>JAJIBD010022710.1:32500-606873 GCA_021461705.1 Cryptotis parvus
TCCAATGTATTCTGTGCCTGCACTGTGCTGGAAATGATTTCTCCTGTCTCCTCTTATGCTTGGCAGTTTTTCTAACTCTTTTCTCATCTTTCTGCACCTCCCTACTTCTTCAAATCATGCTGTCCTTGCCAAGGTGGCCACAGAAGTTGAGATGGATGAGGAAACTCAAACTGGTTTTTTTTTGTTTGTTTTGCTTTCTCTCTATTTCTCATATCATCTCTAAACAAGCATTTGAAGGTTTTATTCAAGGTCAGAGTTTTATTAGAGGAAATGTCTTTGGGTCACTGAGGGTAGTGACTCTTTATCTGGCCTTTTTGTTTTGCAATTGTTCTTTACTCCCTTTCTTCCTAATAAGAGTCTGCTATGAACAGAAGGAACTCCATTCTGTGTGAACAAAAGTACTCCACTTTGTGAGACTCACTCCATATTGTGTGTGATCACTTGATCACTTGACATCCCGTTATTCATCAATTTGCTTGAGTGGGTGCCAGTAACATTTGCATTTGACCCTATCACGTGCCAATGTAGCCCAATGGCATCTGGTTGCTTCAGGAATAAGAAGAGCCTCATCTTCCTGACTGTGTGTGATACAGTTAGTAAGTTGTTTACATGGTCACTTATGACCAAATGCAGATCCGGGCCTGAAACAGCCAATTATCCTCACTGGACAGATGTTTCCATCTTGAATTCTGATTCACCAATTTAACTGGTGGCACTTCAAACTGATTGGACAATGGATCCTTAAATGACAGGCATTTGACAGATTCTAAAAAGACTTGGACTGAAAACCTGGATCTCTTGTCTCCAACATAGTTGGGCTTCAGCATGAAACGCTGGTTGTCTGCCTTGACCACAACATGCCTGAGACTGGCGGGGACACTATCCGACTTGTCTCCAATCTGTCCAAGAGACAGTGTCTCTGACGACCCCCCATCCCTCTGCCAACCGCGGCGTCCGATGGACATGACGGCCATTAACTGAGACTACTGAGCTCACCTGATACCTAAGACATGTCACATTGAGTGACATTGGACTGTCACTTTAGTCAGCTGGACTTGAGGATAAGATTTAGAACATTGTTATTAGTTATACTAGTGTTATTTGGATGTGCTTACGTATATGTATGATCTTAATGATGGATTGATTGTGTAGATTGTTATTAAATAAATTATAAGTGTTTAAGCATATCCTACTCTACAGCCTCTATCAAATTGCTGAGTGTCAGGGACGCCATCAGGGTCCCCGATGGTGCAGGGAAGCTAGTTTCCTTCTACCTTCAAAGTCGACGGGGAATGGATGAAAACTCCGGGAATCCGATGCAGTTTTAAAATGCTTTACTTATCACAGGTTCAGGCATACAAATCAGCAATAGGAAAAACCCTGTGCTTAGGATTCCCAGCCACATGTCGGCCAAGATGGCAGCCACCACGTGTTAAGGCCCTGTAAGAGGAGACAAAGACAAGATTCCCAAGAAGAGTGCAAGCCCCAAAAGAGAGCGCAAAGGAGGAGAGAGAGCAAGAGAGGAAGCAGCCTAGTTTTATACCCTGCAACTCAGACCTCCCACTATTATGGGAAGCAGGGAGGGTCAAATGCCCTCAGGTAATTTCTCCCAGCACTTCACCTAGGCCCTTTTATATGCTGATGTCAAGAACCAAGATCTGCCTAGGAAATGCCCTTTTCTCTACAGGGTAGAGAAGGGGGTCTCTGAGATGGCATGCCTCTGTACCAAAGACTATACTAATGCTAGTTAAATATTTCTCCAAGCCTTCACAAGAGTCTCGTCTACTTCACGGTAGTTTTGTATTTTAGTTGCCTTTGAGTTATCAGGGAGCCATGCTTGCTTGCTTGAAGGCAAACAGCATTTCTTTCTAGTCTAATTACTTAGAGATCCAACATGGCCAGGCAAATATGCTGGTAAAATCTAGCTAGTACCACGATGATTGTGGGAAAAGCATGAGAGAATATTTATACCAGCCAGTACAGAATACGTGGTCAGATAAACTGCCACATTTAAACTACCCCTCTATCTACGAAGTGACCTGCAGGAGGCAATCCAGGGCAGATGCAGAGGCTTTTAGGCTTTTAGGTGTCCTGCAACAGCTGAGTTCCATTTCAATTCTTCACCATAAGAAATTCATTTGAAAAAGCACCTAACAACATGTAATGCTTTACCCTACAATCTGTCCCAGAACCCAGAACAATTAATAGGACACAAAAATAGACTATAGGGCCAGAACGATAGCCCAATGGGTAGGGCATTTGCCTTGCATGCGGCCGGCCTATGCCAGCCTGGGTTCGATCCCGGCATCCCATATGGTCCCCGAGCACCACCAGAAGTAATTCCTGAGTGCAGAGCCAGGAGTAACCCCTGAGCATTGCCGGTGTGACCCAAAAAAGCAACAAGAAAAAAAAAAAGACTGTATTTTTTGAACTTGAACAATTTAATCTAGAATAACTATTATAGAATGTTCATCTAGGCAGAGGTTCCCAAATTCCCTTGGTCTACCACTCTCTTTTCATAAAAGCATACAGAGATGCCTGGAAATCTATTTTCTTTAAACAAACAGAAAATGGTTCACAATTTTATTTAAGGCTACTGGCTGAGGCCATACCCCTGGATTATTCTTGTCCCCCACCCCAAGGGAATGGAATTGCTCACTTCAGGAATTTATTGAGAAAAATAGAAATCCAGGAACCTTTCCTGATTCATTTGTCACTATTTGGGGACTTTTCTATCAGAGCCAAGGGAGGTCATGATTTCCCACTTTCCTAATGGCCTCTGGTCCTTCTAGGTGGCCTGAGGGCAAAACACATTCCTGCTTCTGAAAGACAATAATTCCTAGAGACAATATAGTGTAATAAAAATTATAATAAAGTGTAAAATGCCTTTCTAAGAGTTCTGACAACCTACAGACTTCTCCTAAAATAAACCCTATAAATAAACCTTTGCATTATTACTCTTTTTTTTTTCCTTTTTTGGGTCACACCCTGCGATGCTCAGGGGTTACTCCTGGCTCTTTGCTCAGGAATCACTCCTGGTGGTGCTCAGGAGTCACTCCTGGTGGTGCTTGGGGACCATATGGGATGCCAGGGATCGAACCCGGGTCGGCCACGTGCAAGGCAAACACTCTAGCCACTGTGCTATCACTCCGCCACCCCCCCTTTTTTTTTGCTTTTTGGGTCATACCCGGCAATGCTGAGGGGTTTCTCCTGGCTATGCACTCAGGAATTACTCCTGGCGGTGCTCGGGGACCATATGGGATGCCAGGGATCGAATCCGGGCTGGCATGGGCCACCCATGTGTAAGGCAAATGCCCTACCTCTGGGCTATCACTCTGGCCCCTGCATTATTACTCTTACCATCATTCTAGTCCTTTCTTCAACTTCCAACTCCACACTATGTCCCAAAAAGTTTACTGTTTTCAAGGCACTGCCATCACAATTTCTCTTTTAGGAGACCCACTTGCCTGCATCTTTATTCTTAATAATATTAAAAAAAATCTACAGATATTTTGCATCCTCCAGTTTATACTTAGACCCACTTGAATTTTACACAGAGATGATCACATTTCTCTATAAGTAGAATAGGATGTGTAGAACATGTTCTTACCACAGTCTGCTTACCCCTCATGGAAAACTCTTAGTAATATTTTGGAGTTTTGTGTTGAATTTTCTATTTATTTACATACTGTGGAATGTAAATTTGTCCCTATAATATAGAGCACACATTGAAGATCACTTAAATGTACAACAGTAGAGGCGAACATAACTGAATTTTTTCTAGTATATTCTTCTAGTTTTTATTTTTATCTATGTCATCTGAAGTAAAATTGAGATTTTATTGCGTATTATTACAGGACTGTTATTTGTGAAAATAATGTTCCAAATAGCTTTCTACAACATCATCCTAGATATTCAACCTTTATTTTAAAGGAGGTATAATTCACATACTATAAAATTTACCCTTTAAAAACCTAAGATTCAGTATTTTCAGTACATTCACAAAGTGCTGCAATGATAGATACTATCAAATTTCATTAGATAGTTCTAAAGTCATTACATTTTTAAGCTTGTGGTTTTTATTTTTTTGAATATTATTATTTCACTTAAATAGTTTTACTATAATGGTTTATAGTTTAGATACATGTTGACAGCTCTACTAACATTTATGATCCATACATAATGTCTTGAACTTTTAGAGTAACCAAAGCTACTCTAAAAAGATGGGAGGTATTGCAATTCTTTAAATTGTACTATACATACTGCATGACTTAACTTGTGCTATAAAGCTATCATAATTAAAACAGGGAGATGCTGAAATAAATAAAGATACACTCTCAGATCAAAAGAATAGAATTGAGAGACCAGAGACAAATATTTTTACGGAGTCATTGCATTCCACTGGACCACAGGAATTCCACTATGTTTTCATTAATTTAAAGAAATAATAATCGTCAATTATTCCTAGTTTCCTATACCATCAACCCCTGGCAATCAATAAGATACTTTTATTATCTCTAGATTAATATGTTTTGGATATACTTAAGTACAATCTGTAATATATATGTCTTTTGTGACTACTTTATTTTACATGATATAATGTTTTCAAAGTTGAACAGTACTGTAGCACTTGTTTCTTTATATAATTGAATCATATTTTGCTGTATGATTATTCATATTTTGAGGAACTAATTGGTGAATATTAAAGTTTCTCCTAGTGTGGGTTCATTATTAACAATCCCTGTATGAATATTTGTGTACAAGTCAACACATGTTTTCATTTCTCCTAGATATACACTTAGGAGTAGAATTATTGGATCATATTCTAACTCTATTCACAGCTATTCAAGGAACTGAAAGGAACTGAAAGCTGTTTTCCTAAGCAACTGAACCATTTGATGAGGTTTTCAATTTTTGCTACATCTCTGCCAATATATGTTATGTGTTAGCTAAGGATCATATTCATTTTTTAATTAGGAAAATTGTGCATTTTATTACATTTAAGTTTTTTTATATTATAACATATAGCATATTATGAATTTCACTATAATTATATGAAAATTTACCACTGTTTTCTTCCATTCTGAGGACTATCTTGCACTTTTTTAATAGTGTTAGTTGAAGCACTTTGAAGTTTTTAATTTTTTTTTTTTTTTTTTTTAATTAATTTTTTTTATTTTTACAATTACAAAGATATACAATTAAAAAGTTCATATTTGGGTTTTGGTCGTACAGTGTAGCAGCACCCATCCCGCCACCAGTGCCCATCTCCCACCACCAACGTCCCGGTTCCCTCCCCCTCCCCCAGCCCTCCTCCATGGCAGGTTCTTTATTTCTTTCCATTTCTCTATCTTTCTCTTTTCCTTCCTCTCCAGACTATGGATTACAAAACATACATTAAAGGGTTGTCATGTGTATCCTTTTGCCTCTATTTAATGCTCAGTTCTAGGTTGGCATTAGTACCCTCACAATTGTTAGCACACTGTTCCATTTTCTGTCTTACCTAGCCTCCTGACTCCCACACGTTTGTGATAATTTCCACCTTTGACAGAACCTCCTGATGTATGTTTCACTTGACCTTGGATATTGGTATCATAATATGTACCTATATATTTATGTTATGCAGATAAATGCAGTCATTCTGTAACTGTCTCTCTCCTTCTGGCTAATTTCGCTCAACATAATCTTCTCCATGTCCATCCATTTGTAGGCAAATTTTATAACTTCATTTTTCCTAACAGCTGCATAGTATTCCATTGTGTAGATGTACCAAAGCTTTTTTATCCAGTCATCTATTTTTTGGGCACTCTGGTTGCTTCCCAGATTCTGGCTATTGTGAATAATGCTGCTATGAACATAAAAGTAGGGATGGTGTTTCCGCTGCGTATTTTTGGTTTCCCAGAGTAGATTCCCAGGAGTGGTATGGCTGGGTCAAATGGGAGTTCAATTTCTAGTCTTTGGAGGAATGTCCATATTGTTTTCCAGAAAGGCTGTACCAGCCGGCATTCCCACCAACAATGGATGAGTGTCCCCTTTCCCCCCCACCCACGCCAGCACTTGTTGTTCTTGTTCTTTTGAATATGTGCCAGTCTCTGTGGTGTAAAATGGTATCTCATTGTTGTTTTGATTTGCATCTCTCTGATGATTAGTGATGATGAGCATTTTTTCATATGTTTTTTGGCCATTCGAATTTCTTCCTTGCTGAAGTTTCTGTTCATTTCTTCTCCCCATTTTTTGATGGGGTTGTTTGTTTTCTTCTTGTAAAGTTCTACCAGTGCCTGATATATCCTGGATATTAACCCCTTATCAGATGAGTATTGGGTGAATATTCTTTCCCATTCTGTGGACTGCTTTTGTATCTTAGTCACTGTTTCTTTTGAGGTGCAGAAGCTTTTTAGTTTCATGTAGTCCCATATATTTATCTTTTCTTCTAGTTGCTTTGTTAGAGATGTTTCATCTTTGAAGATGCCTTTAGCTTCAATGTCATGGAGGGTTTTTCCTATATTTTCTTCAATGTACTTTATGGATTCAAGTCTGATATTGAGATCTTTAATCCACTTTGATCTGATTTTTGTGCATGGTGTTAGACACAGGTCCAAATTCATTTTTTTTACATGTCGCTGCCCAGTTTTCCCAACACCACTTATTGAAGAGGCTTTCCTTACTCCATTTTAGACTCATTGCATCTTTATCAAAGATTAAATGATCATGTGTTTGAGGTTGGGTGTCAGGATACTCAATTCTATTCCATAGGTCCACGGGTCTGTTTTTATTCCAATACCATGCTGTTTTAATTACTACTGCCTTATAGTACAGTTTGAAGTTGGGTAAGGTGATGCCTCCCATCTTCTTTTTTCCCGAGGATTGCTTTAGCTATCCTTGGGGGTTTATCGTTCCATACAAATTTCAAGATTGTTTGGTCAATTTCTTTGAAGAATGTCATGGGTATCCTCATAGGGACTGCATTGAATCTGTATAGAGCTCTAGGGGAGTATTACCATTTTGACAATGTTGATTCTCCCCATCCATGAGCAGGGAATGTGTTTCCATTTCCTTGTGTCCTCTTTTATCTCTTGGAGCAGTGTGATGGAGCTCCAGTTGCGCAATCGGTTAGCGCGCGGTACTTATATGAAGTTTTTAATTTTAATGACATTCAATTTATCTATTTTGTTATTTTTTGTGCTATTTGACATAATTCTAAAAAACCACTGTCTAATCAATTGGCACAAAGATTTAAAAACTAATCTCGTATTAAAACTAATATTAGTTATATATAACTAATATATAACTAATATTAATATTAGTAATATATTATAATATAATATATTAGTATATTATGTCTAATAATAATTATAATTATCTGATATTAATCATAATTATAACTAATAATTATATTATGTGTAATTAGTATATTATAATATTACATTATAATATAATATATTAGTATATTATGCCCTATGACTGTGAGAGACTCACAGACATGGGGCAGAGCTGCTTCTGGCTCTCCCTGTGCCGAACTGCTCAAGAGGCTCCCGGGAGGGGATGGCGGGTTCTAGCCCTGGCCCGCCACCCCAGCAAAGTCTCGCAACAAGCCAGATGACCCCCTCCACTCCATGAGGGCCTCCATTTTCCACATCCGAACTTCCCCCTCGTCAGAACTCCACCCAGCAGATTAGCCTATCACAGCCTGGCTCATCAAGATCCACACTGCAGCAGTTTTTTTAAATCCGGCCCAGGTACGCTGATTCAGAGACTCACAGACATGGGGCAAAGCTGCTACTGACTCTCCCTGTGCCCAGCCGCTCACGAGGCTCCCGGGAGGGATGGCTGGTTCTAGCCCTGGCCCGCCACCCCAGCAGAACCTCACAACAAGCCAGACGATCCCCCACTCCATGAGGGCCTCCATTTTCCACATCTGGACTTCCCCCTCCTCAGAACTCCACCCAGCAGACAACCCTATCACAGCCCAGCTCTCACAGTCATTTGCGCCACGCAATTCATCAATAAATGCTGGATTTAAAGATGACTACAGGAGTATACTACCCGCACGGCAGAGCCTGGCAAGCTACCCATGTCATATTTGATATGCCAAATACCAGTAACAATTATAGACCTCAATCCCATGACCTGATGGAATGGTTTGAGGCTATTTATGTTCCTGGAGCAAGCAGATGCCCTTGGGCTCTACTTGCATGAGACAGGGCATATGGAGATGTTACTGGTGCCCGCTTGAGCTAATCGATGATGAACGGGAAGACAGTGATACAGTGATACTAATATTAGTAATATATTATAATATAATATATTAGTATATTACTAACTACTAATTAACATATCAGTATATTACTAATATACTAATCTCTTAAATTTAATAGCCTTAGAACTTACATTTATGTTTTGATCAATTTTGTTAAATAGATTCTATTAAATATGTACATTTGAATACACAATTTTTGAATGTGGACATTAGCATAAATACCCATAAAGTTCCTAAAATGAAATAATAGGCATGCCAATCCATCACCTCCATAAATCTTTAAATTTGTTTCCCTTTTAATGCAATTTGAAATAATCATTGTACATGATGCTAAAAAGGAAGCAAACTTTATTCTTTTTAACATTATTTAATGTTATTTAAGATTTATTTAATGTTATTTAAACACCATGGTTTACAAATGTCTTTTTTTTTTAAGTATTTTATTATACCACCGTGAGATATACAAATAAGAAGATATACAATTAAAAAGTTCATGTTTGGGTTTTGGTCATACAGTGTTTCAGCACCCGTCCCTCCACCAGTGCCCATCTCCCACCACCAACATCCCGGTTACAAATGTCTTTTTTTAAACTTCTCTCTCAACATACAAAGTGTATGTGTGCTGTGTATATTTCATATGATTTATTTCTGGAAATAAAATAACTTTTATAGAAACATACATAAACCAGATAGCTTTTTATTTTCTTTTTTTAAACTTTCTATTTTAGAATGAGAGCATAAAATTACCCCTATGTTTGAATTATAACTAGGCATTTCAGTTTATAATAGAAAGCTAAAAGCTTGATGGTGATTAAAATTGCTTAAGTTTGGCAAAACTTCACATAAGACCCCAAATATCTTGTATTTTATTTGAACTGAGATAGCAGTGCAGGAGATTTCATGAAGCCATCAGCCTCCAGCATCCTAATATGTTCCACTCAGACTGCAATCTCAGATTCACAACATGGTTACTGGGACTCTAGACACTGTCTGCCAAGTCTAGACAACAGGAACAAGAATAGAAATGCCTAAAAATAATTACAGTGATTTGAGTCCACTTTATTTTATTTGACTTTTTTAGAGTAGAGCTGACCGGCAATATACTTGAATTTCATTGACTTTATCCTAACCATATTAGAGAGACTGAGGACTATATCATTCTGTGAAAGCATACTGCTATCTCAATTTGGGTCTTTATTTCTAAGTAAAAGGAGATGGACATTGCACAGAAAACTGTGTCATACCACAATATCTGCCATTTTACCTTCATTGTAAAGACATGCTTTCTGGTTTAAGCTTTGTTGTTATTAGAGATGTTTTAATTTTATGCATATACATATATATTGTACATAGAATTCTATAGGATGTAAAAAACTGAAATAGAAATTTGAGAATAGGAAAGTTCTTGAGGGCCATACCCATGAGGGAAAGGAAAAAAAAGGATTTGACAGAGTGAAAAACTGTCTGAGAAATAATATGAGCAAATGTCTCAGATAAACCACAGAAAATTCTCAAACTGGGATGACTCTTCAGAATTGTTTTCATTTGAGGTTGAGCAGACTTTTGTATTCTACGTTGACCCCAGCTCTTGTTCTAGAAGGCAACCTGGAAAAGGCAGCATCATTTTCTCTTTGCAATTTACCTGTTAATGTTTCTATATAACTGTTGTATTACACAGAAATATAAAAAGCATAAAAGCATTCATTCCTTTTAAAAATTGCTACTTAAAATGTTTCCTTTGTTCAAATATTCCTTATTTTGATCTGTTGTTACCAATATCATTTCAATATCATTAAATAATATTTACTGCTAATAATAACTCTCCTGAAAAGAGATAAAGAACCTGCCATAGAGGCAGGCTAGGGGGAGGGAGGGAAGGAATCGGGGACTTTGGTGGTGGGAAATGGGCACTGGTGGAGGGATGGGTGCTGGAACACTGTATGACCGAAACCCAAATATGAACATTTTTGTAATTGTTTATCTCATGGTGGTATAATAAAATATATTAAATAATAATAGTAATAAGAAGATAATAATGATGATGATAATAATAACAATAATAACAATAATAATAATAATAATAATAATAATAATAATAATAATCTCCTGGAAGCAACTTTGAGGAAATTATCTCCACAATTCTCACAAGGCTAAAGTAAAAAAAATTCTAAGAAAATAAGTTTTTCTCCATTTCAGGGAAATGAGGAAGGTTGACGGCACATATTTGAAACACCTGTTTTCCAGTCCCGTCTGAAGTGACCTAGAAAATTTTAAAATATGTAAAACCCTAAATCAGTACTGGAAGCTAAGGAAGGATACAATACAAATGCCAGAAACTTCAAAGACTTTCTTCTAAATCCTGAATAGTTGGCACAAGATTTTTTGAGGACATGCGGGGTCAATTTACTAGTCACCACAGTAGCAGCTTGACCTGCAGACACAGGCGTGGAGGTCGACAGCAGCACTTTGAGCTATTAAATGTTGTGTGTGAGGGGAAAGGAGAGAGAGAGGAAAGTTCGAGACTTGCAGCACAGTCACTAGCACAGCACCTCTGAGCAGGGGTTCAGTGACGCCCGGTGGCAGAGATGCCACAGGCTCTGTGCCAGGACTTCTGGCCACCTGATAAAACATGGAGGAGGATGACTTCTGCTCCAGGCATGCAGACAAGGCCACTTCTGCGGATATTACAAAGGCATATCAGAAACTGGCACTGAAGTGGCATTCCAATAACAATTCTCAGACTAGAAAGAAGCAGAGAAGATTCAAGTAGTTGAAGCCGATGAGGTTGTTATCAGATGCTAAATATCAAGGCTTCTACGGCCAAAACAGCAAAAGGGTCAAAAGGCAGAGATAGAGATGCAAGTCACTGTGAAGGTCCTTTTTTCATAATCCAGATGAGGTCTTTCAGGGATGTATTTGTTGGAAAGAATTTGTTTGGTTGGTCTGTTTTGGAGCCACACTGAGGGATTATTCCTACTGCATGCTCAGGGATCACACCTGGCTGATTCCGGGACCTTATTGAGGAGCTCTTTGTATTCCTGAAGCAACCAGATGCCATTGGGCTATACTGGCACATGATAGGGTCAAATGGAAATGTTACTGGCACCTGCTGGAGCAAATCGATGAATAACGGGATGTCAGGTGATCAAGTTGAGGAGCTGAAGATCAACCCCATTATGACCTCATGGAAGGCAAATGCTCCACCCTCTGAGGCCTTCAAGAGTCAAGGGCCCTCACAAGAAACAGGAACAGAGGAACTGGGTATCGTGTTTTCTGTCCTTAGCAGATTTCTTGTTTTTGATAGAGGATTTCCATTCTTGGATTTCCTAAGTCACAAGAAGGCCCTCACTTCTCTTCCTCCATGTTTGGAGGCAATGGAATGTGCTCCTTCAAATCTGGATCAACTGCAACCAAAATAGTTATTGTCATAAATATCTCCACAAAGAGAATTGTCAAGAATAATATGGAAAGAATGGAAATTGTAAATGCTTGCTAAAGTTCTTAAAGCTAAATGAGGAGATGGGGCTGTCAAATAAAGTAACACACATTAACCAAAATGTTAACGATAATAAGCCCCACTTGAGAATTAACAGAAACTTTTAGTTTTAAAAAAGATTTCAAAAAACTGTACTCTTGGTATATTTATAAACAGCTCATGGGAGCCCCTGTTTGTTATAGGCTTTTGAATTTATTGTTGGAACCACAGAATCAGACGATATTTTTGTGTTTAAATTTGGTTTACGTCTCTGCATGTACTTCTTCTTATTAAATGTAACTCCAGGTGTTCATGATGCTTTCATAGACTAACGCCAGCACGGACCTGCTTTTCTATTGTGTCTGAAATGTGAGCCAAATAGTACCAGCCTGCTGTGATGGTAACTTGCTGGGATGCATTGTCCACACAATAATTTCAGTTTTTCAGTATTAAATAGTGAAAGATTACACAGTAGTTTCTGCTTTTCTAGTATTTAGTTGTAACTGCATTACTGGTAGCACATTTCAGATTTAATATAAACTGAGTATTTTTTGCTGTACATAAATGCTAGCAACATAGTAAGGTTTGCCAAGTATGATAATGTTAAGCCTATGTTTAAAAAATTAAGTTGTAAATCTGGGTATCTTTCATTTGGTTTTAAAATGTCGGTGCATTCTTTTAAAAAGAAAAATAAATGTGCTTGAGGGTAGCAGAGCAAACAATCAACCCATGCTAAAGAATAAGACCCAGATATGGAGGCAATAAATGTGCTATTGGACAGTTTCCTGGCAATATGAAAATCTTTGCTGGCCGAGGAGGTGAGCATGAGGGCACCTCCTAAGAATCTCTCTCAGCAACATGCTCAGGGTGGCATCAGTGTTCTTAGATGGTTCAGTACACGCCCTCAAGAGATAGTCTATGCATAGGTAAGTCTATGCATAGCTCGCCCTATAAACAATGAAGTTGGAGGTGCCTACAGCAGTCTTAGAGAGCACACCACAAAATTTGTCCCCCAGCAAAGTTATTTTTATGACTACAAAGAGGAAACTTCAAACTTTATTAGTTGAATTTAGAAGACTATGTTTTAATTATACCAGTCCAATCAAATATATATAATTTTCTAAATTTCAACTATAATATGCATTTTAGTTAAAATTATAGAGAGGCTATATTTCAACATAGTATATGGGTTATTAACATTAATGTGAAAATAAATAATCAAAACTTCTAGAAGCAAACAAATCTTCATAGTTTTTCAGCAAAATTTCCTAAATATAACACCAAAATAAGATGGTACGCCTAAATAGCACTAATCAAGGAAAAATGTTTAAAACATTGATTTTTGTTCACATAAAGATGTATGAAAGGAAGAGAGAGAGATACAAAGAGACAGAGAAAGTGAGAGAGGGAGAGAGAGAGAAGGCAAAGTTCCTGCCATAGAAGCAGGCTTGGGAGGGGCAGGGAATCAGGGGACACTGGTGGTCGGAAGTGGGCACTGGTAGAGGGATGGAACACTGGAACACTGTATGGCTGGAACCCAAACATGGATCGCTTTGTAATTGTATACCTCAGGGTGGTATAATATTTTTTTAATTTTGAAAAAAATTAAAATAAAACCTAATATTAAAAGAGTGATAATATAAAAATAGTGTGTGCAAAAATAATCACAATATATCTATATGTCTCTATGTTCATGTATACAAATAGATAAAGTCATTTAAACAGGTACAGACTCATATCCAAACTAAGAAGTCTCATAGATCAATAAAGATAAACTGAAAAATCAGCTATTTGTGAGTAAAATAACAGGCACTTTAAATAAATTGCTAATTAATGTGAATGTTATCAGTCACAAGTAAAGATAAACTCCTACTAACACCAAATGTTGGCAAAGATACATAGGCCAATTGGACTCTCATAAATAGTTGTAGAGTCTACATGCTTCAGAAAAAAAGGTATGACATTGTGTACTAAACCTTAGCATATCTACATCCAACCATGCTGGGGATTGGGAAATGTCAGTGATTGGATACCTACTTATAAGGATCAGGTTTTATGTTCAAATTCCCAGAACCGCAACCAAAAAAGTTTGATCTAGAAACAATAGACCTTTACAAGAAAATGGTGGTCTACAAAATCAATGCACAGAAGTCCATGGTTTTTCTATATCTTAAAAAATGCAATAGAAGAAAGAGAAATTTAAAACATCAATGAACAATCACAGTTGTCCTGAGAAAATCAAGGACCTGGTAATCAGCTAAATAAAATAAGTGACATATTTATATGAAGATAACTATAAAACCATACTAAAATAATAAAAATAGTTCATGAGGAAATGGAAGCACATCCCCCATTCATGGATTGAAAGGAATAATAGTGCCAAAGCGACAGTTTGCCTAGGGCATCGCACAGATTCAGTGCAGTCACTGTAAAACTTACCCATGGCATCTTTAAAAGACATAGATCAAATGTGCTCTATATTTATATGGAAGAATCACTGTTCACTGTATCACTGTCTTCCCATTGTTCATCGATTTGATCGAGCAGTCACCAATAAAATCTCTATATGTTGCAAACAAGTGTAGCCCAAGGGCATCTGCTTGCTCCAGGGACAGGAAGAGCCTCAAACCATTCTTCAGGTCATGGAATTGAGGTCAATATTTGTTAGTAGTTTTTGGCATAACAAATAAATAAAACACAGGTAGCTTGCCAGGCTCTGCCATGTAGGTGGTATACTCTCAGTAGAAGGTTCTCATCTCGAGCACAGATGAAACTTAAAGGGGAAAGATCAGGTTTTCTCTTGGATGGAACTCTGAGGAACTATGGAGTCTGAATGTTGAGAATGACTGACTTCATGACCACCTCATGTTGTGGTGGCTTCTTGCTAGGTTTACTGGGATGACAGTTATCAGTTAGAACCTGCCTAGAATGTATACAGTGTATAAATGTGAAAGATCCTGGGAAGCACTTTATTCTAAAATCAGTATTATCTAAGAATGTCTCCACCCTTTCCTCCACCTCCATGCCAGCTACCCTGGCAGAGACCCACGTCAGACTCACAGCTCCATTGGCAACCCCGGAAGAGATCCAGACCCATCCACTCCAGACCCACAGCTGCGCTGCCCATCCCCATGTGGAAGCAATCCATGGAGCTGACCTCTGGTAAGGGGCTCGGCCAGCCCCTGGCTGAGCCCAACATTGCTCCAAGGGTTCTCTTACACGTGTGGGAGAGGGACCACACAGGCAGGACTTGGAGCAGAGGTCTGGGTTCTGCCCTTTCCTCCACCTCCATGCCAGCTACCCGGAAAAGAGACCCACACCAGTCCCACAGCTCCGTCAGCAACCCTGAAGGAGATCCAGACCCATCCACTCCAGATCCACAGTATGGAACATTAAACCTCCAAAACAGCCAAAGCAGTCCAGGAAAAAATAAGATGGAGGCTTCCCTCTTTCCAACTTCAAATTATCCTATAGAGTTGCAGTAATGAAAACTGAAATTTGAATCAGGATAGACTCTCAGACGTGTGAATAGCACTGAGAGTCGAGTAACAAATCCCCAGGTTATGGACAGTTAATTTTCAATAAAAGAACCAAAAAATATTAAGTGAAACAAACAAAAATATTAAGTATCTGTCGGGATGCCACTTGGGTCCCCAACAGTGCTGGAAGCGCGTTCCCTTCTACCTCCGAGCCAGAGGGGAATGGATGAAGACTCAGGAATCCGATGCAGTTTTAAAATGCTTTGCTTATCACAGGTTCAGGCATACAAATCAGCAATAGGAAAAACCCTGTGCTTAGGATTCCCAGCTAGAACCCCAGCCACGTGTAGGCCAAGATGGCGGCCACCACGTGTAAAGGCCCTGTAAAGAGGACACAAAGACAAGATTCCCAAGAAGAGTGCAAGCCCAAAAAGAGAGTCGAGAGAGAGAGAGAGAGAGAGAGAGAGAGAGAGAGAGCCCCAGAGAGGAAGCAGCCTAGTTTTATACCCTCCCCTGCAACTCAGACCTCCCACTATTATGGGCAGCAGGGAGGGACAAATGCCCTCAGGTAATTTCTCCCAGCACCTCACCTAGGCCCTTTTATATGCTAATTTCTGGAGCCAAGGTCTGCCTGGAAATGCCTTTATAGGGTAGAGAAGGGGGTTCTGAGATGGCATGTCTCTGTACCAAAGACTAATACTAATGCCAGTTAAATATTTCTCCAAGCCTTTACAAGAGTCTCGTCTACTTCACTGTAGTTTTGTATTTTAGTTGCCTTTGAGTTATCAGGGAGCCATGCTTGCTTGCTTGCTTGGAGGCAAACAGCATTTCTCTCTCGTCTAATTACTTAGAGATCCAATGTGGCCAGGCAAATATGCTGGTAAGATCTAGCTAGTCCCACGATGATTGTGGTATCATGAGAGAATATTTATACCAGCCAGTACAGAATACATGGTCAGATAAACTGCCACATTTAAACTAACCCCCTATCTATGAAGTGACCTGCAGAAGGCAATCCAGGGGCAGATGCAGAGGCTTTTAGGTGTCCTGCAACAGGTATCTTCAACAAATAGTTTGGGGAAAACTGGTCAGTAAAGTGCAAAAAAAAAAAAAAAAACCATAAACAGTACCCAGACCCCCTTTCTAACACCATGCACAAAAGTTAACTGGATCAAATTCCTCTAAATCAGACCCGAACCTGTAAATCACATGGAGGAAAACATAGGTAGAACATTTCGTGACATTGAAGTTAGAGGTATTTTCAATGCTTCAAAACAATTGGTTAAGAAAACTGAAACAAAGTTCAGTAAATCAAACTGAGAAGCTTCTTCACCAGAAGGGAAATGATGGCTAGAATAAAAAAAAAAATAGCCAACAGACTGAGAGGAGATATTTGTCCATCATTTAGCAGATAAAAGGTTTATATCTACAATCTATAACTCTCTAGTTGAACTCTACAGAAGAAAGAAATCAACCAACTTCATCAAAAAATGGGGAGAATATATAAACAGAAAAGTGATCAGAGAAGACATATAGGTAGCCAAAATGTATATTAAGAAGCGTTCAGAGTCACTTAACATCAGGTAAGTACAAATCAAATCAACATGAGATATCATTTCACACTAGTGGAACAGGCACACATTACAGAACAAAAACACTGGTGTTAGTATATATGCAGAGGTTGGAGAACCCTCATTCACTGCTGGTGTAAATGTCTACTGGTCCAGCCTTTTTGGAAAATGGCATAAACACTAACTCAAAAAAATAAAGCCTTAGAAATTGAGCTTCTATATGACCCAGCAATTCCACATCTTGACATCTACCTCAACAGCCAAAAAAACCTATTCAGAAAAGACATTTGCACTTAGAACATTAGCTCATTATTCAGTTCATTATGTTAATTGCAGCACTACACACAATGGCCAAATTCTGGAAAGAGCACAAATGTTCAAAAACAGATGGCTAGATAAAGAAACTGTGGTACATATACACACTGAAATACCACTAAGCCGTAAGAAAAGATTAAGTTATGCAATATGCCGCTAAATGGATGGAGATAAAAGTATCATATTGACTGAAATCAGTCAGAGAAAGAGGAGCAGACTGAGAATGACCCCTCTCATATGTAAGATATAAAGAAAATTCTTGAAGGAATATGAAATTCTCAAAGTCAAAAGAAAGGAAGAGCAAGAGAACTAGTCTTGATTAGGCAGTTTGCCACCGGGATGGGGATTGTGCGAAGTATAAGTCATGGAAGAAAAATCTACTACAGTTGCAGAAGGGAACTGTGTTGCACAGAGACAGGCTAAGGGAAGGAAGAAAACTGAAGACATTGGTTGAGGGTAGTGGGCACTGGTGAAGAGATGGGTATTGGAACATTGAATCCCGAAACTCAATCAAAAATATATTTGTGGGGCGGGAGCGATAGTCCAGCGGGTAGGGCACTTGCCTCACATGCGGCTGGACCAGGGTTCTATCCCCGGCATCCCATATGGTCCCCGAGCACCGCCAGGAGTAATTCCTGAGTGCAGAGCCAGGAGTAACCCCTGAGCATTGGCGGGTGTGACCCAAAAAGCAAAAAAAAAAAAAAAAAATTAATTTAAAAAATATATTTGTAACTTTGGAATCCATGACAATTCAATAAAATTTAAATAAATTTTTAAAAAAGGAAGAAATGAATAAATTACTACAGGATTCAAAAGCATGGATAAAATTCAAATTAATAAGACAAAGTAAAAATGTATAAAAATTAAATATGCCTAGAAAGTAAGATGCACTCAAAACGTTTTTAATGAGAAAAGAATCAAGAGTCAGTCGAGTAGTTCGGGTCCAAGGAGACAGTTCAAGTAGTAGAGCAGAGTTCTTGAATGAGTGAGATCTTCATTAGAGAGAGTCCTGGCACTTCACTGCCCCTAAGCATTACTCGATATTGTCCTGGTGAGCCCAAATACTACCAACTGTGGCACTTATTTTAAAAAATATGGGAAGAGTCGATCTTCAAGAAGGAGATGCCAAGATCAAGTGAAAGCACTGAAGATTGCTGAGCAGAAAAAGTACAGAGCAAGACCTTGGGCCTGACATTTAGAAGGAGATGTCTAGAACACTGATTAAAAATAGTTTTATCCTTTAGTACAGTTCTGGGAAAGTCTTAGCCAGTTCAATGATAAGCTTCAAGACAAAGATTACAATCTATATACAGTTCTGCCTGGTCAGATAAAGCAAATTCTCTGTACCATCACCTTGCTTAGTGTTAGTAAGGAAGGGCATGTTCTTCACTTAAAATCTAGGATGAATCCTAATAAAAATGTATTTAAAAACTATTAGATAGCTCTACTTGCTTTGATAGATGCTACGCTGATTGGAGATTGAAGAACATAATTCTATGACTACCATGGTACAAACTTTATGAGTACTTTTATCAAGTCCCAAATTTGATATATAGTGATAGTGCTTGGAAAAGTGTGAGGTGTGACTAGGGAAAGTAGGAAAGGGTGAGCCTGCTTAGTTCCACGTGGCCGGCCCATGCCGGCCTGGGTTCGATCCCTGGCATCCCATATGGTCCCCCGAGCACCGCCAGGAGTAATTCCTGAGTGCAGAGCCTAGAGTAACCCCTGAGCATCGCCGGGTGTGACCCAAAAAGCAAAAAAAAACAAATATTATATTTAAAATATATGGATGGAAAATTGTATATGCATAATTAGCACATACACAAATATATGAAGGGGCCAGTTACATGGCTCAGCAGTACAATGCATGCCTCTCATGTGTGAAGTCCTGGGTTTGATTTCCAGCACTGTCAAAAAAAAGTTAACAAATTATGTATATTATATTTCTATTTTTAAAAGCAGGAAATTTTATATATGAAGATAACATGTGGCTCTAAATATATTAAAGTAATAAACTAGCTGATGAACCCCAGCTGAGCCTCACAACAAGCCAGATCACCCTTCCCTACTCCATGGGGCCCGCCATTTTCCACATCCGGACTTCCCTCTCTTCACAACTCCACCCAGCTGACTAGACTACACAGCCCTGTTCGCCCGCAGCTAGCGGCCACGCGATTATCAATAAATGCTTTATTTAGAGGTGACTACAACAGTATGCCACCCGCACGGCAAGCCTGGCAAGCTGCTTGTGTAGTATTTGATATGCCAAATACCAGTAACATTTATATTAGGTCATTCCCCGTGACCTAATATAATTGTTTGAGGCTCTTTATGTTCCTGGAGCAAGCGGATGCCTTTGGGTTCTACTAGCATGAGACAGGACATATGAAGATATTACTGGTGCCCGCTCTAGCAAATAGATGATTAACGGGAAGATAGTGATAGTGATAATGAATGAACTAGCTACAGAGCCTCTTTTAGAATTATCAGATCTTTAAAAAGTATTTTAAGGTGGAAAAAAATGAAATTTTTTTTCAATTCTCTTCACCTGATTTATGGAGAAAACAAAAAAATTTAAAAGCCTAATTACTGAAATATATGCAAATACCAGTACATGTTGGAATTATTTTGACTATGACTGAATGGTAAAAACCAAATGAATAAAATAGAATTTGTTATATCATCACCAAAGAGAAGCCCAGGATCAATGACTTAAGCGTATTTTGGTGTTACTCAGGTGGTGTCAAGGACCTGACCTCTCTCTTACTTTTTCTTCAGCCTTGGCAGATATTCAACTAAATTCAGAGTATAATATACATGCATCTAAAAATTTTATATTATAGCTTATTGTACACTGAATATTTTCAACCTCAATTTTTAAAAAGGTTAGTTGATAGCTGCATTCCTATCTGCATTCCAGTTACACAGATGACAAATGACACTTTTCCATTAAGACATACTTTCCAGCAAGGAAAATTTCTTCAACAAATGGTACTGGGAGAACTAGGTGGCTTCATGCTAAGAAAAAAAAACAGACTTTTTTCTAGCACTAGTCACAAAAAATTATATCAAAATGGATTGAAGACCTCAATATCAGACCTGAATCCATAAGATACATGGAGAAAAATTTGGTCAGAACATTGAAGCTCATGAAACTTCAATAACATTGAAGCTCATAAAGCCACCTAGTTTTCCCAGCACCATGAACTATGTTGGTGAGAAATAAACTAGTTCCAGAGGCCACATTCACTCTCAATGGAACAACTATCTCTGAATGCACCAGTTATGTGTACCTAGGTCAAGAAGTCAACATGATGAATGACCTAAAACTTGAGCTGCGCAGGAGGAAGAGAGCGGCATGGAATGCCTTCAAAAGCATTGAAGGAATAGCTAAAAAGTCAAAGAAACTCCGGCTCTGGGCACATCTCTTCAACTCCACCGTTCTCCCTGGACTAACATATGCCTCAGAGACCTGGACCCTACAAAAGCAGGATGAAAATGCTATTCGGGTCTCCCAGAGAGGAATCGAAAGAGCTATGCTTGCAATATCACTCCTCACTCAAGTGAAAGAAGGAATTCGGAGCTCCGACCTCCATCGCTGTTCCAGAGTCAGGGACACTGTCTCGTTTGCCAAGGCATCAAAAATCAGATGGGCTGGACATGTAATGTGATTTGGAGACAAACGCTGGACTAGAGCCATTACCCACTGGATCCCATGGGATGACAAAAGATCACGTGGCCGCCCACCTACAAGTTGGTCAGACTTCTTCGTCAAGACCCTGAACAAATGGTTTGAAGCTCTTAGTATTCCAGAAGCAACCAGATGCCATTGGGCTACACTGGCACGTGATAGGGTCAAATGGAAATGTTACTGGTGCCCGCTCAAGCAAATCGATGTATAACGGGCTGTCAAGTGATCAATTGATCAAGAACATTGAAGCTAAAGGCATCTTCAAAGATGAAACACTACTGACCAAGCAAGTGGAAGTAAAGATAAAGAAATGGGACTACATTAAACTAAGAAGCTTCTGTTTGTCAAGGAGTGGTGACCAAATACAAAGACAGCCCACAGAGTGGAAAAAAATTATTTACCCAATGCTCATCTGATAAGAGATGTATAAAACATGGTAGAACTTTACTAGAAACATCCAATCACATAAAAAATGGAGATAAGAAATGAACAGAAATGTCCTCAAAGAAGATATACAGATGGCAAAAGTATAGATGAGATAATGCTATACAATACCAATCATCAGGGAGATGTAAATCAAAATAATAATGAGATATCATCTCATACCACAAGACTGGCACACATCAAAAATTACAAGCCCAACCACTGCTGTCACAGGTGTGAGGAGAAAGGGACTCTCCTTCAATGTTAGTGGGAATGCTGACTGCCCCACATTTTGGGAAAACAATTTGGGCATTTCTAAAAACGCTAGAAATTTTAGCTTCCATAAAACTCAGCAATTCCACTTCTGGGACATACTCTGGTTGCCCAAAAACATATACAAAAGCCATCTGCACTTCTATGTTAATTGAAGCACTATTCACAATAGCCAGAATCTTGAAACAACCAATTAAGTGACCAATAATAGGTGACTTGGATAAAGAAACCCTGGTACATCTACAAAATGGAATACTATGCAGGTGTCAGAAAAGATGAAGTCATGAAAATTACCTGCATTGTCTTGCAAAGAGGTTTGAACAAATGAAAGGGCAGCATATAGAAAATGACAAGGAAATAAAGTAAAATTTTATTAAATAAATGCAAGTTCTAATTAGAGCTCAACATAGATATGAGAGGGAAGAATAAGGAAAAGAAATTCTCGTGAAAGTAAGAACTTGGTGAAAATTTGGTCAATTAAGACTGTTTTAAGACTCTGAGCAGAAAAAACTAGGGTTTCCCTATAAAAGAAAAATTATCATTTTGTTCCTGATGTTCCCCTTGCTATACATACTTAATACAACCTACACATGATGGAGTAAGATCTGTAAAGTGAAAAGGTGAGAAGGTAAAAAGAACAAACGACCTGTGAGTTTACAAGGGTTGGGTTATGTTGTATGAGTGTGATGTGCCTTTCCTTAACAGAACCACTATGCCTTAAATTCTAAATAAAAACCTTAAGACAGAAATAAGAAGTTCATGCTAGAAAATCTAAGTAATGTTTACTGTTGGTTATTCCTTCAGGGCAAGAATGAGTTGCTGAAAAAGAAGCAAAAGAATTTGTATCAGAACACACCAAAGCCTTTGCAAGGGGTCCTGGGGCAATATGGGTCCTAGCTAAAGAACTAGAACGTATATTTGTTTTTTTTTTTTAATTTTTTATTTTTACAATTACAAAGATATACAATTAAAAAGTTCATATTTGGGTTTTGGTCATACAGTGTAGCAGCACCCATCCCGCCACCAGTGCCCATCTCCCACCACCAACGCCCCCGGTTCCCTCCCCCCTCCCCCAGCCCTCCTCCATGGCAGGTTCTTTATTTCTTTCCATTTCTCTATCTTTCTCTTTTCCTTCCTCTCCAGACTATGGATTACAGAACATACATTAAAGGGTTGTCATGTGTATCCTTTTGCCTCTATTTAATGCTCAGTTCTAGGTTGGCATTAGTACCCTCACAATTGTTAGCACACTGTTCCATTTTCTGCCTTACCTAGCCTCTGAAACCCACACGTTTGTGATAATTTCCACCTTTGACAGGACCTCCTGATCTATGTTTCACTTGACCTTGGATATTGGTATCATAATATGTACCTATATATTTATGTTATGCAGATAAATGCAATCATTCTGTAACTGTCTCTCTCCTTCTGGCTAATTTCGCTCAACATAATCTTCTCCATGTCCATCCATTTGTAGGCAAATTTTATAACTTCATTTTTCCTAACAGCTGCATAGTATTCCATTGTGTAGATGTACCAAAGCTTTTTATCCAGTCATCTATTTTCGGGCACTCAGGTTGCTTCCAGATTCTGGCTATTGTGAATAATGCTGCTATGAACATAAAAGTAGGGATGGTGTTTCCGCTGCGTATTTTTGGTTTCCCAGAGTAGATTCCCAGGAGTGGTATGGCTGGGTCAAATGGGAGTTCAATTTCTAGTCTTTGGAGGAATGTCCATATTGTTTTCCAGAAAGGCTGTACCAGCCGGCATTCCCACCAACAATGGATGAGTGTCCCCTTTTCCCCCACACCCACGCCAGCACTTGTTGTTCTTGTTCTTTTGAATATGTGCCAGTCTCTGTGGTGTAAAGTGGTATCTCATTGTTGTTTTGATTTGCATCTCTCTGATGATTAGTGATGATGAGCATTTTTTCATATGTTTTTTGGCCATTCAAATTTCTTCCTTGCTGAAGTTTCTGTTCATTTCTTCTCCCCATTTTTTGATGGGGTTGTTTGTTTTCTTCTTGTAAAGTTCTACCAGTGCCTGATATATCCTGGATATTAACCCCTTATCAGATGAGTATTGGGTGAATATTCTTTCCCATTCTGTGGACTGCTTTTTGTATCTTAGTCACTGTTTCTTTTGAGGTGCAGAAGCTTTTTAGTTTCATGTAGTCCCATATATTTATCTTTTCTTCTAGTTGCTTTGTTAGAGATGTTTCATCTTTGAAGATGCCTTTAGCTTCAATGTCATGGAGGGTTTTTCCTATATTTTCTTCAATGTACTTTATGGATTCAAGTCTGATATTGAGATCTTTAATCCACTTTGATCTGATTTTTGTGCATGGTGTTAGACACAGGTCCAAATTCATTTTTTTACATGTCGCTGTCCAGTTTTCCCAACACCACTTATTGAAGAGGCTTTCCTTACTCCATTTTAGACTCGTTGCACCTTTATCAAAGATTAAATGATCATGTGTTTGAGGTTGGGTGTCAGGATACTCAATTCTATTCCATAGGTCCACAGGTCTGTTTTTATTCCAATACCATGCTGTTTTAATTACTACTGCCTTGTAGTACAGTTTGAAGTTGGGTAAGGTGATGCCTCCCATCTTCTTTTTCCCGAGGATTGCTTTAGCTATCCTTGGGGGGTTTATCGTAGAACGTATATTTGGTATGGAGACTTCTGAGCTTTATCCTCAGCAACAATTAGTCTCCCCACCTTAAGAACTCTGGATGTATGCTTGGTTCCTGGTGAACCAAGTGGTAAAGGCATGTCCCGAGTAACCACCAGCACTTGTAGGGAGACCTCCCCCACATTGGATGGGGAAGTCATTTGTGGGTAAATAAGGGAGAATGTGTGAGCCAGGGATGGAACCGAAGACTTTATACTGGAAAAATATGCACTGTACCAGTGAATTACATCCTGTAAATCTTTTAACTTGAAGTGGTTTCATCAAACCAAATGCCACCATTTCATTCAAACTTTGAAGATGTGAACAGAAATACACACTCAATTTTTGAGTAGCTCTATCTCAGCTGTTGTTTGATTATGAATCAATATCAAGTTAGGGAGAAACCTAAATTAGACCACATGTCTACCAACATTCACGTAAGGGTGACAAAGAACCCTGAAGAATTGGTCCATGAAGTTAGAGGTAAATTATCTCCAATGTGCTATTTTTTTTCTGAGAATAGGATTCAACTTGTCTGAATCAAGTACTTGGAATGCCCCTGTACCAACATATTTTTAAAAGACTTAAATTGAAAATTGGTTAACAAAATTTTATTCAAGAATTTTATTTTATTAAAAATTTATCTTATTATTTATTTTCTAAAACTGGGCCCCCTGGGATGAACCCAGTGCCATGGCAGAGCCTGGAAACCTACCCGTGGTGTATTTGATATGCCAAAAACAGTAAAAATAATGGGCCTCATTCCCAATGAATGGAGACATTACTGGTGCCCACTCGAGAAAATCGATGAAAAACAGGAAGACAAGTGAAGACAAGTAGCGATATAATAGGAAAGATGGAAGGAAGGAAGGAAGGAAGGAAGGAAGGAAGGAAGGAAGGAAGGAAGGAAGGAAGGAAGGAAGGAAGGAAGGAAGGAAGGAAGGAAGGAAGGAAGGAAGGAAGGAAGGAAGGAAGGAAGGAAGGAAGGAAGGAAGGAAGGAAGGAAAGAAGGAAGGAAGGAAGGAAGGAAGGAAGGAAGGAAGGAAGGAAGGGCAGCATCAGAGATCATTGATACTTCAAGTGATACAGATAAAGATTCTGACTTGAGTGCCCATGCATATGGCATCCCTAGCACACTAGGTTCCCTAATGGCCCCTAATCACTCCAAGGTGGTAGCTCTAGGCTTGAGTTCCAAACAATTAGGCACAACCAGCTGAACATCTAAGGAAGTAACTTTACCCTTTCTTCAGCATAACTGGGAGTGGTTCCTACACAAACAAAAAAAAGAAAAGAAATAGTAAGACTTTATTAAAGAGACTAGAACAATGGAGTGTTGATTGGCGGGCCATTTTGTTTGCTTGTTTGGGGACCAAACCCAGCAGTGCTCAGGGATTACTCCTGACTTTGCACTCAAAATTTACCTCTGGCAGGCTCATGGGATCATATGGTAAGCCAGGGATTGGAACGTGGGTCATCCACAAGCAAGGAAAATGCCCTACACACTGCACTATTGCTCCAATCCCTAAAGTTTTGGTTTATAAAAGAGAGATTAGATTCAATGTTGACTATAACAGGGAACATATAAATTAATAGTTTAAAAAGTAGACTAGGTTCCATAGAGAGTTCAAAGGGCTGAGTGCATGCATTAAATGTCAGAGCTCCAGAAAAATACCCAAAGTTGGATGTTCCCCTGAGAACTGCTGTATATTGTGTCCCAGCACAAAAGCCTCTGAGCACCACAGGTGTGCCCCAACTGTCCCTGATATAAAAATAAAATTTCAACTGGGATCAGTTGGGAGTAAATAACTAAGAGGAAATGTCAGGTTAAAGAGGCATTATAGGTAAGCCAACTTAATAGGATTCTTTCTGAAGGCAAATATCACTTGATCACTTGACATCACGTTATTCGTTGATTTGCTCGAATGGGCACCACTAATATTTCCATTTGACCCTATCACGTGCCAGTGTAGCCCAATGGCATCTGGTTGCTTCTGGAATACTAAGAGCCTCAAACCGTTCGTTCAGGGTCTTGATGAAGAAGTCTAACCATCTTGTAGGTGGGCGGCCACGTGATCTTTTGTCGTCCCGTGCGATCCAGTCGGTAATGGCTCTAGTCCAGCGGTTGTCTCCAAATCACATTACATGTCCAGCCCATCTGATTTTCGATGCCTTGGCAAATGAGACAGCGCCCCTGACTCTGGAACAGCGATGGAGGTCGGAACTCCGAATTCCTTCTTTCACTTGAGTGAGGGGTGATATTGCAAGCATAGCTCTTTCGATTCCTCTTTGGGAGACCCGAATAGCATTTTCATCCTGCTTTCGTAGGGCCCAGGTCTCTGGAGGCGTATGTTAACATAGGGAGAATGGTGGAGTTGAAGAGATGTGCTTGGAGCCGGAGTTTCTTTGTCTTTTTAGCTATTTCTTCAATGCTTTTGAAGGCATTCCATGCCGCTCTCTTCCTCCTGCACATCTCAGGTTTTAGGTCATTCATCATGTTGACTTCTCGACCTAAGTACACATAACTGCTGCATTCAGAGATGTTTGCTCCATTGAGAGTGAACGGGCCTCTGGAACTAGTTCATTTTTCATGAACATAGTTTGGCTGAGATTCAGCTGTAGACCTATCTTTCCACATTCTCAGTCAAAGTCAGCCAGCATTTGTGCCGCTTGGCTAATGTTTGGTGTCATTAGAACGATTTCATCAGCGAAGCGGAGGTGGTTTAGTTGCAGACTCCCATTCCTTCCCATTCTAATTGTCGCAGGATGTTCTCAAGGGTGGCGCTGAAGAGTTTTGGTGAAATGGTATCACCCAGCGAACCCCTCTTTCAGCAAGTTATAAATAAATAAATCACTTGATCACTTGACATCCCATGTTCATTGATGCTCAAGTGGGTGCCAGTAACATTTCTATTTGACCCTATCATGTGCCAGTGTAGCCCAATGGCATCTGGTTGCTTCAGGAATACGAAGAGCCTCAAACCATTCATTCAGGGTCTTGACAAAGAAGTCTGACCATCTTGTAAGTGGGCAGCCACGTGGTCTTTTGACATCCCATGGGTTCCAGTCGGTAATCGCTCTAGGCCAGCGGTTATCTCCAAGTCGCATTGCATGTCCAGCCCATCTGATTTTAGAAGCCTTGGAAAAAAGACAACGTCCCTGACTCTGGATCGTTGACAGAGGTTGGAACTCCGAATTCCTTCTCTCTCTTAACTGAGGGTTAAAATAAACCCCTCTTTATTCCAAGCATAGCTCTTTCGATTCCTGTTTGGGAGACCTGAATAGCATTCTCATTCTGCTTTCGTAGGGTCCAGGTCTCTGAGGCACATGTTAATGCAGGGAGAACTGTGCATTCAAAGAGATGTGCCTGGACCAGAGGTTCTTTGTTCTTTTAGTTATTCCTTCAATGCTTCTGAAAGTGTTCCATGCTGCTCTCTTCCTCCTGCACAGCTCAGGTTTTAGGTCATTCGTCATGTTGTTATATTGACCTAGGTACACATAAATGCTGCATTCAGAGATGTTTGTTCAATTGAGAGTGAATGGATAATCTGGAACTGGTTCATTTTTCATGAACATTGTTTTGGTGAGATTAAGCTGTGGAAAATATCTTTCTACATTCTCGGTCTAAGTCAGCCACTATTGTGCCAATTGGCTAATGTTTGGTGTTATTAGAACAATGTCATCAGCGAAGCAGAGGTGGTGTAGTTGCCGACTGTCTATCTTTACTCCCATTCCTTCCCATTCTAATGTCGCATTCTTGAGGGTGATCTGAAGAGTTTTGATGAAATGGTATCACCCTGCCAAACCCCTCTTTTTTACATCAATGATCACTTCCTTGTAGAATGGTGAGATCCTGGTGGCGAATCCATAATATAGCTCACGAAGTATCTTGATGTATTGAGTTTGAACGCCCTGTTTAGCCAGGGTTTCAATAAACAAACAAATAAACAAACAAACCCTTTGTCTGAAATCAATCCAGAGAATGAGGATTCCAACTACGAATCTAATTTAACAGGTTTATTGATAGGCCTAGACAATGCTGAGACAGAGACCAAAACTCACAGTTGGTTGAGAATGTTGAGGAAAGCCTGATGAAAGTTTGGGCTAGGGTAAAAATTTTTTTTAGGGATTAGAAAACCATATTTGTATTCCCTACTTAATTTTTTTGTAAATTTAACACTGTGAGGTACACACTTACAAAACTCTTCATGATTGGGTTTCAGTTATACAATGTTCCAGCACCCATGACTCCACCAATGCCCATTTCCCACCACCAATGTCCCCAGATTCCCTCCCTGCTCCCCCAGCCTTCCCTCTATGGCAGGCACTTTTCCTAATCTTCTCTGTCTGTGTCTCTGTGTCTGTCTCTCTGACTCCCCATCTCTTACACATTGTGGCTTACAATAAATACTTTTAGGGGTTATCATGTATATCCCTTTGCCTACAGTCAGCGCTCAGTTCTAGTCTGGTATTACCATTTCCAACAATTATTAGTACCTTGCTCCCTTCTTAATCTTACTTAACCTCTGACTCCCACACGCTTGTCCATGTCCAGCCATTAATAGGCAAATTTCATAACTTCGTTTTTTCTAATGAAGTTATGAAATTTGCCTATTAATAGCTGTTATAAAAAATATGAAAAGTTTGAAAAAAGTTATGAAATTTGCCTAATAATAGCTGTTAGAAAAATTCGCTGTTTTTTCTAACAGCTAATTAGTATTCCATTGTGTAGATGTACCAAAGTGTCTTTATCCAGTCTTCTGTTCTCGGACATGCAGGTTGTTTCCAGATTCTGACTATTGTGATAGTGCTGCTATGAATATGAAAGTACATATGGTGTTTCCACTGTGTGTTTTTGGGTTCAGAGGGTATATTCCCAGGAGTGGTATTTCTGGATCAATTGGGAGCTCAATTTCTAGTTTTTGGCGGAATGTCCATGTTGTATTCCAAAAAGGCTGGACTAGTCGACATTCCCACCAAAAATGGATAAGAATCCCTATCTACCCACATCCACGCCAGCATTGGTTGTTCTTGCTCTTTTAGATGTGTGTGTGAGATGATATTTCATTGCTTTGATATCTCACACTGTGGTGATAATTGAGATGACATCTCACACTCTGGTGTAAGATGATATATCATTGTTTTAATTTGCATCTCACTGATGATTAGTGATGAAGAACATTTTTCATATGCCTTTTGGCCACTTGAATTTCTTCTTTAAGGAAGTTTCTGTTCATTTTCTCCAGTAGAAATATTTTTATAAAATATAAATGAATCTAAGACAATGCTGTTAAACACAAAAGCTCATTTGAAAAAGTTTGTGTAAATTTGACAAGGTTGCCCTCTCTCACCTCTTTTATTCAATATAGTACTGGAAGTACTCACCATAGCAATCAGAGAAGAAAAGGACATTAAGGGCATCCAGATAGGAAAGCAAGAAATCAAGCTATCAGTATTTGTAGATGACATGATATTATACTTAGAAAACCCTAAACTCTAGACCCAAAAACTCTTAGAAACAATAGATATTTATAGTAGAGTGGCAGGGTACAAAATCAATACCCAAAAAGTCGGTGGCTTTCCTACATACAAATAACAAAAGAGAAGAAAGGGATATTAGGAAATCAATTCCATTCACAATTATGCTACAGAAAATCAAATATCTAGGAATCATCTTAGGATTCAAGTGTGTAATCCTAATCAGTTTAGGATTCAAGTGTGAATCTAGGAATCAAGTGTGCAAAGGACCTATACAAAGAGAACTACAAGACACTGCTTCAAGAAATAAAAGAGGACATGAGGAAATGGAAACACATTCCCTGCTCATGGGTGGGGAGAATTAACATTGTCAGGATGGTAATACTCCCTAGAGCTTTGTACAGATCTAATGCGGTTCCTATAAGGATACCCATGACATTCTTTAAAGAAATTGACCAAACACTCCTGAAATTCGTATGGAATAATAAACCCCCTCGAATAGCTAAAGCAATCCTTGGGAAGAAGAAGATGGGAGGCATCACCTTTCCCAATCTCAAACTGTACTACAAAGCAGCAGTAATTAAAACAGCGTGGTACTGGAATAAAAACAGACCTGTGGACCTATGGAATAGAGTTGAGTATCCTGACACCCACCCTCAAAGACATGATCAGTTAATCTTTGATAAAGGTGCAAAGAGTCCGAACTGGAGTAAGAAAAGCCTCTTCAACAAGTGGTGCTGGGAAAACTGGACAGCTACATGTAAAAAAAATGGATTTGGACCTGTGTCTAACACCTTGCACAAAATCAGATCAAAATGGATCAAAGACCTCAATATCAGACCTGAATCCATAAAAGTACGTTGAAGAAAATATATGAAAAACCCTCCATGACATTGAAGCTAAAGACTTCTTCAAAGGTGAAACACCATTAACAAAGCAACTAGAAGAAAATATAAACATATGGGACTACATGAAACTAAAGAGCTTCTGCACCCTCGAAAGAAACAGTCACTGATAGAAAGACAGTCCACAAATGGAAAAGAATGGAAAAGAATATTCACCCAATATCCATCTGATAAGGGGTTAATATTCACCCAATACCCATCTGATAAGGGGGTTAATATCCAGGATATATGAGGCACTGGTACAACTATTTCACTCTTTCCGTTCATCATATATTTGCTAGAGCGGACACCAGTTATATCTCCATATGTCCTGTCTCATGCTGGTAGAACCCAAAGGCATCCGCTTGCTCCAGGAACATAAAGAGCCTCAAACCATTATATTAGGTCATGGGAATGACCTAATATAAATGTTACTGGTTTTTGTCATATCAAATATACGCGAGCAGCTTGCTAGCCTTGCCGTGCGAGTGGCATACTCTTGTAGTCACCCTCTAAATAAAGCATTTATTGATGAACTGTGCCGCCACTAGGCAGGCCGCAAGCCGAGCTGTGATAGTCTGGTCTGCTGGGTGGAGTTGTGACAAGAGGGAAGTCCGGATGTAGAAAATGGCGTCCCCCATGGAGTAGGGGGTTGTCTGGCTTGTTGTGAGGCTCTGATGGGGTGGCAGGCCAGGGTTAGAACCCGCCATGCCTCCCCGGGCACCTCATGAGTGGTTGGGCACAGAGAGAGCAAGTAGCAGCTCTGCCCTATGTCTGAGAGTCTCTGGTTCAGTATACCTGGGCCGGATTAAAAAAAAATAAACTGCTGCAGGGTGGGTGGCGATGATCCGGCTGTGAGAATCTGGTCTGCTGGGTGGAGTTGTGGACGAGAGGGAAGTCCGGATGTGGCAAATGGCAGCCCCCATGGAGTAGGGGTTCGTCTGGCTTGTTGTGAGGCTCTGTGGGGGTGGCAGGCCAGAGCTAGAACCCGCCATGCCTCCCAGGCACCTCATGAGTGGCTGGGCACAGGGAGAACAAGTAGCAGCTATGGCCCATGTCAGAAGAAAACAGCCAACCCCATAAAAAAATGGGGAGAAGAGATGAACAGAAACTTTGACAAGGAAGAATTTTTGAATGGCCAAAAGGCATATGAAAAAATGCTCACCATCACTAATCATCAGAGAGATGCAAATCAAAACAACAATGAGATATCACCTCACACCACAGAGACTGACCCATATCCAAAAGGGTAAAAGCAACAAGTGCTGGCGTGGATGCGGGAAAAGGGGACTCTTCATACATTATTGGTGGGAATGTCTACTTGAATGACCTTTCTGGAAAACAATATGGACATTCCTCCAAAGACTAGAAATTGAGCTCCCTTTTGACCCAGCCATACCATTCCTGGGAATATACCCTGGGAAGCCAAAAACACACAGCGGAAACACCATCCACACTTTTATTTTCATAGCAGCACTATTAACAATAGCCAGAACCTGGAAACAACCAGTATGCCAGAGAACTGATGACTGGATAAAGAAATGTGGTACATCTACACAATGGAATACTATGCAGCTCTTAGGAAAAATGAAGTTACGAAACTTGCCTAAAAATGGATGGACATGGAAAGGATCATGTTGAATGAAATTAGTCAGAAGGAAAGAGAGAGATATAGAATGACTGCATTTATTTGCATGACATATATATACATATATATGTATATATATGTCATGCAAATATATATATATATATATATATACATTATGACACCAAAATCCAATGTCAGGTGAAACGTGGATCAGGAGGTCTTACCAAAAGTGGAAATTACCGTAAACGTGTGGGAGTCAGAGGTTAGGTAAGACAGAGAAGGGAACATGTGTGAATAAATGGCGAAAGGGCTAATACCAACCTAGAACTGAGCATTAAATACAGGCAAAAAAATGCACATGATAGCCTCTAAGTGTATGTAGTACAACCCACAATGTAAGAGAAGGAAAAGAGAGAGAGGGAGAGAGAAAAGAGATAAAGAACCTGCGATTTTGGCAGGCTATGGAGAGGGGGAGGGAATTGGGGACATTGGTGGTGGGAAATGGGCACTGGTGGGGCGGGGTACTGGAACACTATGTGACCAAAATCTCCAAACATGAACAATGTTGTAATTGTATATCACACAGTGGTATAATAAAATATTTAATAATTTTATTATTAAAAATGTTGTATAAATTATTCTGATAATAATAGAAATAAATTCTTGGAAACTTTGTACTTAGATTCTCAAAAAGTTTTTATTTATAAAAACTAGAAAAAGCCACACCCACCACCCATAGTCACAGCCATGTAGACCCATAGGCCCAGCTCTTCAGATTCACGACTAATCTTGAATGACATGAAAGCTACAAATATTCACAGGAACTCAGGTCTACCAACTTAAAATTCTGGAGCACCACCTGGATCCGCACCAGGTTGAGTCTCAACTTGCTGAAGCCCTAGCAGCTTCTCCAACTGCGGCCATGCCAATGACCCAACTTTCTGCTTCATGACTAATCTTTGCAGACATGCCAAAACTACAAGAATTCCTAGTACACTGTTTTTCTTTTTTTTTTTTTTTTTTTTTTTTCGTTTTTTTTGGATCACACCCGGCAATGCTCAGCGGTTTCTCCTGGCTCTGCACTCAGGAATTACTCCTGGCGGTGCTCGGAGGACCATGTGGGATGCCGGAGATCCAACCTGGGCCGGCATAGGCCGCTGTGTGCAAGGCAAACGCCCTACCCGCTGGACTATCGCTCCGCCCCAGTACACTGTTTTTCAAGAAAGCAGAAAACTCTGGTGTCTTCTTGGAGTGGGGGTAGGCAGCCTCCCACCTTCTCCCCGCACTTCCAGAAGTCCCAGAACACACCTACATACCACATCTGCTGCCGCATAAATTCCTCAGCCCAGTCCTACAAATCCTGGAGTTTCTGAAGCATGAGGCCATGTACTCATATGAGGCTGCACTGTACCTTCAGCTTTCACAATACTGACATCCCAATTGGAGCACACCAAGTTAGATGAGGAAGTAACATAGAAGCAACTGTGTTCAGCACACAAAAACAACATAGAAGGCTGAACTAACAACAAATAGTTTAGTAAACTCTCAGACAAGGATGTAATGACTCCCATGGTGTGATAAAATAATTTTCATAAATTTTCCTTTAATAAATATTTTTTATATTTCCATTAGTCATTTAGTTGTAACAAGAAACATAAAGTAAATTATTTTTTGACTACTAAGGGGCAGGCTTGTGGAGTGAATGGGAAACTGGGACAATGGTGGAGGGAAGGTCACATATGTGGTGGAATTGGTACTGAATGCTTGTAACAGCTGTATTATGAAATCATTTATAAACCAGGGCATTTAAATAAAGACAAAAATAAAATAATAGGAAGCAAATATAGTTCCATGGAAATTATCTCTAATAAATAAGAATATAAGAAAATCACACTGACATCACGAGGATGTCAATAAAATGATGAGGAAAAATTAAAGGAAATGTATGGTAGAAATTTCAGGAAATCCAATCAACATGTACCAAGAATTTAAGAAAAAGAAAATAGAATAGATAAGATGGAAGCAATATTCTAGAAACAATAGGAGGAAATTGCTAAGTTTATAGTTTTAAAGATTGTCAGGCAGTTTGAGGAGACGTGGGCACCAAGACATATCCTAGGGAATACTTCAAGAACTAAGAAACTGTACAAATATTCAGGCAGTTCTTTAGAAAGTTTTTTCTTAAGCAGTTGATTTCAACACTACGTTTTTAAAATAGATTTTTTTTTCTTTTTGGGTCACACCCGCGACTCTCAGGGGTTTCTCCTGGCTCTGCACTCAGGAATTACTCCTGGCGGTGCTCAGGGGACCATATGGGATGCCGGGGATCGAACCCGGGCTGGTATAGGCCGGCCGCGTGCAAGGCAAACACCCTACCTGCTGGGCTATCGCTCCGGCCCCTCAACACTATGTTTTAAAAATCATTAGGTGAGATCATTTTATTTTATTTTATTTTATTTTATTTTATTTTATTTTATTTTATTTTATTTTATTTTATGTTATGTTATTTTATTTTATTTTATTTTATTTTATTTTATTTTATTTTTGCTTTATGGGTCACACCCAGCAATGCTCAGGGGTTACTCCTGGGTCTACACTCAGGAATTACTCCTGGCAGAAATCGGGGGACCATATGGGATGCCGGGATCGAACCTGGGTTGTCCGCATGCAAGACAAATGCACTACCCGGCTGGACTATCGCTCTGACCCCAGATGAGGTCATTTTAACTTTTATAGTTAAAGGTTAAAATCTTGCCTTGCTTACCTCTGACCTTTGTTTAATTCCTGGCAATATATGTTTCCTGAGCACAAAACTAGGAGTAGCTCCAAAATTTCTAGATGTGGTCAAAAAAATTCCATCTGAGGATTAGAGTAAAAATAATATTTCTTGCACAGAGCCAGAAAAAATGCCTCAATATTGAAAGTTGTGGATCCCAAATCAACATTCTTTTTAAAAAATCCAGCAAATCTTTAAAAATGATATTAATATTAGGGATCCTGCATCCTTAAATATCCTGAGTTAGTTATTCTGGGTTGGAGCCTGCACACTGATATACTAAGAATTCTCCTCTAATGATTTAAATGTGCATTTTCGGCAAGAATAACCATAGACTACTCCAGAGAAGCAAATAACAGCAGTAAATTAAGTCTGGTTTCCAAGAGAGGAAGGAAGAAAATGATGCACTTTGTCAAGAGAGCATACTTTTGGAGGGAATGGTGCTTTCCTTTAATTTTTTGCAATTAAAGTACGAGGATTTACAATACTGTTAGCCATAGTTACATCATTCATGTATATATCTTTAAAACCACACCCATCAGTGTACCCACTTCTCTTCATAATGTCCCAAGGTCCCCTTCTATCACAGTTTCTGCCGTGTGAGCTCAGTTGTATATACAAAATCTCCAATTCCAGTGACTTTTGTTGTACCCTTACTGCTTCCTTCATCCCACAAATGAGAGATATTTCATTTTTATTTTATTGGGGAGGTGGTGACACCTTTGTACATATAGTTGAATAAAGCTAAACTGACATTCCACAAAATTTAAATCAATGATAAGCTAATAAAGAAAAATGTATTTTAATAAACTGTACATCTTTCTCTTTTTTAGGTACATTTTCTTAAATTAATAGTATGAATAACTATGTTAATACATTTTTAACCAACATGAAATAGATAAATCCTACAAATAATTTAGTAAGAATGAGGAAAGAGGAATCAAGAAAAGTTTAAGGTAAGATGTAAATAGGACGGTATAGGTATACAAGTGTGTTGTATCCTTAAGGGTAGCATTAGAAAATATTATATTATGGTGCTTATGAATATGCAATAGTAAATGACAGCTATAATAGCTTGTAACAAAATCACCTGAATAGATACCTCCACTTGTATCACTTGTCTTCCTGTTGGTCATCGTTTGCTCGAGTGGGCACCAGTAACGTCTCCGTTTGTTGGGAATTAGGTCCATTTATGTTACTGTTTTTGGCATATCGAATACACAATGGGTAGCTTGCCAGGCTCTGCCTTGGCTTCTGCTACTCTACACAACCCATTTTTTCTTCTAACTTCCTCCACATAAACAAACAATTGAGTCTATCAGAAAGTTTCTTTCAAAAGAGCAAGAATGTCCTTTTTGGATTATGTTTTGGTTCCACTGTCCTCCCTGAGCGTAACTACTGTGCAAATACAAGTTTACAAATCCAAGCGCATTTTAATACTACACCTCTTTTTCTAAATTAGGTGAAAAAAAGGGCCCTGAAAGATATAAACTGAGAAGGAACATATTGAAGTGTTAACCAAATTAAGGATATTTTAAGAATTACCTCTCTGGGCCCCGAAGTGATAGCACAGTAGGGCTACGGCATTTGCCTTGCACACTGGCAGACACAGGTTCGATCCCTAGCATCACACAGAGTCTCCCAAGCACTGCCAGGAGTAATTCCTAAGTAAAGAGACAGGAGTAACCCCTGAGCATTGCCGGGTGTGACCCAAACAAGAAAAAAAAATAAATACCTCCCAGATACTGCAGAAACAGTGCGGCAGGGAGGGAGGGCGCTTGGCTTACACAGTTATGGTCCCCTGAGTAATGCTGGGAGCGATCCCTGAGCACAGAACCAGGAGCAAGACCTGAGCACCACAAGATAAACTCAAAACCAAAAAAAAAGGTGGGTGGGGTGGGGGCTATTTCTCAGGCTGAGCATTCGTGGAAAGCCCAGGTCAGAACCTCAGTGAACCCTTCCCTTCACTCCAGATCCTGAGCACCGCCTGGTGTGGACCCCCCAAAACAATAAAAGTTTACTTTGAATCTATGTCGAATCTATGTCGATTCTATGTAGAATCAGTTGCATCTATGTCGGGGCACTCCGGAAAGATGGAAATAACCACATGGGCTAACTCAGCTGAAGAGGTGACTCACTTTTAGGAAGACACTCAGAAAAGCAAGACAAATCCCCGGTCACCTGAAGGACAGAGAGCGACAGTACCTTTGGAGGAGGTAATGTCCTAGTCCCCTTTACTCCTCTAGAAATGCAGCCTCCACGAGCACCACGTCAAAAGTGGGCCTGCTCCTTATCATCACTTCAATATTTCGTGCCTAACTGCCAAGGGTGATGGAACGTTTCCCCCAAAGTGCGCAGCCCTTAACAAGCCCAGTGCGGAGAGAGCTTTTGTTCACACCCTCTCATTGCCTGCTTATGCAAAAATTCCGCAACCGTTTCCGGAAACCCCCCTTTGCAGGGGCCTATCTGGAACACACTGTTCGATGGCCATGGAGGCGCTGCAGGATGAACCCCCAAACTGGGAAGAGCCGGATCACTTAGGGCAAGACCGGCGGGTGGGCTATTTTGTAAAACCGGTTTCCATCTACACGTGATTTTCTTTCTAATCGAGACTATCCTCCATTAGAGTAAACTGGCACACGCTTACTCTGTAGCATAAGACACTAATCGTGAAAGGAATCGGCAACTCCCAGCGGCCCCTCCCGCCAAGCCCGTCTGCAGCCCCAAGCGTCCCACTTGCAGGAGCCTTTCCGTATAAATAAAACATAAATGAATTAATTAACTATTGGAAAATTATAAAATCTCTTAGAAATAATAGGACTATACAGGCCTTTCTTTATTTTAATTTTATTATGTCATTACAAAACTGTTCATGATTGGGTTTCAGCTACCCAATGATGCAGCACCAGCAGTGCACATTTCCCACAACCAATGTCCCCAATTTCCTTCCACACCCCTCCACACCACCTCTATGGCAAGCACTTTTCTTTCCTCTCTCACTCTTTGTCTCTTCTTTGCGCATTGTGGTTTGGAATATATACACTGAGAGAATATCATGCATATCCCTTTATCTATTTTCAATACTCAGTTCTAGTTTAACATTACTATTTCAGCTATTACTGGTACACTGACCCCTTCTCTATGTTACCTAAACTCTGCCCCACACACTCTTGTGATAGATTCCAACACTTGACAGGCCCTCCTGTTACCTATTTTTCCTAACCTTGGATTTTAGTTCCGTAATATATGTAATATCCCACAAATGAACGCAGTTATTCTATGTTTGTCCTTTTCTTTCTGGCTAATACCACTCAGCATGATAATCTCCATGCCCATCCACTTGTATGCAAATTTTTGACTTAATTTTTCCCAACAGCTGTGTAGATGTAACAGTTTCTTTATCCAGTCTTCTGTTCTCTGGCACTCGGGATGTTTTCAGATTCTGGCTATTGTAAATAGTGCTACGATGAATATAGAAATATAGATGATATTTCTGCTGTGTTAGACAAACTTTTCTTAATCTAGTAGACCCTGAGCAAACGGTTTGAGACTCTTCGTATTCCTGGAGCAAGCAGAGGCCATTGGGCTACACTGGCATGTGACAGAGAAAAATGGAAATGTTACTGGTGCCTGCTCAAGCAAATCAATGAATAATGGGATGTCAAGTGAGCAAGTGATGAGTTAATGTCATGCTCAGTGTCAAAGTGCACACAAGTTTGTCTTGTCTTTTAAAGAAGTTCCTTTAACTCTTCTTGAAAATTCAATTTCAAGGCTGTGAATTCCCTTAGTTATTGCCTGTCCTTGAAATATTGTATTGTTCTTTCAAATCTGAATGATAATCTAACTGGATAGAGTTTTCTTGGCAATGTGTTCGTTTTATGAGTGTTTTTACTTCATTTTCTTCTTACTCATAAGGTTTCATTTGACAAATCTGTGAATCTTATGGGCTTTCCTTTTATGTAAGAACCTTTTATGATCAAAATACTTTCAATATTCTGTATCTGTCCTTGATTTTTCCAACTCTAATTATAATATGTTTGGAAATTTTCTGTTTGGGATTATGTTTTAATTAAAATTTTCTATTGATTGAGATTCTATGATTTACACTGCTGTTAATAATGAATTTTCATGTAAATACTTCCCACACCATATTCATCACTGATGTAATCGCCTCCCTCTCACAAGGACCCTAACAAATCTCCCTTTCAGAGCTCCACCACCAACAATAACTCAATTGTGTAGAACAGTTCTCTTGTGTTTCTTTTAGTACTTTATGCTACCTTGCTAGGTATCTTTAAATTATTTGAGTCTATTTTTTCCTAATATCCTTCCTACTTCTTGAATCTCAGTGCCTACACTCCTCAAATCTGGAAAATTTTTACCTATGATTTCTTTAACTAGTGAATCTTCATCAAATTTGCTTTCCTGTATATCAATGTATATCAGTATATACATTGTATATATATATATATATATATACAGTATATACCTGTATATCAGTGATTCTTATATCATTAAAATCATCCCATAGTTCTCTGTTCATAGGCTCATAGGTGTGCTATTCATTTAATCTCAGACTTCCCCCAATCCTCCTTTTTAGAAGTTTTATGCATATTACTTTGGAGCATTTCCATCCTTTTCTCTCTGCTATTGTTCTGCTGCTCAGACCTTCAGTAGAGTGTGTTTTTATCATCTGCCAAGCTCTTCCAGTCACTTCTGACCATAGTCTTCTCATTTCTGCTCTCATACTTTCTTGTGTTTTGCCAACTACCTATTTCATCATTTCTTTGACCTCATTAAACATCATCAATATGGTGTCACTAAAGTCATTCTTGGTGAGTTTACAGAACTACCTGGAACTGGTAGAGCCTCCTGTGTTACCATTTTTACTCATTGATTGATCTTTGTGAGCTTCTCTGCATCTTCATTGTGTTTGCAGTGTCCCTGCTATTCTGGGTGCATCTTTGTACTTAACTACCATGGAGTCTCTGAGAGATGTTGCTGGGTGTTGATCTTTCCTACCCTTCCCATCTTCAGTCAGTGACAGAAGGCATAACTGTAAGCAGTGTGAGGTGTGATGAATAGAACAATGCTATGGCCACATATGCAAATGCAGTCATGTGGTTCAGGATATGCATGGTGGGCCTGCTGAATTGATGAAGGTATAGATGAAGGCTGCTGAGACCCACTCATTAGAAAAGATGGAAATCCACCCTGGTCTCAAAAGGCTCTGTAGATATCACCCAGGATGTTAATCTCACCTGGTGGGTTAGATGAGCAAGTAGAGTGTGTGAGATGTGGAGGTGGGTATGCTGAGATCAAGAAGTCATTCTTAGTAAAGGTTAAGATTCTTCTATAAACCAGTGCTCAGAAAATATTGAAATCACAATTTAGAAATTCAACCCAGATAATTTCTGGATAGACTTCACTGTCTGTCTGTCTGTATCACTATCTTCCTGTTCATTATCGATTTGCTCGAGCAGGCACCAGTAACATCTCCATATGTCCTGTCTCATATTAGTAGAGCCCAAGGGCATCTGCTTGCTCCAGGAACATAAAGAACCTCAAACCATTCCATCAGGTCATGGGAATGAGGTCTATAATTATTACTGGTATTTGGCATCACATACGACACGGGTAGCTTGCCAGGCTCTGCCGTGCGGGTGGCATACTGGATAGACTTAAATTAAGGAATAAAGTCAAAAATCTCAAGAAAGGATAACATTCTAAAAAGATATGGGAGTAGGGCAGGAGTGATAGAATGATAGTACAGTGGGTAGAGTGTTTACTTTGCACGTAGCTGACCCAGGTTCGATCACCGGCATGCCATATGGACCCCTGAGCACTGCCAGAAGTAAGTTCTGAGTGCAGATCCAGGAGTAACCCCTGAACATTGCCAGGTGTGACCCAAAATGCAATATATATGTGTATGTATGTGTATATATATATATATATATATATATATATAAAGAGATAGAAGAAAACAAGGGAAATTAGCTAAAATTAAATAACATCTTGAGAGCTGTCATCAACAAGATAAATTTTAAAAATAAACATAGGGGCCAAAGTGATAGCACAGCAGGTGCTATCACAGCATTTGTCTTGCACTCGGCAACCTGGGTTCAATCTCCAAAATCCCATAAGTTGCCCTGAGCAGCACCAGGAGTAATTCCTGAGCAAAGAGTCAGGAGTAAATTCTGAGCATTGCCCAGTGTGACCCAAAAAAGAAATAAAAAACATCAAAGATTTAACAAAGTAAAATAACACTAATAACTTAATTTAAGTATAAGTAATGGATTGCATAAAATCTAAATTGTGAAGGTGAAAGTGGCAGTAGCGACAGTACAAGCAGGGAAGATTTATCATTGTACACAGATAATATTTAATAGTTATAGTTTACAGGTATCTACATAATATTTTATAGTTATATGTTGACCTTGATAATCATTAATAGAAATAGTTCAACCTTATCCTTGTCCACAAATAGAATCCAATTTTTATTAGTCTGTTAATCTAGATAAAATTTTAAGTATTTCTTTTTATCTTCTTTTTATCTTCTACTATTTTCATGTTGCTCATTTACTACAGATAATAAAAGTTAAGATTCTTAATATGCTAATTTTACCAGTTATAAGACTTTTATTGATCACACATATTGGGGGCTGGCTGTGCTCATGGCTTAGTACTGGTTCTGTGCTCAAGGATCACTCCTGGTGAGCTCAAGAAACTATGGGATGCCAGGGATCAAACCCAGGTGAGCTGCATGCAAGGCAAGTGACCTATCTGTTCTACTATTTTTCCATCCCTGACCCCACATTTTTTAAGATTAACACCGACTAGTACAGTAAATGTATTTCCATTAATATTTATTACTAAATCATGTTCTCCTGCCCCTCGAGGTATTGCAGGTGTAGCTGCAGTGCCCGGCTGCATCAGCAGGTGGCAGACAGGTCACAGGCTTGTGTACACTCAGGGCTCTGCCCCATGGGCCCTGGATGTTGATGGTCTGACATAGAAAAAGACTGGGCCCCCTGGGGTGAACCCAGAGCCACAGTAGAGCCTGGCAAACTCCCCATGGTGTATTTGATATGCCAAAAACAGTAACAATAATGGACCTCATTCCCAACAAATGGAGACATTACTGTCGCCCGCTTGAGCAAATCGATGAACAACAGGAAGACAAGTGATACAGTGATACAAGTGAAATCCTGTTTTAGAATTAACATGTTTATGCAAGATCATGCCAAAAAACAAAAACATTAAAATGTGTCCTGTGTTACGAAATAATGCACATCAGAAATTATTATTGAAGTCAACAAGATTTGGGGTTAAAAAACCCAAAATCAGAACTTAGGAAAATGTGCATGCAACTATAAATCCTATAACTAATTTGCTCAAAATTTTTTTGAAGATGTTATGTTGGATCACCGGTCAACATCTTGAATATTTTTTTTGGATTTCATGTGCTGCGGTGCTCAGGGCTCACTCCTGCCTCTGCACTCAGGGCTCACTCCCAGAGGGCTTGGGGAACTATATGGATATTAGAAATAGAATCCAGGTCATCTGCGTGCAAGGCAGAAACCCAGCTTGCTGTATTATTGCTCCAGCCCTTAATTTGGTGTTTTATTCAGTCAAAATACATAAAAGCATACGTTACCCATGACTAGATTTTAATCTAAATATATTTTTCATCCAATTATCTAGTTTTGACAAAAACATAAGTATATAAAGTCATACTGATCCTTAATTTTTTTATTCCACTTATATTGGAAAGTAAATTGTTAATACATGTCTTGTCTCATTTTAATATAACACAAATTCCATGAAATAGAATTGTTTTGCCTGACTTATTTTTAAATATATGTTTCTCTAGCATCAAGAAAGAATGCTTGGGGGGTTGGGGCGATAGCACAGCAGGTAGGATGTTTGCCCTGCACGCAGCCAACCCTGCTTTGATTCCCAGCATCCCATATGGTCTCCTGAGTAATTCCTAAGTGCAGAGCCAGGAGTAATTCCTGAGTGTAGAGCCAGAAGTAACCCCTGAGCACGCGGGTGTGACCCAAAATGAAAAAAAGAAAGAAACAATGCTTGGTTGCATGTTATAAAACTTTGAACAAGGAAATTAATGAATGATGAAAGTTGTACATGTGAATGCAGTAATTAGCTCATTAAAATCTAATGGCTCTGTTGTTATAATTTATGAAAAAATTGGATACTTCCTTTCACCTTACAAACAAGAGTTTAGTAAACCATCCTAAAAAGGATTATGTCCTAGAAGACATGAAAACAGGATCTTGGTCTGACAGGAAAATTTGAAATTGGTCAGGAATTTCTTGTAACTCATTATATCCAGAGATAAAATGAAGTGGGGAATCAGAAGGGGAAGATGAAGAAAATACAGAGGAAGCACAACCCAAGCAAAATGAATTAGTGAGAGATTGTTGGGCAATCAGTCTTTACCGGAGTAGTGGAGTGAATGTGCTCAAAATAATGAAGTAGATAGAAAGATGTGGAAAATGACAGGTGAAAGAGTATGGCGAATGGCATCAGATCTGTCTTGTAGAAAGCTCACAGTGGGAAACTGAAAACGGACCAAAAGTCAGGCAAGAAATTGTTGAGAACTGAAGTAAATTCAGGGTTAAGAAAACAGAGCTGAAAGGGGTGTTTCAGGGGAATGAAGTTCGGTTTCTCAAAGGGTTCAGTTCCTTAGCCAACTTTTCTATGTCCTACAGAGCAGCCATTGGGTTGTATGTATCCCTATTCTCTGGAAGCCATGCTGAAGCTGTAGGCTTGCCTTCCAGATCAACCAGGTGACCAGTGGATTGGGGGTCAGTGTGGGGAGAGGGGAGGAATCTTGAAGAGTAAACCTCCTGGTGGCCGCTGGCAATAGAAAACATAGACTGGGTCCCCTCTTTTGTCCATATGTCAGCTTTATGTTAGAGCTTTTATATTCTGATATATACGGTAAAGCAGATGACTTTTTAAGCTCAAACTCCTTGCAGATCAAAAGTCAGTCACTGAGATAAGAATATCTATTTTCTTATACACTTACTTAACTAGTATTTGATGAAGAAGATACACTGTAGAATGAACTCTGGGGATGCAGGCCTGCCTTCAATCAATTTATGACTTAGTGGACAAATAGCCAATGGAAATTACCTGTCATGAATAGAATAATAGAACTCAGACATAAAAGTATAGAGACCCTTAATCCAAAAAATTAGTGAGGAACAGGGTGTGGAAAGCAGTTCTTAGATCAATATGAAATAAGAATTGTTCCCCAAAATTATAAAAACAACTTTTTTCCAAATAAAATGTTACTATACCATAAAGTTTGTAGGTTATATCTCCACTCATCTGAAAGTGTATGACTCACCATACTTACCACAAAATTCCACAGCCATTCCATTTGTGATCCAAATGACCTCTCTACTCATTTCTTCCCAGCCCCTTGCTCTTTCACTCTCCTAGATAACAAGATAATGGCATGGGTAACGTCAAGGACTAATGGGATAAAGTAGACAGAAATGAAGTAGGGCAAGCAAATCATCCTGGAGTGTAACAGTCATGTAAAGTGAACCTCTTGCCAATATATGTTAGTGAGAAATTTTCACGAGTTTTACTGTCCCCTATAAGATCTCTCTACCTTTTAACAAGAGCCAACTTCTTATGTTAGCTTAAGGAAATATTTGTAGGCCAGCCTTTAGTATACAATGACTACAGATCAAAAACAAGGGAATACACTAATAGCGTATGTGTTATTTTCTTTGTCTCCATTCTTTTCTGGGTTAGTCAAGTGCCACCTCCCTTTTAAGTGTGCTGGTTCCAGAGGAGACTTTGTTAGAGTTTACTAGGCCTGGATTAAGAAAGGGGGCAGAGGGGGAAAGTTGGTAGGGCAAATGCATTACAATGTGTAAGAACGCATCTGTAATACATTCTTCCCCAATTTGTCTGATGGGTACTGAAAGCCAGAAACATCTGAGGAGCAGTTCTTCTAATGAACATGTCCTTGTATGCTATTTCATGCGAGGAATTTTTTTTCCCTAAAATAATCATTTAAGAGCTGGAGAGAAAGTACAGGGTCAAGACATTTCCCTTGCACATGGCTGACCCCAATATAATCCCCAGTACCACAGAGGGTCTTCAGAGTGATTCCAGGAGTAATCTCTTCAACAGTGCCAGAACTAAGCCCTGAGCATTGCCAGGTGTGGTACAAAAGCAAAAAACTAAAAAAAAATTGATCTGGACCTTCTATATGCTGCTCTGCCATTCCAGGTAAGGCTTGCCTCTGGCTGACATCACTGGGTCTAATCCAGAACAGGAGGTGGAGCCCTTCCCCTACTGGCTAGTTCCTAGCACTCTCCACATCTAGCCTGTGCGGAATTATGACATGCACCTCCTGAGGCTGTGGGCCCAGAGAGTCCAAATGAAATAGCTACTACAATCATAGATGACAGAAATAAAGACCATGGTAGGCAATATTTTTTTAAAAACTCAATAGAATCTCTAAATAGCAAAATCATTGAAGCTGAGAAAAATATCAAAGCACTCCAAGATAATATGGTGGATACTGCTAGAAAATAGGACAAACGTCAAACCAGGATTCTATGGCTGAGTTCAAAGCTGAATATAAGGACCATTGAAGTGCCTGAGAAATAGGAAAGCTAACGTGGTGAAGGAACAATAGTTGAAGAAATCATTGATAAGAATTTCCTAAAGTTGAGGATTAGAGGCACTACGATCCCAGTGGCCCAAATGTACTAAAGAAAATAGATTCGACTAGAAAAATCCCAAGACACATTGTACTAAAAATGACAAAATACAAAGAGACAGAATACTTAAAGCAACTTGGTTCAAAAAATGAATTTACACACAAAGAAAGCCCATAACATATACAGCAGATTTACCAAACAAAACTCTGTGATACATAAGTATATGGAAGAGTATAGTTCAACAAAATGAACATCTACCAAGAATTATCTATTCATCCGATTATCATTCAGATCTGAAGGGATGATACAGAGCTTCATGGACAGGCAACAGCCTAAGGAAGTTATTTCCTTGAAACCAGTTTTGCAAGAAGCATTTAAAGGACTGTAAAGAACAAGACAAATTTCCCAGCATGTGGTATTGTGGTATATGCACTCATTACAGTGCCTATGATTGCCATCTACCAGATAATGAAAAGTATTTTTACTCCTAACTTGCTAAGCAATTTTACACTTTCAATGATGAATTTATGTTTTATCTATATTGGTTAAAAGTTGACCAAAGCCATAGTACAGCAAGTAGGGCATTTCACTATATGCGGCCCACTTGGGTTCTATCTCTGGTGTCCCATCTGGTTCCCCAAGGACCAAGGGCCACCAGGAGTAATTCCTGAGTGCTGAATCAGGGGTAAAACCCTGAGCGACACTAGATATGACACAAAAACACTTCACAATGATCACAATTTACTTTATTGACTTATTTTCTGATAATTCCATTTTCCAATACTTTAAAGATATATTTGGAGCAAGTAATATGTAGCAAATCTGTTATATGCCTCCTAATGAGGCAGGCAGGTTATGAGAGGGACCCTGAGAAATTGGTGGATGGAAGAAGAGACTGATGGTAGGATTTGTGTTGGAACTAGTATGCTTGAAACAATTCTGTTGTGAACAACTTTATAAATTCTGGTGTCTTGATTAAAACAAAAAGGATAAATGCAAAAAATGTTTGAAACTACAATTACTATATAATTTATGGTAAGCTGAGAGGTCCGTGACTTGGGTTCTCATACCCAAATCCAATATTATTATGTGAGGTTTACCCACACCAATAAGAAATCTTTGAACTGTTGCAGAGATCTGATAATTCAATTATGATGCCATGATCCCAGAGAGAGCATCAGATTCCAAGGTGAAGAATTTTCTTCAGAGGCTAGTCAGAATCCCAGGCTGTCAGTTGCTCTTCTAACCAAACAACTAAGCCTATGTTGCCACAGTTCCCTGCCTCAGGTTAAATTAATTTACTAGAATGGCTTGCAAAACTCAGAAAACCTGTTTACTCTCTAGATCGCCAACTAATTACAAAGATCACAACTCAGGATAAGTCCAGTATAAAAAAAAAAAAAGCATAAGGGAAGGTATAGGGAAACTTCCAGGAACTCTCTAAGCTTGTCATTCTCTTAAAATCTCTACATGCTCACTAGCCCAGAAGTTCCATGAGCCCCAGTCTTTGGGGTTTTTAAAGGTTTACTATATATGCACAGCGGACTGAATCTCTGGCCATTGGCAATTGAGTTCAACTTCTAGTCCCTTTCTTCTTCCTGGAATTCAGGGTGGTAGAACTGGAGTTTTCAGGCCTTTAACCATTTGGTTGATACTCTAGGAATTCTGACCCCATCCTTAGTTGCTTCGTGAAGTTCACACCTCGTAACAAAAGATCCCTTTATCAATCTCAACACTTAGAAAGGTTCAGGTGATTGAGAATATGAGTCAGACACTGTGTGTAAGACCAAAATATTTGTAAGAAATTTATTTTGGGTCATCTAAATGAACAAATATGTTTCTTATAAAATCATTATATTTCAGTTAGCTAATGGTTTATTGATATTTTTCAGTACTTGTTCTTCAGACACCCACAGAAAACAAGAAGAGATGACTGCAGAAGGCTAAATATGTCAAAGAGACTTGCTTCTTAATCTAAGGTTTTTGGAAAGGTTTTTTTGTACTCATTCTAGGGATTAAACCTAGGACCTCAGACATACAAGGCACATGTTCTACATTTGAACCATATCCCTGGCCTCTAGTAAAGGGCTCCTTAAGTGTTGTAACTTGGGTGCAGAACTACACCAGTGATCTTGTGGAGACCTAGTGGTGCCAGGAATTTAACTGGATACATGTGTGTATCCCTATCACTATACTATATCCCATACCTTTGTTGTTGTTGTTGGTGGTGGTGGCGGTGGTGTTGTTGTTGTCGCTTTTGCTTTTTTTGGGTCACACCAGCAATGCTCAGGGGTTTCTCCTGGCTCTGCACTCCAGGAATTACTCCTGGTGGTGCTCGGGGACCATATGGGATTCCGTGGATCAAACCCGGGCGGCATGGGCCGGCCGCGGGCAAGGCAAACGCCCTACCCGCTGGACTATTGCTCCGGCCCCAGACCTTTGTTTTTATATTTCATTTTTTTAATCTTTTGTTCAGTCTAGATTTGGTTGTTGTTTTGCAATTGGATTTTGGGCCATCAAGAGGTCTTTAAGGGTTACTCCTAGAGTGATTCGAGATTTACTCCCTGAGAAGGTGACCATGAGGTGCCGAGGAATGATACGGGCCTTTTACATAAAAATTGTGTTCTCATGACAGTTGTATTACCTCTCAGTACATCAGTCAGTTTTTTTGTTATCAGGAAGGGTTTCAGAATAAAAGGCACTTTTATTTGTTTGTTTGTTTTTTTTTGCTTTTTTGGGTCACACACCCGGAAATGCTCAGGGGTTACTCCTGGCTCTGCACTCAGGAATTACTCCTGGCGGTGCTCGGGGACCATATGGGATGCCTGGGATCGAACCCGGGCCGGCATGGGCCGGCCGGGTGCAAGGCAAAGGCCCTACCTACTGGGCTATCGCCTCCGCCCCAAAAAGGCACTTTTAATAGTATCAATTGAAAGCAGGACATTTAAAGCATCCAGAGTGATTAACACCCTCTCAAACTTCAGGTCCCCAACTGATAAAGAAATTCCTGACATCCAGAAGCAGCCGCATGGGGAGCCCACTTTGACCTGCATTCCTGCCATGCAGCTCAGACTTCCAACTGAACCACTCTCTCAGTGTGGGTTGTGGGCAGTCAGAGAATTAGTTGTTGAATCTGTCTCACCTGGAGAGAAATTTACTTTGTGTTGTGCCAAAACATGTCAGGCCTTTAAGTAGGCATGAGGGAAAATGGATAACCACAATTCAGTGTATGATTGATAGTTTTCTTTCTCATCTGAATCAAAACTCTGCATAGAGAGCACACACCTCAGGTTTTAATACAAAAGAGACTTGGATGATACCTGGTTTGTTTAGTTTGGAGTCATACCTAGTAGTGTTCTGAGCTTACTCCTGACTCTGCTCCCAGATGATTCCTGAGATCAGGGTTCGGGGAATCGTATGTAATGTTGCAGTTAGAAATCAGCTGGGTCATGTCCAAGGCAGGCATCTTACCTACTGCACTCTCTCTCTAGTCATTATGTTTTAAAAGAACTTCAAAGTGACTATGAATCTTATTCTAAAGGAATCTACCTGTACTAATTGACTCTTAGGCATGCAGACTAGAAGTCAGAGAAAACTGGATATAGATTTCTGCTTTCACACAACAAACAACAGCCTGATACAGGTGACTGGACTCTTTGCCTACAGACATGTAGCCAGTGTGCACCTAAATGTTTGCTTTGGTTGCTTTTGGAGGGACCCATTTGTCAAGGGAGGTCTGCTCAGCCTGTGAAGGCCTTGTCTTCCTTTTAGCAACTTGGAGAGGGTGGAGTATTTTTCTTCGAGGCCAAGGTTGGCACAGAGGACTTCCTCACTAAAATTTTCTGCCAGGATGCATTTCTTTCTTGCATAATTTCACCCTTTCTCCACCCTACCTCTTCTGGCCTTTGGTCAACTTCTGGGATTTGGGCCTATGTTTACCGAGTTGTATCTATTCTTTCCTGGTTTGATGGCTACAGAGATATGTTTTCTCTTCAATGAAGTTTACAAGCACTGTTTCCCTCCCCAGCAGGAACAAAAGAGAGACAAATATTTCCTTAGGGGGAGCAAAAAGCTTCCAGATGCAGAATTCTAAATGAGAGGAGTTTTGTTTTCCCTCTTGGCATTTTTAAGTGTAGTAATTACACTGGACATATTTATTCATAAGACCTCCACTTTCCTTCTGAACAGGGACTTCACTGAAGGCTCCTGGTCACATTTGCATCTGTTCCTCAGGCTCTGCGCCATTGAGCAGGGAGAGGTTCTTAAAACTCCACAGAAACCTTGCCTCTCCCCTCTGAAGAAGGGAGATGTAGGCCCTTTTTTCACAAGTTACAGTATTTTTCTTTTGGCAGACTCTCTGTTTCTATTTTATCATTGGTTAACAGTATGATGGAATTCAGGGGGGTAGCTTTACACCTCTGGATGTGCATACTCTTCAATACTCCCCACACCAAAGCCCTTGTGGCATCCTATCACCTAAAAGGCCTCTCCCACGGCCTGTTTACATATTTTGACATTCTAGTAAGGCTTTCTCACTGAGATTGTTGGCAATGGGTATGTGGGGAGCCCCCCGAGGGGAAGTTGGGTATCAGAGTGTGCTAAGTGTACCATCTGCCTTTCCCACAGGTTTCCCAGGCTCCTCAATTAACATAGAAAAATATTTTAGGAAAAGACAAACGTGAAGCCAAGAAATATATATATGTATTAGAGACTGAGAAGATAGAGCAGAATTAGGGATGTGGGACCTGGTTGGGAAAGAATCTTGAGAAGTTGTCTCTGGGGTCCCTGAGCACCACTGGGGAACTAAACCCCCTCCACAAAAGCGGGGACAATTCATGTAGGAAATGCAAGAGATAGGGTATGGGGAGAAACATGTTTCAGACTGTATGTGGGTTTCTCCAAGGAGCAGGGAAAGGAAAGGAAATTATCCACCCCAAGTTGGGATCTAGGCCATGGGCCGGGTATAGAAGGAACACCCAGATAGGTCTGAGTGCCTCCCAGATAAGATAGTACCCGCCATGCACTTCTTCAAAGCTGATCTTCTGGGAAATCGTCCAAACTGCCCTGCCTAGGGGCCATTGCTAGGCGTCATCAGGAGGAAATACTGCATTGCCTTTGGTGGTCCTTGATGGGCTCTGTTGCTTCTGTCTCTGAAATTCACCTGAAATCATTGCCAAGCCCCACCACTACCACCACCGCCCCAACTGTGAGAATTAGTTTCTGTTTAAGAATAGAACTTTTCATAGCTAAAAAAATACTCCTTTAGTTAGAAATTAAAACATTTTTTCTCACTGTCATCAAAACAGGTGAGATATATACTTAACTCACATGTAGAGAATCACCGATACAGTTTGAAGGAATAAACAACTTTTATTTGATTAGAAATTCCTTTATCTTTGAAGTGTTGGCAGCAAATAGACTGAGGCCTAAGAAGTCTTTTGTATAGACTTTAAGCCATTTATATTCTAACGGGGATGAAACTAACTTGCAGAAGGCTTTGATTCTGCTTCTGGACTAGAAACTATAGTCTGCATCTCTAACTCTGACTACAAAAAAACAAAGAGCCGAAAAGATGCACAAGACTCTTCCTTTCCCTACAGAGACAGTTATTTCAGGGCCCCAAGGATGCTGGGGAGAGACCAAATCTTCCCTATATTCATTAATATATTCCCAAGTGAGATAAAAAAAAATAGGGGAATTTTTTTATGGTGAAGGATTTTGTCAAAACCAGTGGTATTTAGGAAGCACTCCCAACTTTGTGCTTAGGAATCACTTCTTGAGGTGCTCAGGAAGACCCGTGATGCTGCCAATCACACCTGGGCTTTCTACATTCAAGGCATGTTCCTAGTCTGTGAACTATCTCTCTAGTCCTAAACTATGGGAACAGGATACACTTATGCAGTAGAACATTTGACTTGCATGTGAGAGACCCTGGATTTAATCCCTGGGAGCACACACACACACACTCGTAAGCACAAACACACACACACACACACACACACACACACACACACACACACACACACAGAGTTAGTGATCTGTTCTAGGCAAAAACTAATGATGAGAGCCTCCTAAATTCAAAGACTGAAAGACTGAGTAAATAGTATGTAAATATATAATATGCAATGTATAACATATTACTGCATAGTATAAACAATAACTTATTAAATCTAACGTCTGTGGACCAGAGAGATAGCTTAGGGGTAGGGCACTTGCCTTGAATCCCAATGAGAGGTTCATCCAGGCACCATGCATGGTCCCCCTAGCATTGCCAGAGATCATTCCTGAGCACAGAGCCATGAATAGCTCGAAGTACTACCAACTCCCAAACAAAACAAAAACTTTACATTTCATGCCTCTTTAGTAGCTGAAAAATTTCTTTATTTCTGATTTTTCCCCCTAATTTTTTACAAAAACATGAGAGAGTAGTGCAACTCCTTTAAGCCTAGCTTCATGAAACCTTAATATACTGCTATATGTTTTCAATGTATATGTCTGAATGTGTTCACAGACATACACATACATAAACACATTAAAGTTGATTATATTTTAAGTGTTTATTTGTTTAGCTTATTTAATTATATTTTTTAAATAAATTGGAGATTCCCATTACTCTTTTATCATGTTGCTTTTGTTTGTCTTCTTAGACAACAACAAATAGCCTTTTTTGACCAAGAACTGTGCATATACAGAAAACTAAGGCAATGTACTGCTTCCCAGACTTTCTGGAACAGGGGGTAGAGGAAGAGAAAGCCAATGGTGTGAACCTTCATTTGTCCTTTAAAAATTTTTAACAGTTGACCCTTACATTCTAATCTAACTAGTTACCTTCTTGTCACAGTCTTCAAAAAACTATTGAATTCATCATGGAAACCACTGGCAGTAGGAACTCAAAGATCAGAAGACATTAGGAGTAACTCTCAGCCACACTGGTGGAAGGTTTGGGAGTAATAGAAAAATCACCACAAATAAGAGTTACGTAACTTAGGTCAGAAATGTTCAAACTTAGAAGTCCAAATCCTATCATAGGAGTTGTTATCTTGGGCACCAGAGAGATAGTAGAGAAGATAAAGAAGGCATAAATCTTGCATATATCTAATCCTGGTCAGATCCCTGGCACTATATATGACCCACAGAACACTGCCAGAAGTGAGCTATGAGCACAGAGCCAGGAGTAAGCCCTGAACACTGCAGGGTATGATCCAAACTGTCTCACACACACACACACACACACACACACACACACACAAAGTATCTACAATGGGCCAGAGAAATAGTTAAGGTGTTTGATTTGCATTCTATGAAACCAAATTCAATCCCTGGCATGTCATATGGCCCTCCTGAGTACAGAGCCAGGAAAAGCCCCCTGAGTACTGTTAGGTGTAGTCCAAAACTCTTAGAACCACCCCATTCTACCCTAGTCTCTAGCTCCTAGCAATTCCCATGTAAAATAGAATATTGAAATCCCACCAGTTGAAACCTGATAGGGTTGATTTCTACTGGTGGGTCCATTCCACAAGAGGAATCCTTCCCTCACAGACTCCCATATGACTTGCCTGAGAATGGACCAAATAGTGCATACATAAATTCTCTGTGAGTTCTATTCCTAGATACAGACTAGCTCCTAGAACCAGGTAACTTAATTACAGAAATATCAGGATATTTGGCTAAGTCCACCATTGGGACTGAACCACCTTGTTTCAATTCCTTTTCATGTTTCTGTTTTTCCCAATGTGACATCAGGTCTATTTAGTCTTCCTTACATCTCTAGGCATTGCTAAAATAAGAAATGATAGTTTATGAATAAACATTTATTTTTCAGATGTGAAATAGTCGACATTCAGATATTGGTTTAAAAATCTCAAATTACACAAGATTAAGTATTACTGATACAACCAATTTACATTCCAAAGCAAAACATTAATCTGCTACTTCTTTAGCACCTGTGCCAGGCTTAGTTTTCTGAGTCAATTCTTCCCTAAGGGCAAAAATCAACATGATTAAAAAAAAAATCACAAAATCCAGTTTTCTACCCGGTAATGCAAATTCCATGTGCCGCCCCAAAACAGCAGCTTAGCCTCCTGAAAATCCCAAGGTCCTGTCTCCTCTAAGAATTCATTGTATTTATGTAAAAGTTATTCGAGGTCTCTAATATTCTGTTGTGGTTGCTTCCTAAATTCCACCGGCCAGAATTAGACTAAGACCATAGTATCTGAGTTTCAGAATGGACCTGAGAGAAATTTTTCAGAAAAGAAATTTTTATTTCAAATAAAAACAACAGTTCTTTCCTGGTTTTGTTTAAGAAAATCAAAAGACCAAAGTAACTAATGAAGAAGTTTGAGAAAGCTGTTTTAATATAGAGATATTTTAGGAGTAGAATAAATAATGAAAATGATTTTGCATGTAAAAATCTGTCTTGATACAAAATTTGAAAATTTAAAACTTGACAAATAAAATGTTTAACCTATAATTTAAAATTCCTTTGAGTCAAAATTGATGAGCGAAGTTTAAAGAGGTTCAGACATTGAACTTTAAGAGGCAAGCAACCCTAAAATTCCAGCCCAGCTGGGGTGGTGTGGTAAAGAAAGGACAAAGATGGGAACAATATGGCAATGGTGGATGGGGCTTTGTTTGCTAAAAGTGGGTTTTTGTTTTGTTCTCTTTGGGGCTCAACATGCAACAATGCTCCAGGCTTCCTCCTGGCTACTTCACTAAGGAGTTCCTTTAAAAAAAATATTTTATTCTACTACCGTGAGATATACAATTACAAAGACGTTCATAAGATGTTCATATTTGGGCTTTGGTCATACAGTGTTCCAGCCCCCATCCCTCCACCAGTGCCCATTTCCCACCACCAATGTCCCCTCCAGCTGTGCTCACAAACAAGCATCCTAACAACTGTAGGTTATCAACTTGTTCTATCTCTCCAGCCCGCCTGAAACTCAATCACAAATAACACTTCTGGTTTTAAACAGTGACTCAAAAGCTAATTAAAATAAAATTCCAGCCCATACCACATTGATAATAATGTACTTTGAGATACTATAAACTTGATGCCTTCTTTTTTAAAAAAAAACTTGACACAATAATAAATTTGTTTATAAATTTATAGTAAACTAGAAAGTAAACTAAGAATGACTTAACACACAGTAAGGAAGAAACATACACATTAATAGCCAAACAAAGGATTTAGAGGGTTAGGTCACAGAAGTTAGCTTGGATGGAGAAGAGGAAGGGAGGAACATGCGGAACCTGGGTAGAAGGAAGCGTGTGCACATGGTGGGTGCCGTGTTGGAATGACAGGTATGAAGCTACCACTAACAGTATTGTAGCAATTCCTAATAAATATATATAAAGAATTTAAGTGCTTGCTAAGGATGCAGGCTGGGAATTGGGAGGGAAATTGACACTGGTGGTGATTGGATTGTGTTGGAACATTGTATGCCTGAAACTCTAACATGAACAACTTTGTAAATCACAATGTGTTAACTTAAAATATAAGTAAATAAAATTTTCTTGAAAAGAATGACTTAACAATAGCTGTTTCACCAAATGTTTGATAGCATTTATTGAGTCCTTGTAATTTTTTTAATTTATTTTCTGGTACTAGAATATGTACTAGAGATTTAGTACAGTGGACAGGATGCTTGTCTGGCAAATGGCCAGGTTTGATCCCAAGCCCCCAGCACTGACCACCACCAGGACTGATCCCTGAGTGCAAAGGCAGGAGTAAACCCTAAGGATTAACAATGTGTCCCAAAACAAATAAGAAAAGGTTTCTATTGTGTTTCTTATGTCCAAGAAAGTCAGTCTCTCATACTGCTAAGCCATTCATGGTCTATTGCCCACAATTATAAACCTACCTGAGAGAAAGAATATCATATTGATTATTTTCGCTCAGTTGGCATTAAGAAACTGTTCAAAGGCAAAACACGAGAACATATCTGATCTTAAAATCCTGAGCTACAACTCATAGATTATCATGAAATTAATTTAGTGGATGGAACAGATGCCATTCACCACCGACCATGAACCAGGACTTATGAGTAAGTCTCCGAGGAGACTGACCAGAGGTACAAATGACACAGCTCCTTCCTGCCATGCTCCATTTTAACATAAAACCCCAGTTTAAGGTCAGGTCTTTACCAAAACCTTTCCCATATATATGTTGCACTGATCAATGTGATTGCAGCCGGCTATCTGGGGGAGCAGACGTGGGGACGGGGAGTGGATGAGACGCAATGGCCTTTTGGTGACGGTAGGGACACACTGGTGGTGGGACTGGTGTTGAACAATGATTGCTTTTGACAACTGTACTGAGAAGAAAGCACGCTGTTTTAATAAAGTTTAAAAATACAAAAATAATAATATTGAGGGTTAAGGGGAGCATAAAGGATGAGACTGCATGTCTTGCACACAGGAGTTAAAGGCTCAATCCTTACTCTGTCATCTTCTAAGCACAGATGGGAGTAGCCCCAGCACCACTGGTGTGACAACCCCCGATGAGGAATAATGGAAAAAGTTATTAAACTAGGCAAAGTGATTGAAAATGGGGGAAAGTTAAAACGTCTTTAAAACAGGCAAGTTTCAAGACATTTGTCAAAGCAGGGTCCATCTTTGTCACAAAACGTTATTGTAACAAATTATACAAGTGGAAGAAAATAGGAAACCCAGAGTGTGTGTCTATCTGCTCGCCTGCACACTCCTTTCTCATATGTAATACAGAGATAATGAATTCAGTGTTCTAAAACAAAATTTAGTGGATGGTATCTAGAATTTTTTAAAAGCTGTAATAGAATAAAAATTACAAATATTGTAAAATAAGCATAGTTTATAAAATTTATATATATATTGCTTATATAAACTATGTCATATGTATAGTCTATATACTTGTATATACCATAGTTACTTAGAAGACTATCTCCCTAAAGTGTGTCAAAATTAGAACAATTAAAAAGCCAATGGTCTGATGACAGGTAGTAATACAGGGTTAGTGGAAAAGTAGAGCTCCAGGTGAATTTAGTCAGTAATTTTAAACTTGGCCCACTGGACAGATAGGCAATTCAAATACATAGTGGGATATCTGGGGTGAGGTAGGACTCATGTGGTCCCAAACAGATGACAAATTCAGGCATGGACAGATGCTTAGATGGGACTCCTCTCTGTTTAGGTTCAGGTGGACAGTAGATCAGTAGGGCTTGCGTGCCTGGACAGGTGGCCGAGTACATACAGGACTCATAGGACCAGGCTGGAGCAGAATACAAGGAGGGATCTGATTCCCAGGAAAGCTCACATTCGGGCAGGACTTAGAAACCCAGGCAACAACAAGCTGAGTGCAGGAGTCTCAGCCATATCCCTCCATGACTGGCCAGAACACTTACGGAACCTTGGTTATGTGAAATGACTGAGAGGTCTCTGTACATTGATTTTTTGTCTAAGAGAATACAAGTGCAACAAGTAATAACCTAGGTCAAGATAAAATACTTATCTTTAAAAAAAAGTATGCAAATAATTTGAAAACTTGAATTTATTTTAAATCATCAGTAACATAGATACGGTATATAATTAACAGTATCAGAAGATGGGTTTGAGAGAAAGCTGGCGCCCAGTCCTAGCTTGTGACAGAATATATTCTAGGAATATCAGGTAGCTAAATCTGGCCTGTTTTGAGCTGGTTAGGGAATGTAGCAAGCATAGGGTCCCCTTTGCTTACCAGCTGCGCTTTGGGAAAACCACAGGTTACTAGCTATAAAATTATAGCTTGCTTGAAAGTAGTCAGATGTAGACCAACAAACAGGGGCCTGGGCTGCCTGCCATGAGTAAGGATTATTTTTTCTTTTTACTTTAAATATTTATTTTTATTTAATTTTCTCAAATAATTAATTATTATGATATTAAATTTAATTATTTTTATTTTTTATTACTAATTACAGATTCTTTTCTATTTTTTTTAATTAAACATTTTATTATACTACCGTGACATATACAATTACAATGTTGTTCATGTTTGGAGGTTTCGGTCACATAGTGTTCCAGCACACGCCTCCACCGCGCCCATTTCCCCACCACTAATGTCCCCAATTCCCTCTCTCCTCCCATAGCCTGCCTAAATGGTAGGTTCTTTATCTCTTTTCTTTCTCCCTCTCTCTCCCTTCCTTCTCCTACACATTGTGGGTTGCACTACACACACTTGGAAGCCATCATGTGCATTTTTTTTTTGCCTGAATTTAATGCTCAGTTCCATGTTTGTATCAGACCTTTCGACATTTATTCACACATGTTCCCTTCTCTGTCTTCCCTAACCTCTGACTCCCTCACGTTTGAGGTAATTTCCACTTTTGGTAAGACCACCTGATATATTTATGTGATGCAAATAAATGCAGTCATTCTATGTCTCTCTCTTTCTTTTTAATTTCATTCAACATGATCCTTTCCATGTCCATCCATTTATAGTCAAATTTCATAACTTCATTTTTCCTGACAGCTTCATAGTATTCCATTGTGTAGATGTACCACAGTTTCTTTATCCAGTCATCAGTTCTCGGGCATACTAGTTGTTTCCAGGTTCTGGCTATTGTGAATAGTGCTGCTATGAAAATAAAAGTGCAGATTGTGTTTCAACTGTGTGTTTTTGGTTTCCCAGGGTATATTCCCAGGAGTGGTATGGCTGGGTCAAAAGGGAGCTCAATTTCTAGTCTTTTGAGGAATGCCCATATTGTTTTCCAGAAAGGTTGTACAAGCTTCGACATTCCCACCAACAATGTATGAGAGTCCCCTTTTCCTCGCATCCACGCCAGCACTTGTTGCTTTTACCCTTTTGAATATGGGCCAGTCTCTGTGGTGTGAGGTGATATCTCCTTGTTGTTTTGATTTGCATCTCTCTGATGATTAGTGATGATGAGCATTTTTTCATATGCCCTTTGGCCATTGAACTTTCTTCCTTGTCAAAGTTTCTGTTCATCTCCTCTCCCCCATTTTTTTTATGGAGTTGGCTGTTTTCTTCTTATATATCTGTACCAGTGTCTTGTATATCCTGGATATTAACCCCTTATCAGATGGGTTTTGGGTGAATATTCTTTCCCATTCTGTGAACTGCCTTTGTATCTTAGTCACTGTTTCTTTTGAGGTGCAGAAGCTCTTTAGTTTCATGCAGTCCCATATGTTTATGTTTTCTTCTAGTTGCTTTGTTAATGGTGTTTCACCCTTTGAAGATGTCTTTAGCTTCAATGTCGTGGATTGTTTTTCCTATATTTTCTTCAATGTACTTTATGGATTCAGGTCTGATATTGAGATTGAAGAATCCATGTTGATCTGATTTTTGTGCAAAAGTGTTAGACACAGGTCCAAATTCATTTTTTTACATGTAGCTGTCCAGTTTTCCCAGCACCACTTGTTGAAGAGGCTTTCCTTACTCCTTGAGTAAGGATTCTTGATAATGTTGTTCATCCCCTCTCTAGCTCAACTATTTGTTTTGAATGGGTGGGGCTCTCCTCTGGCAGCTGCTTTTGGTTCTGTTGTTACGGAGTGTGATATACATTAGATGTTCACCACTACTGCTTGCTCTCAGCACAAGAGAGAGCGGTCTTCAAGACAGCACCTGCCAGTGACTCTGACCTCAGCTTGTAACCTAGAGTTTCTTTCCTCTCATTCCAGTGGTGTAAGATTATAGAGTTGGGGTATAACATGTTTTAAACCACCACTACTGTTCTACAGGGTAACCTTCTATACCTTAGAAACAAACATCTTCCTGATTATAGTTTCTGACACTACAGTATTTTTCTTGGTGATGGTATCTATCCATAATCCATCTTCAGGGTATCATTGTGTCCTTTATTATAAAGCTTAAGTTTGGTGTTTAAGGGCATTTTTGTGTATTTTTATCCAGGTTTGTTGGTAGATTTTTTGTGATTGTAGGAGATAAGAGGGAGCATAGGTTTCTGTGTGAGTGTGCTGTCTTGACCCTGCCTTTTCCCCCAAATTGACTAAATCAATAAACACTTGGGTTCTTACTGATCCTCCCACCATCTTTGCCCTATTTCTCCCCTCCCCTTAGATCACCCTATTTTCTGAGGCATAAAAGTGAAGGAAATAGGCCTACTAATAATTCTACAGTGGTCCTTAAGTTATCTAGTGAAGGGAAGAATTGTACTTCTATTATTTAAAATCAAATGATTAGCTTAAAAAGGAAATCATGTCAAAAACTGTGGCAGACTAAATAAAAGCCAGGCCTCTTAAAGCAAACTCTTAAGCAAATTGTAAATTTTAAGAAGTTCTTGAAGGAAATTAAATGGCAACACTAGTCAATACACAAATGATAAGAAATCGAAATAGTCTTGCTGCTGATACTGAGAAAGTGTAAGTGGTATATATTGGAAGATCAAACAAGTCACTGCAGCTCTATAATCAAACCTAATGTATAGTCCTTCACTTGTCACTTGTCACTTATGACTTGTCTTCCCATTGTTCATTGATTTGCTCGAGCAGGCACCAGTAATGTCTCCATTTGTTGGGAATGAGGTCCATTATTGTTACTGTTTTTGGCATATCGAATACACCACGGGTAGCTTGCCAGGCTCTGCTGTGGTTCTGGGTTCACCCCAGGGGGCCCAGTCTTTTTCTATGTCAGACTATCAGCCATTCAGGGACCATGGGGCAGAGCCCTGGGTGTAGACAAGCCTGTCTCCTGTCTGCCACCTGCCAACACAGCCAGGCACAGCAGCCACAATTGCAACACCTCGAGGGCCAGGGAGTATAGTCCTTATTTCCTTTTATTCTATGAAGAACAGGAGAAGTGAGAATATTATAGAAGAAAAGTTCAAGAATATTCATGATTCTTGGGGGGTCAAATATTTAATAGACATTTGGAAGAAGTTGGTCTAACCCTCATGGATGAATTACAGGGATTCAAGACCCAAGTGGAGGAAGTAACTGTAGATGTAATAAAAATAGCAGGAGAATTAAAAGAGAAATCTCTATTTGGTTTAATGCCTATGATATGATAAAAGTTGAAAAATTACTTCTTGGGAAGAGCAAAGAAAATGATTTCTATAAATCAAATATATTTCTAATATACCATGAACATTTCTAAAAGACAACAAAGAATTTAGGATATTACGTGACCTTGGTTAATAAAGCAGTAGAAGGACTTGAGAGAATGGACTCTCACTTAGAAAGATCTAGTGTACGTAAAATGCTCTCATACAGCAATGCACACTACTGAGAGACATTTCATGAAAGAATGAGTCCATCAATGTGACAGACTCCATTGTATTATTAAAAGAAATCACCACAATCACACCAACTTTCAACAAGCAGCTGCCTGACCCAATCTGCAGTTATCAACTTTAAGGAAATACCTCTATCAACAAAACAATTACTATTGACCAAAGTCTGAGATAAGCCATTTTTGGGGAAATAAGTTTTTTACTGTTGTTCTGATTTGGGGAAACTCACTCAGCTGTGTTCAGTGGCTATTCCCTGTTCAGTGCTCATGGTTACTCTCAGAAGAACTCACGCACAACAGACCATGTGGTACCAGGAATTTGGTTGTTTGCCATGGATCTGTGAGTGCTAGGGATCCAACCCAGAGTTATGTGCTTAAATCCCTTTACCCTGGCCCAATAAGATATTTTTAATTCTTGCATCCACATTGGGTTTTAGTTTTTTTTTAATAGACATAATTATTTTTCAGTTCAATTCAGTCAATATGCCACAGTATAGGGGTAACCTAATTTTTATATGTACTGAGAAATGAACAAAATTTATGTGATTTGCTTTATTATCACCATCTATTTGTTGCAGTAGTCTGGAGACAAACTCATAAAATCTGCAAGGTGTTCTCACAGCAATTCCAAGAATGGTCGCCATTAAGAATTCACCTTAAAATTCACCCAGAAATTTATAATTTTCATATATGAATTTTGATAACTGGTACAACAGGACTTCTCAGACTCAAGGTGTATTTCAAACTGTTTGTTACACAGATACTCAATTCACAATGCTTATTAAATTTTTTTATGCGCACAGTCTCCAACCCAAAATTCTGCAGAAATACTCATATGATACAAGGTGTTTGCATAAAGGTGTTCAATATGGCACTGTTTGTTAAGCCAAAAGGGAAAAAAAAGAAAAACCTCAGTTCAAAGTACATTAATAAAGAATTAAGTAAATAAATTATAGTGCATTCCACTGTGGACTGACCACAGTTACACAAAATAGTGGGTATATTTGTATATATGAACATTTGAATCTATCTGTGACATACTATTAAGGAAAAGAAACAAATTTCAGAAGAATGAATTTGTATTCCATTTTCACTTTGGAAGAACAAGCATTTATAAGTGCTAAAATAAAATCTGGAATTAACCCAACCCCCCAAAAAAAGAAGAAGAAATATCACTAACTGCCATCACTGTGAAAGACTGTGAAGGTCTATCCCCTAGGGACTCTTTCTTCTTGAATCCAGTTGACTTGTAGATCATACTCTCACTGTTTTATGCTCTCTTTAGAATTAGGCTTTAGGTGAAGAGCAGATTCAGATTTCAAAGTAAAAATTCCTGTATTTTGAACTCAAAATTCCTTCATCTTGGATAGGAAATGCAAGACTTTTAAAGATACTAGATGTTTACCAATGGCAAAGGCAGAGAAAGCCTCCTGGCTATTTAGATTTCCTCCCTCTTACAGTGTCATTTCTCTCTCACTTTTTTGGGAGGTGGCTACAACTGGTGGTACTCAGAGGGTATTTCTAGATTGTTGCTCTGGGGGTTACTCAGTTCCAGTGATGCTCAAAAGACCATACTGTGTCAAGGATTGAACATGGGCATACTGTGCGAAAGTAACCTAATGAAATACCTCTCCAACCTGGCATTTCCCATGGGATGTATTTAGACTCCAGCCTGTGTGATTAGTCAGCAACTCTTCCAATTGAAACTAACTGTGCATCCTAGAGAGAGGAAAGTCAGGCCAGTTGACCCATTTGGAGAAGACATAACAAAGAAAAACACTGAAAAACCAAAGAACTGGTCTGATTTCTTTGGTTTACAGGAAACCAAAGAAACGATTTCTTTTGTCATTTTAGTCATAGTCACAGGATAAAAAAAGAGATAGTACAGGGGTGTAGGGCTTGTCTTGTATGTTTGTCTTGTATTATCAAATCTTAATAATCCATATTTGATCCGAACCACATATGGTCTCCCAAGCACTGCCAGAAGAGCTGGGAGTAAGCCCTGAGAATTGCTGGGTATGGCCCCCAAAGCAAACAAAGACAGACAAGACCAATTTTGCTATCATAGATGATATAATGTGTCACCAAACAAAAAATCATATGTAGAATAATAGTAAATAATATTGGAATCTGATTGAAATCATATTGAAATAAGTCAGCGCCATATTTTAAAAGGAGTTATTTTAAATGACTACTTTTCTGTTTTATTTTATTTCTATACACCCCTTCTTTTGCCACTGTAAATGCAGATATTGGAATTACCAATAGTTGTACATGTTGGTCTCTTTTTCTGGCAGTGTTATTCATCAGGGGTTACATCAATTTATGGATTCACATACTGGCATGTAGGGTTCACTGAAGCTTGCACTCCATTAGTTGCAGTACTTATGGGGTTTATACTCTGAGTTGCAGTACACAAGTGTTGCAGGACTCCTCTAAGAGCTTCTGCATCTGCTCTGGATTGCCGCCTGCAAATCACTTCATAGATAAGAGGGTAGTCTAAATGTGGCAGTTTATATGACCATGTATTCTGTACTAGCTGGTATAAATATTCTCTCATGCTACCACAATCATCGTGGGACTAGCTAGATGTTACCAGCATATTTGCCTGGCCACGTTGGATCTCTAAGTAATTAGACCAGAGAGAAATGCTGTTTGCCTCCAAGCAAGCAAGCATGGCTCCCTGATAACTCAAAGGCAACTAAAATACAAAACTACCGTGAAGTAGATGAGACTCTTGTGAAGGCTTGGAGAAATATTTAACTGGCATTAGTATTAGTCATTGGTACAGAGACATGCCATCTCAGAAACGCCCTTCTCTACCTCTCTACCCTATAAAGGCATTTCCAGGCAGATCTTGGCTCAAAACATAAGCATATAATAGGGCCTAGGTGAGGTGCTGGGAGAAATTACCTAAGGGCATTTAACCTTTCCTGCTTCCCATAATAGTGGGAGGTCTCAGTTGCAGGGGAATAAACCAGCCTGCTTCTCTCTCTCTCTCTCTCTCTCTCTCTCTCTCTCTCTCTCTCTCTCTCTCTCTCTCTCTCTCTCTCTCTCTCTCTCTCTCTCTCTCTCTCTCTCTCTCTCTCTCTCTCGGCTCTCTCTTTGTGAGCTCGCACCCTTCTTGGGAGTCTTTTTTTTAAGTATATTATTATACCACCGTGAGATATACAAATAAAAAGATATACAATTAAAAAGTTCATGTTTGGGTTTTGGTCATACAGTGTTCCAGCACCCGTCCCTCCACCAGTGCCCATCTCCCACCACCAACATCCCCAGTTCCCTCCCCTTCCCCAGCCCACCTCCATGGCAGGTTCTTTATTTCTTTCCCTTTCTCTCTCTTTCTCTTTTCCTTGGGAGTCTTTTCTTTGTATCCTCTCTACAGGGCCTTTACATGTGGTCGCCAAAATCTTGGCCTACATGTGGCTGGGGTTCTAGCCAGAAATCCTAAGCACATGGGTTTTTCCTATTGCTGATTTGTATGCCTGAACCTGTGATAAGTAAAGCCTTTTACAACTGCATCAGATTCCTGAGTCTTCATCCATTCCCCCACCGGCTTCGGAGGTAGAAGGGAACTTGCTTCCCGGCACTGTCAGGGACCCAGCAGCATTCCCAGACACACAAGTTATGGTTGCAGTTGATATTCACCATGGTTTGCTGTTGTGCTCATACACATCCTTGCCAAGGGTATATGTAACATGGTGGTCACAGATAACAGTAACACATCTAGTTTTGTTGCTCACTGTGGGTCACACTGCTTTATTTGTGACTGTTAACACACACCTGTCTGTAGTGTGGTAAGAGATGGCTTGTGGCATTAGGGAACTCAAACAATAGAAGACTGCCAAGCTTAAAGAGCAGAGTTGCCAGAATTATGCTTGGTCACTATCACTATCACTATCACTATCCTCCTGTTGATCATCTATTTGCTCGAGCGGGCACCAGTAATATCTCCATATGTCCTGTCTCATGCTAGTAGAGCCCAAGGGCATCTGCTCACTTCAGGAACATAAAGAGCCTCAAACCATTATATTAGGTCATGGGAATGAACTAATATAATTGTTACTGGTATTTGGCATATCAAATACAACACGGGCAGCTTGCTAGGCTTGCCATGCAGGTGGCATACCCTTGTAGTCACCTCTAAATATAGCATTTATAGATGAACCGCTTGGGCGCTTGCGCCACGCGAGACAGACTGTGATAGGCTGTCGCTGGGTGGAGTTCTGACAAGAGGGAAGTGTGGATGTGGAAAATGGCGACCCGATGGAGTGTGGGGGTCATCTGGCTTGTTGTGCAGCTCTGCTGGGGTGGTGGGCCAGGGCTATTCCCTGTCAGCCCTCAATGGTTGATGGTCTGACAAAGAAAAAGACTGGGCCCCGTGGGGGTGAACCCAGAGCCACGGCAGAGCCTAACAAGCTACCCATGGTATATTCGATATGCCAAAAACAGTAACAATAATGGACCTCATTCCCAACAAATGGAGACATTATTGGTGCCTGCTCGAGCAAATCGATGAACAATGGGAAGACAGGTGAATTCCCTCATTGCTGTCCCAGACTAGACTATAAGAAGCAGATGCTTAGTAAAACAAGCAAAGGACTCATAGCAGGGAGTGGTGAATTTTCACTCTAATTCTATTTTCTATAGGTGGTAATCTTTGATTTTTTTTCTCTTTTGGGTCACACCCAGAAATGCTCAGAGGTGACTCCCGGCTCTGCACTCAGGAATTGCTCTTGGCAGGATTCCAGGGACCATATGGGATACCAAGTCATACCTGGTTTGACTGCATGCAAGGCAAATGTCCTCCCCACTGTACTATCACTCCAGCCCCTAGATGGTAATCTTTGGAAAAAATGAATGGCTCTCAGGTTCCTTATCTCTAAAATAGTGAAACAGTAATTGTCTCTTCCCCAGAGTTTCAACTACACATGGTCCACTGCATTCTAAAAATATAAACAAAAACAAATTTTGAGAGTGAGCAGATTCACACAGCTTTTATTAAAATGTATTACTGTGATTGCTAATTCTTATTATTTTATTGAGGAGTGCTGTACCATATCCAAAGATGATCAGGGACTACTTCCAGTTTGGTGTTGGAGTAACCTAAGTGCCAGGGATTAAGTCCCAGGTTCACATATAGCAAAGCTTGTGTGTCAGCTGTTGTTAATGTTTTACGATGTCTAATTTGTGAATTACACATTTTAATGTGCATATATGTATGGAATAAATGGTCCATATGGGTTCAATGAAGCCTGGATTTCAGGTGTCTTAGCCATTATCCCTTCGGAAAGAAAGATCATATAATACCACATACTTAAGAGTTTATAAAGTTCAAATGCGAAAACGAGTGTAATGTTCAAGGCAACCTAAAGCTCCATTAAAACTGTTCCTTTTATGTTGACTTTGAATGTGCAATGTGTAATCACTTTAGAAATAAATTTGACTCCAAAAAAATAGAATTCACTTAGAAAGCTTTCTCCCTATGAATCAACTCAAAATCACATGACTCTTTCAAAATAAATATCCTTGATACTATTTGTTTTTACAGTAAATTAAGGCATTAAGATTTTCCCTGAGGCAATAACAAAACAATGGCCAAGTCAGATAAGAATACAGGAAGTATTATGCCTTGTCCCATAACCTAACCACTAACCCACTCAACCTTGTCCTTAATGAAGCAACATAATTGATGGTTGAAACATGGGAAATTTTGGAACTTCCTAATATAGCCAAGGGAAAAGAACCTGCAATAACGTGATTTCATAAATCTAAGTTTTCTTAATGTGCTAGGAAACAGATAATTTGAAATAAACAATGTGCATTTGCGTAGAGTTTTAATATTTCTTTTTCTCATGCTTTATGACAATTCAGCCCCAAAATCTATGCTAGGAAGGTCAGATAGTTTTACCTCAGTTTTTATCAGTGAGTGGACTGAGGCCCAGAAATTAAGTGCCTGCTTCAGTCTGCTAGTTAGTTAAGTAAAAGCCCCAGAGGGTTTGTTTCCAGGTAACCTGTTCCATTTTGCCCTGGATGGGAGGACATCAGCAAGTGCAGGGAAGAAGGGAGAGTTCAGATTGTAGAACATTGCTTTTGCTTTCTGACAAACTGTGGCTTCCAAAGCCTTCCTGTCTATATGGACAGAAAAATGTTTGTTCTAGAGTTAAATAAATCATTTTGAAGGGCAGCAAAACATCACAAAGGATTTTAAAATATTTTTTGGTAAATTCTCTTTGCTTAGTATACACTCAACATTTTTTCCCTAATGTCAATGTGCTCCCTTTTGGTTTCATTTTTCTTTTATTTTCTGCTTCTTTTTGGGGAGGGGAAGAATGTGTTTTCTCATACAATTTACATTTAGAGAAGTTGACAAATAATTAATACACTGAAATGAAATTCAATTTTCCTTTTTCCTGGTTATACTTCAATATTTGCTAATACCAGGAAGGATAAAATTACATGACTGAAAAAAAAGTAAATAACAGGATTAGCACTTGCTATTTAAATACAATTACATTTTTTGCACTCTGTACCAAGTGATTTGGTTGGCTTTTTATTCATAAAATCAAAATAATGAACTAAATTAAAAATAACATAAATACACTTAAAAATTTTCATATGACACTAGAAAATAAACTAGTTTTCTGACTTTTTACTATCAAAGGATCATTAATGATTACTTTTGAAAGATAAGAAGGGTGAGAGAGGTTTATGAAACTGACCAGAAGAAAGAAGATTCATTCAACAAATACTCTCAATGCATATTCATAGCATGCAGCTGAAATATGATAGAAAACTTTCTGATCATAAGGAATGGAAATTCCAGAACTCCCTCAATTATTTTCTGACCATCAAATAGTCAGTTCATGCCTCTGAAATTCAATATTTAAATATATTTTTTAAAAATTGTAATGAGAAGGTTGAAATCTACCACCTCATATGGTCCCAGGAGCAAGCCCTGATGTGTCCAAAAAATGAAAACCAAAAGAAAACCCAAACAACTGGTAATTGGCAATTGATTAGAACATGGTAACATTAAGTTCTTCAAGGCAGAAATATATCTGACCCATTCTTTGTTGTTTCTAAAATGAATGTTTTGTTGATACCAGTCACTCAGTAAACAACTATAAAGTCAAATTTTGAGACAGAACTATTCAGAGAGTTTGGCTGTATTAAGTAGTTGAACTTATTAAATAAACACATTTTTTTCATCCTCAATTCTCAGTTGCTGTTCAGGATCTGTGATGAGACTGGTTGAAGAGAAAATCCATCTTGTTGAAAGCATGTGACTAGTCCTCTCCCAGTCTTAAAGAGGAAAGAAAAATTATTTGAACATTCTTCACTCATGACGGCTGTGGTTCTAGTCAAAAGTTCATGGTTGTTACAAAAGAAACAAAATGTGGTCAAAAAAAATATGTAGCTGACTGCGGGTCAGCACACGTCAATCCTCAAATACCAAATAGGTTGTAAGTGCCATCAGGAAGGATTTGCATAAGCAGTGACATTTAGGAATGTCACACAATCACAGTAATAGTCAGTGGCAGAGTTGATAAGGTAGGAAGGCAGGCAGGCATGGGGTGGTGGGTAATGTAATCCAAGGGACTCCCTTGGAATGCCGACACGGATAGGAAACTGCCCAGAGCCAAAGCACCTGGGCTGTGGGACCTCCTGTCTGAGAAGCAAAGAAACCGGATCCTTCCAGAAAACACAACCTGCAGGGCAGAGGCTGCAACTTGCCGCTGGGTGTTTCATGCTGAAGACTTAAGACTATCTGGCACCAGTACTTTCCTGCCCAGGAAGCATTAGAGCCGCGGGACAATGATGGGAATGCGAGAAACTGGGAGCAAAGGAAAACAGGCACATAAAATACCTACACGGTGTGTTCAGAGGCTGCCCACTTCTAGGGGTTCAGCCACTCTGCAGATCTGGAGCATTCGATTTTCCTTTCTTTTCTTTTTTCCTAATAAAGTGCGTCACCCACCTGCCCTGCGTCCCCTGAGTGAACTCTCGCTTAGAGAGGCAAAAACCAAGACTGTGCACAATGTGCGCTTCTCGGGAAGGTATTTTGTGCCTTGATTACTCGGATATCATGGTGGGAACCTAAGTAAAAATGAAAAGCTTTCCTGCGTTAGACTTTTCTGCTTGCGGACACTCTTTTCCCATTTTCCTATCTTTCTCCACTGTGGAGCACCCGCTGGAGCTCTTGGCTTGCCCAGCGTTGCTGTCCCCTGAGCTCTCCTTACCATCTCACCCTGCTTGTTCCTCCCTCCCTTTCCTTAGTGGTATCTGAACCAGCCTTTTGTGACTGTCCTCCGGGAGTCCTTCTCACCCTCATCTGAACCTTCCCTCCTTTCCCGGGGTCTCGGGGCAGTTTTATTTCCTTCCAGATGTCTTTTCCCTTAAGGACAAGTTTCTGCTTGTTCACTCGTTGCGTTTTAGACATTCTGCATTTTTCAAGACCCTTCCCCATTTTTCTTTTCCAGTTCATAGGGCCAGTGTGTCCCCACCTTTTGTCCTGGCTCTCTTCTGAATTTCTCTTCACCAGACTCTAGCAGGATGTTTTATGGATATGTTCTCTAGAGCCTCCCTCCACCCATATTTGGAAAATCCTAAATATTTGGGATTTTCTGCATATTTGGGATTTTCTGCATATTTGGAAAATCCCAAATATGCAGTGGGAAAAGGAGGTTCTCTGGAATGTCAGCCCTTCCTGGGGGAGTAAGGATAGATTACTAAAGACAAGGATGCACTAGGACACACCTCTTCCATAGCCATTGGTAAGACACGATAAGGCCGGATTCTAGGGGTATTCTATAATGAGAGATGCCTCATCACCCCCAAGGTCTGCAAATAAATTGGGAAGGGGTCACTCTTCAAGTCAGGTGCCCTTGTTCTATTGTTCCTTGATGGGAAATGAAATCTCAGATCCTAAGGATGTCCTCTTGGAATGCATCCTCAGGAACTGGAATAAATGCACTGAAGAAGGAACTAATCTCCTTTGGTAACTCAACCCAGCCTGTAAAAGCTAGGATATGGCGAGATGTGGTTAATAAAGAGAAGCTTCAACTTTAACACCAGTCACCTGTTAGAGTTCTTTTGCAGAAGGGAAGAGAAATGGACAGAGTTTTCGGGTTTTTTTTTTTTTACTTTTTTTTTTTGCTTTTTTGGGTCACACCCAGCAATGCTCAGGGGTTTCTCCTGGCTCTGCACTCAGGAATTACTTCTGGCGGTGCTCCGGGGACCATATGGGATGCCGAGGATTGAACCCGGGCCGGCATGGACCAGCCGCGTGCAAGGCAAACACCCTACCTGCTGGGCTATGGCTCCGCCCCTAAATGGACAGTTTTCTTACATATGGGTCCAATCAAGAGAAAGCAGAACTGGGCAAAACTTGCATCGCAGATTCCACATTCCTATTCCTGCTAGACCCTCCCTTTCTGAGAGAAACTATGGCTAGCTTACTGGCTGACCAGGGACACCCAGAGCAAGCCCTTCAAGGGCCCTTTCAGGGAGAGCTGCTTAATCCTCCCTAGAGCCTTTAGGCTTCTGCCCCCCATTCTCCAAGGCCTCCATAACCTTCCATAGTCTGTAGATTATTACAGTGGAGGGTCGGAGGCACTGAGATTCTTCTCTCCTACAGATATGCAGTAGGACTAAATGAATAACCAGGGAGGAGAAGGTTTTTCCTTCTCATTGATGATGTTTGGGCAAGTGCTCTATTTACTCATCAGATTTTACTCATTCCTGAAGTCAAATCCCATTACTAGGATGGAACCTCTTCAGAAAGAGGGTGTTTCCCCCACCCCATTTTTAGTATCATGAATATTTGTTCTGAAGGGGAAAAAGAAATGGAAGTTGAGGCTTCACTGCCAGAGGCTAATCCTGCTCTTTCAACAAATGAAGTTCACCATTTACCATTATTGCGGTCCATATAAAAATACAGATGAAGGACAGAAAGCAATATACATTTTAAGCTGGAACATAACCTTTTATTAACAAATTCTTAAAATATGGATTCCTGACACCCTGCAACTCCCCTTGCACCTCCCCCATTTTGTCAGGTAGAGAACATTGATTGGTCCCAGATCTGAGGGTAGTTATTGTGGATGTTAATCGCATCTACCCAGTGGTTCCCAGCACATGTATACCATTCACACTGGGTCAAATTGACCCAGATTCTTGTTGGTTTATAGAAGAGGTGGAAGACCTTTTTACTTCTAAGGGCTATTCTAATGTTTGTAACATTTATAGGCCATACAATCTAGGCAGCTGATAGAAGCATACATGTCTGTTTGTCATGTATCAGAGCCAGACCACAGAATTTTTTCTAGGCTTAAGCTGGCTAGAAATCCTCCTCCATATTGGATCCAAAGATACTTTTCTTTGAATTCCCTGGATTCTACTTCATAATATCTCACTACTTTTGAGTGCACAGATGTCCAAGGCAGACCCCAATAATAGAGCCAGCCTGTCCTATCCCAGGGATTTAGAGATAGACCTTATATTCAATGTAAATCCCAACTAGTGGCATTGCAGACTTGAGTTTGTCTTAGGGAAAGCTCCTCTAGTACATGGATGAAACAATTTTCCTGCTCTCCTACTTGGGAACTGGCATACAGCTTGTTAGCTGAACCCTAAGCTTCCTTGACAGCCAGGGACACAGGTCTCTAAAACTGGGTCTGCCACCTTATAATTCCAGCAGCAATTATGTGCCCTTTGGGAAACTACAAGGATGTTTCAGATTGTGGATAGTGGGCATAAGCTTTAAAAATAGACACCCCAGGGGCTGGAGTGATAGTACATTTGGGCAAATTGTCTTGCAAACAGCTGACCCAGCATTGATTCCAAGTATCCCATAAGGTTCCCGAGCACCACTGGTAGTAATTCCTGAGCACAAAGCCAAGAGTAACACCTGAGTATTGCTAGATGTGATCCAAAAGGAATAAATAAATAAATAAATAAATAAATAGATAGGTGGATGGATGTATGGATGGATGGATAAATGTAAAAACACACCCCCAAAGAAGGAGAGGAAAGTGGGCCTTTTATTAGGGGTGAGAAAAATAAGACCCATTATTATAAACAAGAATTCTTGAGGACTGCAGCTGTAGGCTGCTTAGAATGGACAAGTTATTTCAAGGAGCAGCATTGGGAGTACTCACTCAAACAATAGCTCCTGTTAAAGGCTGGTGGGATGTTTATCTCAGAAATTAGAGTAGCCAGGTTGCCCTAGGGCCACTATATTTTAATAGAAGCGTCTAAAGTGACTTCAGGGTCATTCCCGGAGGTCTTTGCCTAGAGATAAAATAGCCTCATTGCCAGCAAAGATTTCTCATATATAATATCTGGAGGCTGGGGACATAATAAAGAGGTTGGGGTGCAAGTTTTGCCAAAGCATCACCAGGAACAGTCCCCAGGATGACCCCGTGTGACCTCGATCCCTGGCATGGCAGTACTAAAATAATACTGAAGTGTCATCCCAACTGTGTGGCTCCAGAATGCTCTATTCAATGGTTGTGAGGTAAAACAAAAAATTTAAAGAAATAAAAATTAAATGTCATGTATGCTCTGGGTAGAAAAACCTGAAGCAACTATCTGAACACACATGACATTCTTTTTTATTCATGTATATATATGTATATACACATATACATATCATACATATACATATATACATATATATATATATATATATATATATATATTTAGGGTCACTTGGCAATCTTTTTTTTTTTTTGCTTTTTTTTGGGTCACACCCGGCAATGTTCAGGGGTTTCTCCTGGCTCTGCACTCAGGAATTACTCCTGGCAGTGCTCAGGGGACCATATGGGATGCCGGGGATCGAACCTTGGTCGGCACAGGCTGGCTGCGGGTAAGGCAAATGCCCTCCCGCTGGGCTATCGCTCCAGCCCCTCACTTGGCATTCTTAATCTTGCCTTCCTTCTCCCTGAATCCCACGAAGAAATCTTTCGCATTGCTGTGCTCTTGTAAGCACCCAGATGTTTGCCTTCAAGAGTTTCAAAATAAGCTTTAAGACCATCCTGATGGAAGCACCTTTGCCCTCAATGGAGTGAGTTGGTGAGGCTATAGTAGTGCCAGTCTGAAGAAGCCATTGAAGCTGTGGCACTCCCTCCAGGGCCTTTGGCTCATGAGCCACTACCTTGAGACCACCATGCAGCAGAAGGGGACAAATTTACTATTTACAGTGATTCTAAATATGCCTCTTTGATTCTCCGTGCTCTCAGGGTGATCATGAAGGCACAAGCGTTTCTCATAGCTACAAAACCTGATTAAGTCGAAGTATCAAATTCCAACACTTTTGTAGGTAGTTTTTAATGCAAGCATTCACAAAAGTGCACTGCAAAGGGCACTAGAGGGGAGATGAGACAGCCGAGATTAACCAAGCGGTCAGTATAATGCGTCAGCACAGAGCACTACTGGCTGCTAATGTGAGAGCATTAGTCCCAGCTTCCCTGGTTGCCTCACACCCAACCTCTAGTCCACCCAGGAGGAGAGAGAATGCTCACAAGATAAGGACAAGCTTTAAAGCCTGAATGATACCATGAACTCCACTGGCCAAAGTTAGCAGTGGAAAAATCCTAAACACCCTGCTTAAGACTTGCCATTTTGTTTGTTTGTTTGTTTTTTTTCTTTTGGCTCACACTCGGCAATGCTCAGGGGTTACTCCTAGCTCTGCACTCAGGAATTACTCCTGGCGGTGCTAGGGGACCATATGGGATGCCGGGGATCAAACCTGGGTCAGCCGCTTGCAAGGCAAACCCCCTACCAGCTGTGCTATCGCTCTGGCCCCAAGAATTGCCATTATGGAAAAGACACTTACTCCCACCTTTGCCAAAGCCTGTTTAGGGATAAAGGGCTCTACCATGCTATAAAATGAGTCTGCTGAACTTGTCCCTGGTGTGCACTAAATAGTCTTCAAAAACTCTGAGAGTCCCTTCCTTGCCCAAATATTTCAAAGAAAGGGGACATAGCCTGGAGAAGAATTGCAGGTCGATTTTCTTCACAGTTTTTGTAAGAACCTCCACCAAGGGCTGGATAGACACATTTCCCACCCAGATAGACTTTTCTTGTAGAGCAAGAAGAAGCAAGATCCTGAGAGTCACAAATTCCAAGTTGGATATAGCACTCCTGGCTTGGCTCTGGAAGGCAGGTGCATGAGTGTGGAGGAGAGACCTGCATTAGATACCTGTGAGTCTGCGGAGACCTCAAACTCCTTTTTCCAGGAAGAGCCTCTGTTGAATATTTAATTACTCCAGGGCATTCCCATTCCCACAGAACCACAGCTGGGTTTTGTCTTTGGGGGTCCTTCTCAGAGTATTAGGATTCACTCTCTGTCTCCAACCTCTTGCATATCCCCCAAATTTCCTTACACAGTGCCACTGTGGTAATCCTCATTCTTCCTCTCCTACTCATACAGGTTCAATCTAATGGTCAGATGATTTTCTGGTACTTGACTCCTAAATATTTGGCTGCAGGGGAAAACCTGATCAAGTCCTGATTTGCCCCTAATCCTAACTCCACATCACAATGAAAACTTACCCAATCACAAATTCTTCTCCTCTTCAAGCGGATAAGCTTCTCTCCATTCTCTCCAGCGCCTCTCTAACAGCCCTTTGCCCACATGTTATTTGGGAACAAAACCCACCTTGATGCTTCAGCCTAGCTCCCTTCCAGAGTGACATTTTCAACTCATCATCACCTCCCTCATAAGCAATTTCAATAGAGCCTGTACCCCATGTCACAGAGACACCTAGTGTGGCTACTATTGACCCCTTAACAAACTTGGCAAGGAGTGCAGTCATCTCCTAACTCATGGAGGAAGGTACCTTTGCACCCCTCATACATCCTTAGCCTATTTTAATTTCTTTTGTGCACCTAACAAACCCTTTGCTGTGATAGACTGCCAGAAGTACTCTGTCACCAATAAATGAGTGTGCTCTGGTTGGAAACTGAGGCAGCCTCTCTATAGAGTTTTAACTTACTTCAAACCCCTCCAATTTCAACCAAACTTTCAAACCCCTCCTTTCCCCCTCAAGAAGACTTTTCTAATAGTACCTGCCCCCAAGCTTCTCTGTGCAGGGGTATCACCACTCAAGTTACCCTAATAGTTGTGCCACCAGGCCCAGACTGGCTAGTGTGGACACCCACCAATTTTCTCAAAATTAGGAGCCACAGGAGTCTATAGTTTATTCACACCAAGATAATTCCCTCCATGGTGGGGATTCCACCTTGGGGACCCTGGACTCAGGGGCATAAAGGTTTTCAATGAGTGCTCCCATGAGTCCCACAGAAGGACCAAGCAAGCCTTTGGACTAAAAATGGTGGAAAGTTGGAGCAACCAATGCCTCATGTGTCCCCTGCAAGATATTTGCCTACCATGAGATCACCTCGTAAACTCTTACTAAATCTTAAGACAACATTGCCTGAAAAACACCTTAGGAGGACTTTAGAAGTCACTCAGCTCCCTGTTAATGCAGTCATGGACAAAACTATGTCTCTAGATGATCCATCAGGTACAGAAAGAGGGTTCTGTGAGGTCACTAATAAAGCTCATTGCAACTCTATCAGAACAGCTTGAGACTTACATATAAGCCGCTTACGAGCAAGCTGAATAAATGAAATAAAGACAAGCAGCAAGTTCGAGAATTACAGGATTTTCAAATCATGGTTTTTAGGAACAATTTGGCTCTTGTCTGTCCTTGGACCACTTGTGGTCATTATGTTACCTTTACTCTTGGACCCCTATTTGCTTATTTGTTTGGTTGGTATTGTTTCTTCTCACCTCCAGGCTGTTCACCTAGAAATGATCCTTTTAGAGCAATCTGCAGAAATCCATTATTATATGGTTAGAGAGCAGTTCAAGGCTCACTATGAGCCACCCATTCCCTGCCCTGCTTGACAGAGAAAAAGCTTTTCCTTTTTTAAAAAAAAGTTATTTTATTTATTCATTCATTTATTATTTATTTGTTTATTTTTGGTTTGCAATACTATTAATAGTGGTTTTTCATGCACATAATTCCAAAAGCTCTCCCACCACTGGTGTACTCATCTTTCCCCAAGGACTCCAATTCTCCCTTTTCTCCTTACCCCCAACTCAATTGTGCATATCAGTTCTCATTATATTTCCTTTGGACCTTTTCTGCTACCTGGCTGTGTATGTTTAAGTCCCACAAATGAGAGACATCATTCTATATCATACATGAATGGTTCAAGGAGATGAACGTCCTTGGAGAGCAAGGGTTTTGAGACTCTAAGGTAAGGTAGTAACCCTATCCATTTGGAAGCAGCTCTATTATAATTCCTGTCCCTTGCCACCCTTCCCCTTTCTGGGTCTTGAATTCTTAAGGGAAAAACTGAGTCAGCCAGCAGGGAAGAGAGTGGGGAAGGGTTATTCACTCAAGGGGACTGCCCAGAGCCCAGTAGAATGCTAACACATAGAGTGATTGCCCAGAACCAAAAGATCCTAGAATGTGGGATCTCAAGTCTGAGAATGCTGAGACAGGACAACACAGCGAAGTTCTTCCTGAGGGGCAGAGAGTGCAACTTGCCACTAGTTCTTTCATCTTGAAAAAATAAGACCACCTGGTACCAGGATTCTCTCACATAGAAAACAAATACAGCAGCTAACATTGATGAAAATGCCCAACACTGGGGAAAAAAGGAAAATGGGCAAATAAAATCTTGTGCAGTCTATTCGGAGGGCTGCCCATTTCTTGGCCAACACATGTCATACATCTCCCAGAGCACTGTGTTTCATTTTCTTTTCTATTTATCAATAAAACCTGTTACTTTTCTGCCTTGGGTATTCTGTGTGGTTAGAGGGTGGGGGGATTAAATGTGGAGGATTAGGGGTGGTGGGAGAGATACAGAACAAGAAAACACAGTACAGTCACTTTTGGTAACAGAAATCATTCTTCAAGTGAACTTGTCTATTATAAAAGCATCAACTAGCCAGACAATGGGAGGACTTATGCCTTCCTTGACAATTGCAATTACTTTTCTGGAGACTTGTGATCTATTTCTGTTCTAAATAAAAAAAAACCTTCAGAACAATATTTTTGTGCAACTTGTCTACTTTTTTAAAGACTCATAAGGATCTTGGAGCAAATATTAATAGGAGCTTAGGTTATATTACAGTACTGATACTAAACTTATTTTTTAATGTATTTAAATATATTTTAGACATTTCATTAAGTATTTTCCATTTTGATTTTGTAACTTTATCAACATTTTTTAAATTTTATTATACCACTGTGAGATATACAATTACAATGATATTCATAATTGGGTTTCAGTTATACAGTGTTCCAGCTCCCATCCCTCCACCAATGTCCATTTCCCACCACCAATGTCCCCAGATTCCCTCCCCCTTTTTAACTCTGTAAATTTTCCATCTTTTTGTCACCGTTGTTTGAAGAATTTAACAGTTCAACTAGATTATCTGGAAGCAAAGCTCTGTTGCCCTGCCCATCATGCTGAGTCTACTACTTCTTAGAAATGAGCCTTTCCTTAAAAGGGTGGTGATGAGGAATCTACGATAATTCAATGTATCTAAAAAGCCTGATATGGTTAATTATGGTGGTTTTTATATGTTTAAAAACCAACTACTTGAAATTTTAAAAAACATAATACAGCCCCTAAAACAATGCTTGTTAATATTGTTTTGGTATGAATACCCTCACCATGACTGTTTAAAACTCACAAGCTAAAATCTTTCAAATCAAAGAGGAAAGAAATGCCATCCTTGGCTTACAAGACTCAGAGGAGGGCCATAGAGATACAGCAGGTAAGACACTTTGCCTTGCATATGTCTTAATTGCCAACACCAAATAGAGCCCTGCCAGTAGTGATCCCTGAACACAGAGCTAAGAGCGAATCATGAATGTAGTCGACTCTGATCTTACAAAACAAACAAAAAAACTCAGAGGAACCATCTCTATCATGCTCCCTGCACGAAATGCACAATATGGGCTCACCTTTTTCAAAATGCCTAAAAATGTAGTCAAGGTCTGATCTGAGTTGACATTCAAAAGAAGAGAATTCCAAGACACATAAATGCATAAATGTGTAAAAACACTAAATGCATAAAACCTTTACAGAATAATAGGGATGATATTTCACAGACAAGTTCAAAGCATCCCTTTGATAACAATACCATCATTGCTTTTCTATTTTTATGATCTACCACCCAACATACCATTTTGTTGTATTAATATGCATTAGAAATATTAAGTAAAAAGGGGTAGTGTCCATTATTTTCAGGAATTAAGTATTTCAAAGAAGCATTTTTTTAAAAACAACTAAAACTTATTTGACTAATTAAACCATATTGTATTCAGTAGCAGCATATGCAGCCATTCTGTTTTTTTTTCTTTGTTTGTTTTTTAGAAAATATATAATGAATGTCACTATATTCCTGGTTCTTCTTTTAGGATATATACATTAAAAAAACCCATCAACTTTAGGCTGATCTGTGAAACACTGCAGTACACTGAGGGAGCTATTAAATAAATTGAGCTGCAGGGGGTCCTCCTGCTTTACTGTTGTATGCCTGAGTATTTAGGTTGGCTTTTTATGTTTCTTCTCTCTGCCTGCTGGGAGCTGTCACATGCTGTCTGAGTGAAGGCCTCTGGCTATTTCAGGATCTCCTCCCTTTTCTAATTTGCTGCTTCTAACCTGCTCTGGGCTGGGAAACAAAATCAGCCAGCCTACCTTCTCTTCCTTATGTTTAAAATGAATTCCAAGAGAGAGAGAGAGCCTGGGGAATAAAGGGCAGCAATTTCAATCCATCAACTTTGACATCTAATTTCCCTACTGGAACTTAAGATACACATTTTCTAAAGTAAAGAGGAAAGGTACCAGTGTAGTCATAATCTCTTATAATTATAAGTAGGGTTCATACCCCCAAATATTCAGATATATGGCTGTTCTCTCTCATCTTACAACATATTGAACGATTGAGTAAGTTTTTCCTGGGGGGCAGCTCAAATAAACCTTCCTCCTAGTCAGTTTTTCCTACTGTCTCTAAATTATCATCAGTAGTTTTGACGAACACACAATTCTGTTAACAATTTGGAATCTCCCTTTTCTAGGTTATTTTTTCCTGGACTTTATGTAAAATACACATAGAAATGCACAGAAGTTAAATGAGTTCGAAAAGTATATACACCTATATACCATTGTTGGGGACGCTGCTGGGGTCCCCCAACAGTGCCGGGAAGCGAGCTCCCTTCTACCTCGTGTCCTGCAACAATCCATGACTCCAATTCCAGGAGAATTGTTCCCCAGAAAGTCTCATACCTATCCATTCAACACCCATGCTTTACAAGCAAACATTTGCTTTTTCCTGACTTGTAACTCTGACTCTTTTGACACAACACACAGTTTTTGAACTTAGACACACAATTTGCTTTTCTGTACTCCTGTTGATGACCAATAAGTTATTTCCAGTCTGTTAATACCATACTTTGTAATTAGTATTATTATGAATAATGATGTTGTAAACATTCTTTTAAAGTCCTGTAAGGATAAATTTCACTTATTTAGCATGATACCTGGGTGCGAAACTCCTAGGTCATAATCAGATATGTCATTAGCTCTATTTTTTTTTTTTGCTTTTTGGTTCACACCGACGATGCTCAGGGGTTACTCCTGGCTCTGCACTCAGGAATTACTCCTGGCGGTACTCAGGGGAACATATGAGATGCCAGGGATCGATCCCGGGTCAGCCGCATGCAAGTCAAATGCCCTACCCACAGTGCTATAGCTTCGCCCATTAGCTCTATTTTTAAATATAAAATTTCAAACATATACCCAAAAAAGTGAAAAAAAATGTATAACAAACAACTGTTTTCCTAATACCTACCACATATCTCCCCTCTAGAAATTTAGAACTTATTTTGCTTTATCATGTAGCCATTCCTTTATTTATCTTAAGTGTGCCTTTTTTCCTCCCATACCTGAGATTCAACCCAGCTACCAATCACATAAAGCAAGTATTTTATTGATGGGCTATATCCTGCTCTGTATATGTTTTTTTGATGGTGTTCTGGTGAATGTAAGTCAAATTGCTATCAAGATCAAGAAAATGTATGTTCATTATGCCACAGTTTCCACAACCTTTTTACCAGTCAATTCCAGGTCATTACAGGCAAGCACTAGTAGTACTTTGTTTTGTTTCGTTTCTACTTTGGAGCTGCACCAGGAAGTGCTCATAGCTTACTCCTCAGCTCCTGAGGATCATTCTGACCGGCTCAGGGAACTATATGTGGTGCCAGGGATCAAACCTGAGTCAGTCATGCGTAAGGCAAGCACCTTACCCACTATACCTTCTCTTAGGCCTTGATAACAACTATGATATTTTTAAATCATAAATTTTTTATAATAAATTATTTTGCCTATTCTAGAACTTCATGCAACAAAGTCATAAACATACTCTTCAGTGTTAGACTTCTTTGACTTAGTATGTTTTATACATTTACCCACATCATTGCAAGTTTTTAGTTGTTTTATTATTCTTATTGTATTGTTTTTCCAAGTGGTGAAAACTTGGCCTCAAGGGGACAGAAATACCTAAAGGATGAGTGACCTGACACTGATGAATTGGCTTAGACTATAGAGAGAGAACTGTCTCTGTACATTTTGCAGGAACTATCTTGCAGAAGCAGTAAATATGTTACATCTGAATTTCAAAAGAAAGAACAGTAGCAGAAACTTATACACAAGCCTTTGTTCCCTTTGCCTTTTGCCTGTGAGATAGATAACAGACTTTAAGACAAGCTGGAAAATACATCACCATGCAGAAAGCCAGATGACCTCAACACCCCATCCTGTTTATCCAGCAACTCTCCTCCTGTTTTTCAAGAAATAGAAAAGATAGTAGAAGTTGCTAGCCCCTTCTTCAAAGCATTGGTCTAGTTTCTGAAAAGGACAGAAAGATAGATCTTAGTATTGCTCCTATATTGAAATAAGGACTACACTAAAAATCTTCTTGAAAATGTTTCTGTGATGAAGTTTGACCTTCTAGTACACCCAGGCAACAAGTTCATATTCTGCATCCATGACATTCTCCTGAATGGATATACCACATTATTTGCCATTATCCCATTCATGGATGCCTTGATGGTTTTTAAATTTTGGTCATTATGAATAAAGCTGTTGTAAATATTCTAATACAAATATTTTGGTCTTGGTTTCTCATTGTGACATACCTACAAATGTAATTGTTTAGCCTTAGAAAAGGTATATGCTTAGTTTGTCTGGAAATTGTTGGTCTGTATTTAAATGTCTGCTCCACTGTCCTTACCTGCTTCAGTGTAGGACTGTCCCAGTTGCTCTGCCACCACTTCTTATAGTCATTCTTTAAAAATTTGTCTATCCTGGTAGTTGTGAAGTGGTATTTTCTTGCCTTTTATTTATGTGTTTTTGCTGATTAATCATATTGAGTAGCATTTCATGTTCTTTTGGTTGTGCCTTCTTTCCGGGAGGTAGTTGTTTACCCCTTTGTTTTTAACAAATGAACTGAATTTTGTTGTTGAATATTACAAAATTTTCCATATATTCTGTAAGGCATACATATTGTCTCCAAGGCTGTGGTTTCTCTGGTCTGCGGTTTACTCACCTCACTCTGCTGAATATGTATAGTTCCAGAGATCAACCCAAGGCTTCAAGCAAGTGTCTTATCTGAAGCATATACTGTACCACTGAACTATATCCCTGATCTTCCCATTTTATTTTCTTAACAGTGTCTTTTATCCCAGATTTCTCAGTCGGTAGAGCATAATACTCTTAACAATTTTTAATAAACAAAATTTCTATTTTGATAAGGTACAATTTATTACTTTTATGGGTATACTTTTGGTGATAGGCCTAAGAAACTTTTTCAAGTGGGGATAGAGACATTTATCAGTAATAAAGTATGCATGTTACATGCCTAAGGTCCTGAGCTTTAGCTCCAGGATAGAAAAAGAAAGCTTTCTTTTTCTATCAAGCATTCCATTAAACTAATATTTTTCACTTTATACAAATTGTTTTGGCTTCTGACCAACATAGCCTTAGCTGAAACACTACCAACTTTAATTTATGCAGATTAGTTATTCTCACTCTACAATTAGTTTGCCCTAAAAGGTTATGGCTATTCAATTATACAGAGTAAACACAATAGTTGTTCCCCTTCTTTTTTAAAATGAGAGTTCCTGGGAAAACATTTTAACCAACTAAAATATCATTAATTTTTAAAAAAATAGACTAAATAAAATTTGGCAAGTTTCTACCCTAAAGACAATCGTTCATATTTTTTTTTAATTTGCTCATGCCTGTTGCCATGGAGACAGTGAAGTCAAAACACACCAGCCAGTGTATTGTTCAGTTCAGCACTTCCTACTATAGATTTGATTAAGTAATACTGATCTGTTCATTTTTAGAACATGGCATTGTTTTCATTAATAAAAATGAAAAGTCAAAATCAGCATTCAGATAGGATCAATAAGGCAATATGAATTAAAGCATACTTTACTTTCTAATTTATCACATTGCTTTCTAATGTGATAAAATGAGAAAGATGTAAATCACTACCTTCAATTAGTTTTTTGTGTGATTAATGTTATATCACTGATTCAGTCTTAATCTTTCACAGTACTGAAAACAAATCACTTATTTGGTAAATGAGGCAAGTGCCTTTTATGACTAAAGCACCAAACAAGGCAATTTGCAGGCCCATTTCCTTTGCAGACAAGTTGAATATTATTCTCCATCTTCCTGCCTACAGAATAGAACAATAGCAAGTTGCACCTTTTTTCTAATTTTGCCCTTCCAGGGCTCTCTTTTGGCATTCTCTCTCATGGTAATATTGCTTCTAGCACTACTAGGGTTCATCCAGAAAGTCAAAATGGTTAGTATTCCTATATTCTATTAATTTTCTTATGAAGACTGGAAGATGAAACATTTCTAATCCTTTCATTTAGTCAAGTTTAAAGAACAGTTTCTGAGTGGCTTTAAAAAAATTAAAAGGTGCCTCTGAGAATCCCTTCTAAGTGCACAGGGAAATGTATTGTATTTGTTCTGCTTAGCTTTGTATTTGATTTTTTTGGCCACACCCACCATTGCTTGAGATTTACTCATGGCTCTCTACTTAGGGATCACTCCAGGAAGTGTTCAGGGATTCATATGCAGTACTGTGATCAAACTGGAGTTGAGTTAACCTAAGCAAGTCAAGACCCTTAACCACTATGCTGTTTGTCAGGTCATGCTCTTCTTTTAAAAATAAATTATATTCCAGATCCCCGCGCTCTTCCCACCAGGTGCATTCCCATGGCGGGCAGCCCCTGACCACTCGGCTCCAGGAGAAACGGCTCCAGCTTTGAGGAGGGGACCAAGCCCCACCTTCGGCGCAGGACCTCCCTATGACGCCATCCAGTCCCGATGCCCAGCTGATCCCCGCGCACTTCCCACCAGGTGCGTTCCCACGGCGGGCAGACCCTGACCACTTGGCTCCAGGAGAAAAGGCTTTGAGGAGGGGACCGAGCCCCACCCAGAGTCGTAGGACCTCCCATTGCAAGACCGCCACCCCGACCCCTGACACCAGAACCACCCACAGACACCCCAAAATTCAAAACCAGCAAATTATATTTTTATCTACCTGACATAACACTGAGCATTGTCCCCTACACTCTTTGCTATACGTCCCTGGCTGCAAAGTAATTCAGGCACCTACTAACTTTACTGACTAGTCACCCAGAACACTTATTTGCAACCTACAATAGTCATTATGGTAAAGCAGTGCAAAAGTCCTTCAAGCTCTACGATTGAAGTTATTAATACAGATGAGTCCAGCAATAACGATGAGCTATATAACCTCTCTGAAAAGGAATTTCGGAAGCAACTGTTAAACATGTACAAGGAAATAAAAGAAACAATGGAATACAAACTCAGTAAAGTATAGGAGGAAATTAGAGCAGAATTGAGTAAATTTCAGACCAAAGTACAAGCAGAAATGACAGATATTAAAAATGAGGTAAGTGAACTGAAAAACACAGGGGAAGGCCTCCAAAGCAGAGTAACAGCTACTGAAGAAAGAATTAGTGATCTCAAAGACAAGGTTCAAAGATTCTGTAGACAACACCAGAAGATGGAAAAAGACTCACAATCAATGAACAATCTACCAGAGAAAATCGGGATAAAGCCAAAAGGAACAACATACGCATCATTGGGGTCCCAGAAGGGCAAGAAGAAAACCCTGATGAAGAAGAAACTGTCAAAGCCATCATCGCTGACAAGTTTCCCGAACTGAAAAAAGCATGCTCCCAGATACAGAGGTCCGAAGGATACCAGCTAAAAGAAACCCCAATAAGAATACTCCAAGACACATCCTTATTAAAATGACAAAAACGATAGACAGAGGTAGAATACTGAAAGCAGCAAGATCAAAGAAGGAAATCACATACAAAGGAGCATCCCTGAGATTTACAGCAGACTTCTCAGATGAAACACTCCAAGCCCGAAAACAATGGTGGGATATTGTGAAAAGACTCAATGAACTTCAGGCCTCACCAAGAATTTTTACCCAGCTAGACTTACCTTCAGATGCGAAGGAAAGATACACAACTTCATGGATAAACAACAACTCAAGAAATTCATAGACTCGGGCCACCTGCCCCTCGAGGTGTTGCAGGTGTGGCTGCAGTGCCCAGCTGCATTGGCAGGTGGCAGACAGGAGATAGGCTTGTCTACACCCCCCAGGGCTCTGACCTGTGGGCCCTGGATGGTGGATGGTCTGACATAGGAAGAACAGTGTGCAGCCACGCAAGAGTCTTGGATAATGAAGTAGGCTGGGACAGGTCCTTCCCAGGATCTTTCACATCTGTACAACATAATGATCATTGTAGTTGTAACAAACTGGGGAGGTTGATGGGGAATTAGGAACTATAATGTCACATTAGAAATCACTGCTGAAGCCGGATGGGACTCCGTCCACCACGCTAGCCACCATTTTCATTGTCCAGACGCTGGGAGAATGTCCCACGACCAGAGGACCAGCAAAGCCGGTTCGAGCCCAAGTAGGCGGCTCCAAGAGGCGGGAAGCACTGGGAAGTCGTCAGACGGAGGCGCGGTCACCCCTTCCCCCCTCCATCGTGACTAGCCAGGTTTCCCGCCCAGGAGCCGCTGACGGGCCCGGCATCCAGAGTCTTGCAGACGGCTCGGGAGGCGGGAGCCTGGCTCGCGCCGGGCCTCAGCTGACTATGGAACCCCGAGGAGGGCAGATGGGCTTTGGGAGTGGGCCCCTCGCCTCCGGAGGGTCCCGGAAGCAGCCGGATGGGACTCGTTCACCACGCTAGCCACCATATTCACTGTCCAGACGCTGGGAAAATGTCCCACGACCAGAGGACCAGCAAAGCCGGTTCGAGCCCAAGTAGGCGGCTCCAAGAGGCGGGAAGCACTGGGAAGTCGTCAGACGGAGGCGCGGTCACCCCTTCCCCCTCCATCGCGACTAGCCCGGTTTCCCGCCCAGGAGCCGCTGACGGGCCCGGCATCCAGAGTCTTGCAGACGGCTCGGGAGGCGGGAGCCTGGCTCGCGCTGGGCCTCAGCTGACTATGGAACCCCGAGGAGGGCAGATGGGCTTTGGGAGTGGGCCCGTCGCCTCCGGAGGGTCCCGGAAGCAGCCGGATGGGACTCGCCCACCACGCTAGCCACCATTTTCACTGTCCAGACGCTGGGAGAATGTCCCACGACCAGAGGACCAGCAAAGCCGGTTCGAGCCCAAGTAGGCGGCTCCAAGAGGCGGGAAGCACTGGGAAGTCGTCAGACGGAGGCGGCGTCACCCCTTCCCCCTCCATCGTGACTAGCCCGGTTTCCCGCCCAGGAGCCGCTGACGGGCCGGGCATCCAGAGTCTTGCAGACGGCTCGGGAGGCGGGAGCCTGGCTCGCGCCGGGCCTCAGCTGACTATGGAACCCCGAGGAGGGCAGATGGGCTTTGGGAGTGGGCCCGCCGCCTCCGGAGGGTCCCCAGAAGCAGCCGGATGGGACTCGTCCACCACGCTAGCCACCATTTTCATTGTCCAGACGCTGGGAAAATGTCCCACGACCAGAGGACCAGCAAAGCCGGTTTGAGCCCAGGTCGCGCGGCCGCTTGTGCGCTGGCCACTAGGGTGGTGAAACAATGATGTTTTTTGGTACACTGCATTCCGCGAACAGCAGGAGGGTTTGCTGAGAGGGAGATATACAGAGGAAGGAGATGACATATAGAGCCCGCGGGTGATTGGGATTCGGGAGGGGGAGGGAGACAGGACGTTGGTGATGGGAGATGGGTTCGGGTGGAGGGGTGCATCTTGGAACCCTGTGGAGCCAGGACTCCACATGAGCATCCTTCAATTAAAAAAAAAAGGAGAAAAGGTGGAATAAATAAATAAATAAATAAATATCTGCAGGGCTAGCCACAATGTGTAAAAAAGAAGAGGGAGAGAGATGCAGAGATAGAGAGAAAGAGAGAGGAAGCAGGGCTACCTGCTATTAAGGCAGCCTGGGGGTGAGTGGGAGGGGGTGGAGTACATTGGTGGTGGAAATGGGGTACTGGTGGAGGGATGGGTGCTGGAATACTGTATTACCAAGAACCAATTGCACCTTTGTAATTGTATGTCTCACGGTGGTATAATAAAGAATAAAAAATTAAAAAAAAAAAAAAAAAAAAAAAAGAAATTCATAGACTCAAAACCAACTCTAAAAGAAGGATTGAAGGGTCTATTGTAAAAAAAAACAACCCAAAACCACAACAAGGTTAAACAGAAAGATGGCACAAAATCCAATGACAATAATCTCTCTCAACGCCAACGGTCTAAATGCACCAATTAACAGACACAGGGTGGCAAAATGGATTAAAAAACTGAATCCAACATTCTGCTGCCTACAAGAAACACATCTGAATAACCAGAGCAAACACAGACTCAAAGTCAAAGGCTGGAAGACCATTCTCCATGCAAACAACCCCTCCTAAAAAGGTAGGCGTGGCCATACTCTTATCTGACAATATAGATTTCAGGCTGAAAAAGGTCAAAAGGGACAATGAAGGTCATTTCTTAATAATTAAGGCGTATGTATACCAGGAAGAAATCACACTGCTAAACATATATGCGCCAAACGAGGGGCCAGCAAAATACTTAAAATGATTATTAATAGACCTCAAAGAAGACATTAACAGTAACACAATAATAGTCGGAGACTTCAACACTGACTTATCGACTAGGGACAGATCGACGAGGCTGAAACTCACCAGGGAAATACTGGAGTTGAAGGAAGAAATGGAAGAAAGAGAGCTGGCTGATATATACAGGGCTTTTCATCCCAAAAAAGCTGGATACACATTTTTTTATAGTGCACATGGAACATACTCCAAGATAGACCATATACTGAGCCACAAAGCATACCTCAACAAAATAAAAAAAGATTGAAATTGTGTCAACTATCTTTTCAGATCACGATGCACTCAAAATAGGAGTGAACCATACACAGAAGCAGGGAGCTAAACCAAACACCTGGAAACTAAACAGCTCACTGCTGAACAACAAATGGGTCATAGAAGAAATCAAACGGGAAATCCAAAGATTCTTAGAAACAAATGACAATGAAGATACCAACTATCAGAACTTGTGGGACACAGCAAAAGCTATGTTAAGAGGAAAGTTCATAGCTCTGCAAGCATTCATCAAGAAAGAAGAAAGGGCCCATATAAATAACCTGACCTCACAGCTGAAAATATTAGAAAAAGACCAACAAGGGAAGCCCAACCCAGGCAGAAGGAAGGAAATAGTGAAAGTTAGGGAGGAAATCAATGAGCTGGAAACCAAAAAAACAATCCAAAAGATTAATGAAACCAAGAGCTGGTTTTTTGAAAAATTAAACAAGATAGACAAGCCACTGGCAAGACTTGTAAGGATAGGGAAAGAGAGAACCCAAATAAACAGAATCAGAAATGAAAATGGTGACATCACAACAGAAAAACAGAAATCCAAAAGATCATCAGAGGTTATTTTGAGAACCTGTATGCCACAAAACATGAGAACCTAGAAGAAATGGATAAATTCCTGAAGTCCTATAACCTCCCACAATTGAAACAAGAGACCTCCAATACCTAAATAAGCCTATCACCATCGGGGAAATTGAAACAGTAATTAAAAGTCTGCCCAAACACAAAAGCCCAGGTCCAGATGGGTTCACTGGCGAATTCTACCAAACCTTTAAGGAGGACCTACTGCCAGTCCTGTTCAAGCTCTTCCAGGAAATAGAAGAAACAGAAACACTCCCAAACAGCTTTTACGAGGCACATATCATCCTGATACCCAAAGCAGGGAGAGACAATACAAAAGAAGGAAAATTACAGACCAATCTCCTTCATGAAAACAAATGCTAAGATCTTCAACAAAATACTAGCAAACAGAATCCAAAGACTCATCAAACAGATCATACATCATGACCAAGTAGGATTCATCCCAGGAATGCAAGGATGGTTCAACATTCGCAAATCAATCAACATAATACATCACATCAATAAGAGAAAAAATAAAAATCATGTGGTCCTATCGATAGATGCAGAAAAAGCATTTGACAAGATCCAGCACCCATTCATGATTAAAACCCTCCAGAAAATGGGAATTGAAGGAAGCTTCCTCAAGATAGTCAAAGCCATCTACCAAGGCCCACAGCGAGCATCATTCTCAATGGGGAAAAATTGAAAGCCTTCCCCTTAAGATCAGGAACACGACAAGGTTGCCCTCTCTCACCTCTTTTATTCAATATAGTACTGGAGGTACTCCGCCATAGCAATCAGAGAAGAAAAGGACATTAAGAGCACCCAGATAGGCAAGGAAGAAATCAAGCTATCATTATTTGCAGCTGACATGATATTATACCTAGAGAACCCTAAACTCTCGACCCAAAAACTCTTAGAAACAATAGATATGTATAGTAGAGTGGCAGAGTACAAAATCAATACCCAAAAGTAGGTGGCTTTCCTATATACAAATAATGAACGAGAAGAAAGGGATATTAAGAAATACATTCCATTCACAATTGTGCCACAGAAAATCAAATACCTAGGAATCAGCTTAACCAAGTGTGTAAAGGACCTATACAGAGAGAACTACAAGACACTGCTTCAAGAAATAAAGGAGGACACGAGGAAATGAAAACACATTCCCTGCTCATGTATGGGGAGAATTAACATTGTCAAGATGGTAATACTCCCTAGACCTTTGTACAGATTCAATGTGATTCCTATAATGATTCCCATGACATTCTTTAAAGAAATTGACCAAACACTCTTGAAATTCGTATGGAATAATAAACCCCCACGGATAGCTAAAGCAATCCTTGGGAAGAAGAAGATGGGAGGCATCACCTTTCCCAACGTCAAACTGTACTACAAAGCAGCAGTAATTAAAACAGTGTGGTACTGGAATAAAAACAGACCTGTGGACCTATGGAATAGAGTTGAGTATCCTGACACGCATGCTCAAAGATATGATCAGTTAATCTTTGATAAAGGTGCAAAGAGTCCAAACTGGAGTAAGGAAAGCCTCTTTAACAAGTGGTGCTGGGAAAACTGGACAGCTACATTTAAAAAAATGAATTTGGACCTGTGTCTAACACCTTGCACAAAAAATCAGATCAAAATGGATTAAAGATCTCAATATCAGACCTGATTCCATAAAGTACGTTGAAGAAAATATAGGAAAATCCCCTCCACGACATTGAAGCTAAAGACATCTTCAAAGGTGAAACACCATTAACAAAGCAACTAGAAGAATATATAAATATATGGGACTACATGAAACTGAAGAGCTTCTGCACCTCGAAAGAAACAGTGACCAAGATAGAAAGACAGTCCACAGAATGGGAAAGAATATTCACCCAATACTCATCTGATAAGGGGTTAATATCCAGGATATATCAGGCACTGGTACAGCTATATAAGAAAAAAACAGCCAACTCCATTAGAAAATGTGAAGAAGAGATGAACAGAAACTTTGACAAGGAAAAAATCCGAATGGCCAAAAGGCATATGAAAAAATGCTCATCATCACTAATCATCAGAGAGGTGCAAATCAAAACAACAAGGAGATATCACCTCACACCACAGAGAATGGCCCACATCCAAAAAGGTAAAAGCAACAAATGGTGGCGTGGATGTGTGTTGGAGGACATGTTTAGCTAATCTGGGAGTTTTGTTGTTTTGCTCACTCCCAGCTTAATCTTATTTAAGCCAAGGTTCATTCTAATGAGATCTCTCTTCTATGTAAACACTTCTAGAGGGTGTGGCAGTTACAGAAGTCACCTTGATTGAATAACTTCTGACTTATACATCTACTAAGACTTCTATGTTTTCTAGATTGGGCACAGCTCCTCTTTATACCCACTGCACCCAAAGTGGGACAGTTAGAATTTACCAGGAGACTACCACCCTGGCTACGCTGAGACTAAAGGAAGACTATAGGAAGGATCATACTAGTTTGCTCTAAGCAGGTGAGTATGACCCTTTCAGTACATGAGAACAAGATACTCAGAATCACCCTGGTGCAGATAATAATAAGAAGGACCTTGTGGGTACCATCTAGATTACATGAAGCTCATGAAGTTAAAATGTATTACTTTATATCAGCCCCTCTCTCTCCAGTGTTTTACATAAGAGATAATCTCGGGATTAGTCCTTGGTGTAACCTTTGTTTATACCTGCAATAGGGTGTGGCACTACACTCTGTTTAGGGTTCTTTGTTGGCATGACAACCTTCCGATTGGATTACTTTGGTGTATATAAGGGGCTGACTTGGGGCCCCCTTCACCTTTTGCCTTTTGGTTCCTCAGCCTTCAGCTTTTGGCTCCCTGCGGCTTTTGGCTTTTTGGCTTTGGCCTTTTGCTCTTTGGCCTTTCGCCTCCTTCTGTGTAGGACTCATCTCGGGTGACATCCTCTCTCTCTTTGGTGGGAGGGAGATTTAGGCTCTTTTGTATGGTCTAAGTTTGGACCAGAGCTAGAGTTTGTTCATTATATTGGATTGCTGTGGAAGAGCTTTTGTACTATTAAAAGCCATTTTTTGGAACTGCACCAGACTACGTGAGTTTTCATCTTTCTCCCGGCGTCCTCGGAGGTAGAAGACAACCTCTGCCCTGACACTGTCGGGGGACCCCAGCGACGCTTCCCGACAGATGTGGGGGAAAAGGGGACTCTCATACACTGTTGGTGGGAATGTCGACTTGTACAACCTTTCTGGAAAACAATATGGACATTCCTCCAAAGACTAGAAATTGAGCTCCCCTTTGACCCAGCCATACCGCTCCAGGGAATATACCCTGTAAAGCCAAAAACACACAGCGGAAACACAATCCGCACTTTTATTTTCATAGCAGCACTATTCACAATAGCCAGAACCTGGAAACAACTAGTATGCCCGAGAACTGATGACTGGATAAAGAAACTGTGGTACATCTACACAATGGAATACTATGCAGCTGTCAGAAAAAATGAAGTTATGAAAATTTCCTATAAATGGATGGACATGGAGAGAATCATGTTGAGTGAAATTAGTCAGAAGGAAAGAGAGAGACATTGGATGACTGCATTTATTTGCATGACATAAATATACCAGGTGATCTTACCAAAAGTGGAAATTACCACAAGCGCGTGGGAGTCAGGAGGTTTGGTTAGATAGAGAAGGGAACATGTGTGAATAAATGTCTAAAGGTCTGAGACCAACATAGAACTGAGCATTAAATACAGACCAAAAAAATGCAAATGATGGCTCTAAGTGTACATAGTGCAACCCACAATGTGTGGGAGAAGGAGGAGAGAGAGAGGGAGAGAGAGAGAGAAGAAAAAGAACCTGCCATTTAGGCAGGATGTGGGAGGGGGAGGGAATTGGGGACATGGGTGGTGGTTGAGGGGCACTGGTGGAGGGCGGGGTGCTGGAATACTGTGTGACCCGAAACCCTCAAGCATGAACAACGTTGTAATTGTATATCTCACGGTGGTATAATAAAATGTTTAAAAAAAAAGACAGAGAAGGGAACATGTGAGAATAAGTGTCAAAAGGGCTGATACCAACATAGAACTGAGCATTAAATACAGGCAAAAAAAATGCACATTATGGCTTCCAAGTGTATTTAGTGCAATCCACAATGTGTAGGAGAAGCAAGGGAGAGAGAGGGAGAAAGAAAAGAGATAAAGAACCTGCCATTTAGGCAGGCTATGGGAGGGGGGGGAATTGGGGACATTTGTGGTGGGAAATGGGCACTGGTGGAGGCGGGTGCTGGAACATTATGTGACTGAAAACTCCTAACATGAACAACGTTGTAATTGTATATCTCACGGTGGTATAATAAAATGTTTTTCTTAAAAAAAATAAATAAATTATATTCCACAAAATAGTCAGAGTCCATCCTACTTATCCTATAGTCATCTATCCAACATCAGCAAAACCAAGGTGGTTCCTTTTAGGAAATCTCCATTTTATTTATATCTAATGATTTGTGGGAATAGGAAGCTCACCAGTTTGACTTCCTGGTCAGAAATGGCCAGATAATGGTGAAACTCACTCAGAAAGCTGAATGAGTTCAATTAAGTATTTTGCATGATACAGAACCTATTCATGACAAAAGTTCTCCTCAATGAATGTTGAAGTATCTTTCTACAACATAGTTTAAACCACTTACCACAAGCCCACAGAAAACATTATACTCTATGAGGAAAGACTAAAAGCTGTCTCTTTAAGATCAGGCACAATACAAAGTTGCCCATTCTTGCCACTCCTATTCAATACAGTAATGGAAGTACTTGACACAGCAGTTAGGCAAAGAAAGGGTATTAAGACAATCCAGATAAGAAAATAAAAGTAGTCAAGACTTGTATAGTAAAGTGGCAGTCTACAAAATTAATATGGTAAAGTCCATGGCTTTTCTATATCCAAGTTACAAAAGAAAAGAAAGAGACATAAAAAATTACAATCCTATTCACAATTGTATTGTGAATTATCTGATCACAATTATCTGAGTACCAGGGGCTGGAGCAGTATTAGAGTGGGTAGGGAGTTTGCCTTGCATGCAGCCAACTGGAATCGGATCCCTGGCAACCCATATGGTCCCTGAGCACCACCAGGAGTAGCCACTGAGCATAGCTGGGCATGACCCAAAAAGCAAAAAGGAGAACAAAAACTATAAAGACACTATGCAAGAAATAAGAGGAACACAAGAAAATGGAAACACATCCCCTGCTCATGAATTGGGAGGATTAATATCATCAGGATGGCAATACTCCCCAAAGCACTGTACAGATTAAATGCAGTTCCCATAAAAATACCCATTGCATTTTTCAAAGAAATAGATCAAATACTACCAAAATTCATATGGAATAACAACCCCCCATATAGCTAAAGCAATCTTTGGAGGAAAAGAAGATGAAAAGGTCCACTTTCGGGCTGGAGCGATAGCCCAGTGGATAGGGCGTTGCCTTGCAAGCGGCAGGCCCATGCCGGCCTGGGTTAGATCCCGGCATCCCATATGGTCCCCCGAGCACGACCAGGAGTAATTCCTGAGTGCAGAGCCAGGAGTAACCCCTGAGCGTCGCCGGGGTGTGACCCCCCACAAAAAAAAAAAAGCAAAAAAAAAGAAAAGGTCCACTTTCCCTAACCCAAACTTCAAACTGTACTATACAAAGTATAGTAGGAATTAACACAGCCTGGTAGCCTGATACTGGACCAAAGACCTACCCTTAGATGAGTGGAATAGAGTTAAAGAACAGCCTGAGACAGATCCACAAATATATGACTGTTTTTTCTTTGATAAATGAGCAAAAATATTAACTGGAACAAGGAAAACTTCTTCAACAAGTGATGGTGGGAAAGCTGGTCAGTTGCATGCATGCAAAACATAAAAGAACTCAGACCTCTTTCTAACATCACACATGAAAGTTAAAGCCAAGTCAAAATGAATTAAATAATTTTGTATCATACCTGAATTCATCAAAGGCTTTCTTTAAATCAATGAAGCGTGAGACAGAGCGGCATCTTGTACTCCTAACAAAACTCAAAGAGCTTGGTTACCATGTGGATATGGTCGATTGTGCTGAATCCTTTCCGGAAGCCAGCTTGCTCGCATGGTTGTCCTTCATCTAGTGTTCTGCCAATCCTGTTCAGGATGACTCGTGTAAACAGCTTGTAGATGACGGACAACAAGCAAATGGGGCGATAGTTGCCGATGTTGTGAATCACTCCCTTCTTGAACAATAGAACTGTCCTGCTGGTTTTTCATTGGGAGGGCACCTTGCATTCGAACAGGCAGCGTGTGAAGAGCTGAGCTAGTGTATTGATGAGTACCGATGGCAGATTCTTCAGGTGTTCGGGTCTGACTTTGTCTGGGCCTGGTGCTGTTCACTTCTTTACTGACGAGATGGCATGTCGGATTTCATTCAGAAGGGAGAACATTGGGACTGACATATCCATCCTGTGGAATTTGGTGCGTGGGAAGGTGGATGTGGCTATCAAAGACATCTGAGTAGAAGTCATGGATAATATTCTCCATTGCCTTTCTGGAAGATGTGATAGATCCATCAGGGCGTTGGAGGGCAGTCTTCTTGGTCTTATAGTTGGCGAAGGACAGGCGGACAGTCGCGAATTCTTTCCGGCTTCTGCTGCATCTTCCAGTATTTCTGCTCTTCTGTTTTGAGGTCCTCTTTTATCGCTTCTCTGCACCGCTTTGCAAGCTTGGATGTTAGCATTTGGTCACCTGAGGCTGGAGACTGAAGCAGTCATCGAAGCCCTAGCCAAACAGTGTGTTCAAACCCAATACATCAAGATCCTTCATGAGCAGAATTACAGATTCACCACCAGGATCTCACCATTCTACAAGGAAGTGATCATTGATGTCAAAAGAGGGGTTCGACAGGGTGATACCATTTCACCAAAACTCTTCAGTGCCACCCTCGAGAACATCATGCGACAATTAGAATGGGAAAGAATGGGAGTGAAGATAGATGGTCGGCAACTACACTACCTCCACTTTGCTGATGATATCATTCTAATAACACCAAACATTAGCCAAGAGGCACAAATGCTGGCTGACTTCAACCAAGAATGTGGATAGATAGGTCTACAGATGAATTTAAAGAAACTATGTTTATGAAAAATGAACTAGTTCCAGAGGCCCCATTCACTCTCAATGGAACAGACATCTCTGAATGCAGCAGTTATGTGTACCTAGGTTGAGAAGTCAACATGATGAATGACCTAAAACCTGAGCTGCGCAGGAGGAAGAGAGCAGCATGGAATGCCTTCAAAGACATCGAAGACATAGCTAAAAGGACAAAGAACCCCCCGCTCGGGCACATCTCTTTGACTCCACCATTCTCCCTGCATTAACATACGCCTCCAGAGACCTGGGCCCTACAAAAGCAGGATGAGAATGTTATTCAGGTCTCCCAGAGAGGAATCGAAAGAGCTATGCTTGGAATATCACGCCTCAAAGAGCTATGCTTGGAATATCACGCCTCACTCAAGTGAGAGAAGGAATCGGAGTTCTGACCTCTGTCACTATTCCAGAATCAGGGACGCTGTCTCATTTGCCAAGGCATCGAAAATTAGATGGGCTGGACATGTAATGTGATTTGGAGATGACCGCTGGACTAGAGCTGTTACCGACTGGATCCCACGGGATGTCAAAAGATCACGTGGCCGCCACCTACAAGATGGTCAGACTTCCTTGTCAAGACCCTGAAGGAACGGTTTGAGGCTCTTCATATTCCTGAAACAACCAGATGCCATTGGGCTACATTGGCACTTGATAGGGTCCAATGGAAATGTTACTGGCACCCGCTTGAACAAATCGATGGATAATGGGATTCAAGTGATCAAGTGATCAAGTGACCTGAATCAATAAGGCACATTAGGAAAACTTGGGCAAAACTCTCCATGACCTTAAACCTAAAAGCAAGTTCCAGGATAACACTGTACTAACCAAGCAAGTGGAAGCAAAGTTAAACAAATGGAACCACATTAAATTAAGAAACATCTATACCTCAAAAGAAATGATGATCAGTATACAAAGGAAACCCATTAAATGGGAGAAATTATTTTCCCACCATTCATCTGAATAAGATTTAATTAATCTTTGATATGGAAGGCACTAATAGAGCTTTGCAAGAAAAAAAAGCATTAGAAAATGGGAGAGAGTTGAATAGAAATTTCCTCAAAAAGGAGACTAAAAAAGCACTTGAAAAAATGTTTCCCACCACTAATAATCAGGGAGCTGAAAATCAAAACAACTGTGAAAGATCATCTCACACCACAGAGGCAGGCACACCCCAAAAAGAACAAGAGCAAGCAGCATTGACATGGATGAGGAGAGAAACAGACCCTCATTCACTGCTGCTGGGAATGTCCAGTGGTCCAGTCTTTTTGGAAAGTAACACACATTTCTAGAAAAGCTAGTAATTGAGCTTCCATTTTCCCATTTATTGGAATATACCCCAAAGGCCCAGAAAAAAATGTAGTAAAGACATTTGCACTCTTATGTTTCTTGCAGCACTATCCACAATCGTGCCTAAGAATAGATGTCTAGATAAAATAAAAACTATGGTACATATGCACAAGGGAATACTACGCAGTCATAATAAAAGGTAAAGTCATGTAATTTGTTGCTACATGGAGGGACTTAGTGAGTATCAAGTTGAGTGAAGTTGGCCAGAGAGAGACTGACACATAATGATCTCTTCCATTTGTGGTATATAAAGAAACAAAACAATGGAAATGAAACATGAGAACTGGTATTCAGTAGAAAACATAACACTTGGAGAGGGATGGGGCATACGATGGAGGCATGTAGGAGTAGGGGCAAAAGGTGGAGAGGAGGCAACACCTATGGTGGAGGTCAGCCATGGTGGAAGGAGGAGCTAGTGGTGCTGACAGGTGATAAAATGTTATGAACGAAACCCTATTAGCAACAGTACCGTAAACCACAGTGAAAGATACATACAAATGCAGTGTGATGGGTTTTCACTCTTGACTATACATAGGAAATATTTTAATCATTTTGTTAAACAATTTCTTTCCGATAACTGAAAGGCACATATTTTGCCATGCCATTACATTTGATATCAGCAGAGAAATTTAGTGTAGAATTTCTACACTGACTCTTAGCACCTTGAGCCCTAACTTTGGAATCTCAGAGTTGATATTTTATTCATTGCCCTTTCCTTCTCTCCTTTACCAGTAGTTTCCAACTACCAGTCCTTTGACCGTTTTCAGTTTGCAAAACTTTCCTATCGGTCCCTGAAAACGTTACTGCTCTTAATATAGGCTTTCATTTCATCATATTAGATTTTAAAGTGAACGCACCAAGTACTAATACTGGCTTTTATTTCTGCCTTATCAGACTATTAAATGCTTCTTTTTTCACCAGTCTTCAGGGGTCAAAATGTTGAAAACCACTGATCTAGTCCTCAGTTTATCCATGAATGCCAACTTTGAGAGTGAGCTAATGGGAAAGGAAGTCTCCCTTTCGAAGTACTCAATAAATGGTCTGTTGGAGAGCACAGAGATGCCTCCTTCCCCATCTTTTTGCTTATTTGAAGCTGAAGATTGGAGGGACCATTTCTCTACCTTCGGAAACCCCAGTCCTGCTCTCCAAGGAGAGCACAGACAGATGGGCAGTGTATTGGACAAGGCTCCCCTGCATCTTTGCACCAACGCCCTCCTCCTGCCCATTAAAAGAAGTACTGTATTTTCTAAGTGTTGAAACTGGCAACTCTACTGGTCACTGGCTACAGCTGAACAATCCCCCATTCAAATCAAGCAGCCCCAACCCAGATTCAGTGGAAAGTTGTGATGGAACGCACAGAGGGAAGCCTTTCTGCCCTCCACCATGCGGAGGGTGAGGGTTATGTCAGGCGCCCCAAGGATTCCAGAGAGGAGAATTCTTCAGACTTCATATACAGAAGCTATTATACCAGTTTCACAAGGAGGATTTACTGAACTGGCAAGAAAAATTTACCTTAGTTGGCTTCCTTTTACTGGTGCCACCCGAGACTGAGTATCCCCTCATCTCCCCCACTCCCCCTACACCCACCGAAGACTCTTCATCCATGCCAGATTTTGTAGTACTAGTGTTCCTGCGTAAACATCAGAATAAAATGTCCCTTTTAAAGGAGCCAGTGCAGGGCTGGAAAGAAGAAGTGAGGAAGGGTTCTCAAGTTGCATCAAGTCAAGGGAAGAAAGAGGGCAAAAGAGAAGAGAGGAAGAAGGGGAGGTAGAACCTCCCAGTGAGTTTAGGTCATCTCTGACAAATGGAATCTAAGTTTCCCAGCAGGCCTTACATTAGCTACTCATGATGGAAATTGCTACAAAAAACTACACACACACACACACACACACACACACACACACACACACACACACACATTACTCAGATCCAAAACAGAGCTCGGGTTAGATCCTGTATATTTTCCAGGGCTGCTACAACAAAGGACTGAATGTTGGTGAATTATAATAGAATTTTTTTGCCTAACAGTTCTGAGGGATTTGCAGGTTAAAAATAAATTTTTGCTAAATCTTTCCTCTGAGAGAATTATTTTATTTTCATTTACCAACGATTGCTCAGGGATTCTTCCAGTTCAGTTCTCAGAGGTCACTCCTTGCAGTGCTCAGGGGGACTATGTTGTGCTAGGGATCAAACATGGGCCTCTAGCATCAAAAGCATTCACAATACATTAAACCGTTTGTCAGGATATGTCTGACTACTTGAAAGAAGAGAAAAATCTTTTTAATTTTTTGTTCCTCTAACTTCTGGTGTTGCTAGCCATCCTGGATGGCTAGAGACATCCTTTTGGTCACACTGTCTTCTCTTTGGGTGTATCTGTCTCTGTGTCCAAATCTGTAGGACTTAATAAGACAATACCAGAAGGATTGAATGAAGGTCCACCCCTATGGCCTTATTTAAATTGTCTCACAATGGCCTTTTTCAAATAAGCTCACATTCTGCCTTCTCAGGGCTATGTGTTTGGACTTTAGCATTTCCTCCAATATGCAACGCCTTCCCCTGCCTCATGATTCCTTCCCCCAAAGTGACTCACTGATATCTGAAATGGAAGAGAGACTTCTCAGAAAAGGTGAGGCTCTAGATCAGGGTAGTCAAACAGTAAAGCTGCTTTCTCCAGTGCTCTGTGATATGGAAATAGAAGCATCAGTGACAACCATTTGTCATTCCTGACGGCTCACCATGTGCCGGGCTGTGCCAGTCATTTTGATGTCATCTTGTATCTAAAAAGTTGGATTTCCTAGCTCCTTTTTTATTTTGTTTAGGGGCTACTTCTAGCATTGTTTATGGCTTACTCCTGTCTCTGCATCAGGGGTCACTCTTGGAAGTGCTTTAGTGACCATATCTGGGGCTGCATGCAGGACAAGCACCCTACCACTGTACTACGTTTCTGGCCCCTTCTCTATTTCTTTCTCACTTTGTCTTTTCTGTGGTGGTCACAGACACCTGGTTGTGGTGTGGGGGGAAATCAGACATAGGTAGTGTGGAATCTCTAGTAGCACCACGAAGAGCAAATAACAGAGGTACCAGGCTCACATTTGGGACTCATGGGATGCCAAGGATTTGAACTTGTGAGCATATACCTTCAGAGCACTTGCTGTAATCTTGAATTCTCAGTTTTATATATGAAAAACTGAGGTCAAAGACACCAGTTTTCTCTCCAGCATTATCTAGCACATCAGTGTCAGAGAAAGACCAGATTCCTATGGTATGAATGCCCACTTCGCCAGATTTGCTTCTGTGTTGCCCCTATTTCACATGACACTATTTGCAGAAGGAACATAAACTCAAACTCAGTCAATGGCTAGCTTTTGGGGAAATAAAATCACAAGCTGAATGAAGGGGAAAGTTGGCAATGGCATTCCCTGCTTAGCATGGTTCCTGGAGCTGTACAAATTTCAGGCTATTTGCCCTCAGGACAGTAGATTATCTAAAGCCAGAGGATAATATGTAGTCTTATACGAAGTTCACTCTACCCTTGCCAACACCTGTCTGCAGGGATAAGAGCCTGAGAAAAATAATACAGTCCTTGTCTGCAAGTAGCTCTTTGTCTTGTTATAAATGAAAGAAATCAAGCCCCAGACATGCCAGGATGGTGCAGTGGTTAAGTAGCCTGCCTTGCAAACTCAAAGCTGTGAGTTCAGTCCCTGATGCCATTGCATGTACTTAGAGATCCCTGATTCCACAAGCATTTCCAACCACAACACAACCAGTTGATGCAGATTCTCCAGCTAAAATGGTGTGCAAGTCCCCAGTCATCTCCATAGCCTTGTGTGAGAGCACAATCTGATGTTGTTGTGTGTTATATATGACACACAAAATATGGTAATGTATTATTTTTCCATCTTGACAAGTCTCATCTTGACAAACCTCATAAACAAGTGTAGGTATGACTCCCCAGACCACACCAGTCATTACAATAATATCCATAGAGGAAAGGGAAGTGGGGTGGGTAAAAAAGAAAAAGGGGATCCAGAGAGATAACACATGTGGTAAGGTATTTGCCTTGTATGCAGCTGACTAGTTCAATCTGTGCACCACTGGGTAAGGGCTTAAAAAAAAAAAAATAAATGCACTGTATGGGAATAAGTATCACCACAGAGATTTTGCACAGTCCTGTGCAAAATTCTGCAAAATCTAGGCCAAACAAACCATAGCCCACAAACACTAGGCCACAAATCTTCCTGGTCTCATAACACTTCTGCACAGCACAGAGTTGCTGCACATCACATCACTTGGTGATGCCTGACAACTGTGTGGGTCCAAGGATGAGTCCAAGACATTCACAATGGTGCAGGTGGAAAGAGGAAGGAAGAAGAGAGCCGTGAATCATGGCTTCCTTTGTGTTGGAGACTAAGAAAGCTTCATCCTTGCTGCATTCATGATGTGTCTATTAATAAGAAAGGGAAGGTGAAGAAGAAGAATCAGGATCTGTCTGATTCCATAAAGAATCATGATGAGTCTATAAATAAGAGAGGGAAGGTGAAGAAGAAGCCAGTTTAAGGTTCTTGCATGCTATCATAAATAATGTCAACTTTGTAGGAAAGAAAGACCAAACTTGGCTTTCAGGCAGGGGAACAACAGCAACTATATCTTTTCTTAGACTGGAAGATGGAGCTGGAACCAGGAAACCCTAGGCCACAAACCCTAGGCCATAAACCTACCTGCTCTCATCAACGCTTCTGTACGGCACAGGGTTGATACCCCGACCCCTCTTCAACTGACCTTCACATCATAACTTAGGACTTCCCTAAGCAGGAACATCTCATAAGTTATGATTGCCCAATTTACCCAGTGGGAAATCCAGCACCTGGTGCAAAGAGCAGTCCCGACCTTGTTTTTGGACAATTCAGCAGGAGGGAGCCCCTGTATCTCAGAAGTCTCTTCTCTCCATTCTTTGTCCTTCTCATTGCCCTTGTCATTATCTTTTAGGCTGTCTCCATAGCCGAGATCTCTGGAGTCCCTCAGCATGTGAGTGAGGGGGCTGAGGTGGGTGTAACCGAAAAGAGCCCATTTGAGCCCTAGGTAAGCTGTGAGCTTGCTACACAAGTAAACTGAATGATTGGTGAAATATCCTTCCTGAAGGTTAAAAGTAATAAGGCTTTCTTTGTGCCTTTGTGGTCTGACTTTTCACAGGCCTTCAGGAAGGTGGGGGAAGGGAGCTATCCATATAATTTGCATCTTAATGTTTGTTCTAAAAATACGCAGGGGGGGTGATGGGGGAAGGGAAAAACACCATTAAAATATGCTTTCAGGGAACTGCATTTCAATTCAATTGGTATAATCCATATGCTTGGCCATAAGGAAAAATAAAATATCAACTTAGTTCAGATTAATTTTGTTTTATTGGAAGATTTCAGCTAGCAATAGTTATATAGAGTTCAAGTAAAACCTCAGATCTCTGTGCTTCATAAATCCCGACTATACGGACAAAGTTCAAGAAGAGATGTCTCCAAACTTTTCCGTTCTTCTCCTTTCCTAAGCAAACACGTGCCCAGTACTTGCTGGAGGCAAAACCACAGAGGACTAGGTTGAGAACTGGGGTTCCTCAAGTAGCCACCCTTTCACAGCTCATAAATTGCACTTATTATCAGTCCTCTTCATAATAAAAGGAAAGCCTGGTGGGGCAATCAGATCCAGAAGGAATTTTCTGATATAGATAAATTAGGGAAAGAGAACCTGTACTTTGAGGAAAACACAGTGTATGGACAGCTGAGTTTCTGGTGTCTTCTAACTGCCGATTGTCTCCTGTCTTCTGACTTGTGTTATAAAGAGGAAGCCTTTAGGCCCAAGACTTTCTCGGGCTGGTTAGAGATGAACTTCCCTCACCTGCTGAATCACCCTCCCCACATCCTGACCTTCTGCAGCCTCCAGGGTAGGGATGGTGATCTGCCTTCCTGGTAGTGGCCACACTTGCTCAGAGAAAAATGAGCTCACCAGCTGGTGCATTTCTGGGATGGCCAGAGAAAGGCTTGCTCAGATGAGTTGGATCCACCCTAGGGAAGGAGGGAGACTGCCCTTTCCTGTGTACTTAACCTAACCTTTGGGCAAATAATGAATGTAATTTGGAGGTGCTTTACAGAGTTGTTCATGGTTTCCATTCCCTTAATGTCTTGAGACAAGAAGGCTTTTCATGTCTGTCTCTCTAAAACTTGGAGATGGGAGGGATGGGTGTGAATACCGTGAGAGTGAAGGCTAGGAGAAAACACTGATCAAGAGACTGGGATCCTGGTTTCTTTTTTAGTTTCCTAAAATTTGATCTGGGGCATATCATATGGCCATTGTGAAATGTCCTTGCTTATAGAGATGTTGCTTTAATCCAGGGAGACATGCAAAACTGATATCACTTCACATGTATCACTTGTCTTCCTGTTGTTCATTGATTTGCTGGAGCAGGCACCAGTAACATCTCCATACATCCTGTCACGTGCTAGGGTAGCCCAAGGGCATCTCCTTGCTCCAGGAACACAAAGAGCCTCAAACCATTCCATCATATAATGGGAACGAGGCCAATAATTGTTACTGTTTTTTGGCATATCAAACACGACATGGGTAGCTTGCCAGGCTCTCCTGTGTGGGTGGTATACTCTCATTAGTAGTCTCTCATCTCATGCATTTACTGATGACTGATATGCACAATGAAATAAGCAAAATCTTTTTTCTCTTGGTAGCAAATACAGGACCTGAGAGAACAGACGGAGTTTGGAAGGAGAGGATCAGGTCAAGGATCAGAGTACAGAAGAAAGGTATAGGCAGCAAAGAAACTACATGCATACAACTAAAGGTCCAAACACAGTTTTGTTCCAGTTTATGAAGAATCTGAATATGCAATAGTTAACTGCAGAATCAGGTATGAGAAGGAAGAAAGTATTTGTTTTATTAGAATTAAGAAAGAAGAAAGAAAAGACTCATCAGACATCAGGATGGTCACCTGTTGGATATCCCCTAGGTTTTGTAGACCTTCGTTTCATTTCTCATACATTCAATGATTGCCAGCTCGGAGTGTCGGTTCGGGTCAGCCTGGCTCCTGGAAGCTCCTGGAAGTTGTGTGTGTCCACTGGCTACCGACTGCACCAGGGCCACGGAAGCCAAGGATACAGATGTCAGGAGGGAAGGTAGTGGTTTTTTCTTCTTTAAAAACGAGTTTCTGCATTTCAGAGTGTGCCCCAAAAAACTTCAAAACTGTACAAAAATAAGGTTTGGACTTCGACCGCCATTTTCCACATCCGGACTCCCCATTCGTCAGAATTCCACCCAGCAAAAGAGCTGATAACAAGCCCAACTCATCAGAAACCCACCCTGCAGCAGTCTTTTTCAAGCCCAGCCCAGGTATGCCTGATCCAGAGACTAACACACAGGGCAGAGATGCTACCGGCTCTCCCTGTGTCCAGCTGATCATGAGGGGCCTGGGAGGGAAGGCTGGGTCTAGGCCTGGCCCGACACCCCAACAGAGCCTTGAAAGAAGCCAAAGGAACCCCCACAATATGAGGGCCGCCATTTTCCACATCCAGACTCCCCTCTCCTCAGAGCTCCACCCAGAGAAGAGATGATCACAAGCCCAGCTCATGCAGCCGCTTTGCGCGGCCAGAGCACCAGGGCCAGAGGGTCAAAGAGCCTGAGGGCCAGAAGGTCAGAGGACCAGGGTCAGGGCCAGTTGGGACAGCCCAAAGGAGAAAGGACTTGAAAAGAGAGGACCTGGAGAAAAGACATAGAGACAGAGACACAGAGATAAACAGTGACAAGATAAAGAAACAGAGACAGAGACCTAGAAATAGAGACAAGACAGAGAAACAGATAAACAGAGAGACAGAGACAGACGGAAAGAAGAGAGAGAGAGAGACCCTAAAGAGAGAAGCCCTGAAGAGAAAGGACCTGAAAGAGGTCCTGAAGAAAGATCCTGAGAGAAAAGAGATGTCCTGAAGAGAGACGGCCTGAAGAGAGAGACCCTAAAAGAGGGGATCACAGAGAGAGAGGTCCTAAGAGAGAGAGATTCACTGAAAGAAGTCATTTAAGAAGAGAGATTAAGAGGAGGGATCCACTGAGAGGAGAAATTAAGGGCAGAGTTCCCTGGAATGAGGCGGGGTGAGAAGAGAGATTAAAAGAAGATTAGTCAGAAGGAAAGGACAGATATAGAATGACAGCATTCATTAATGGAATATAAATATATACCAGTGTTCCACTAATTGTGGGAAGTGGCAAGAACGCAGCATTGAATATACATAAAGAGACTTACATGATAAACCTTAAATGTCTGTAGGGCAAGCCACAATATATAAAGATATATATATATATATATATATATATATATATAGAGAGAGAGAGAGAGAGAGAGAGAGAGGGAAAAGAAAAAGTGACTGCTATAGAGGCAGGTAGGGGAAGGAGAGGGAATGTGGGGACATTGGTGGTGGGAATGGGGCACTGGTGGAGGGATGGGTGCTGGAACACTGTATGACTGAGACCCAATTATGAACATCTTTGTAATTGTATAACTCACAGTGGTATAATTAAATAAAAGGAAAGATCTTCAGACTTTCAAGGTCCTGTGGTTTGTTCCTTTATCTGTTGGTTAGGGGAATGGTCGTCAGTCCCAGACTCCACCGGGATTTTACTGGATTGTGAGTACTGTCAGGGACCCGCTGGGCCCCAGCATCTGCTCTGAATACTGTTGGGGACCATGCTACTCCAGGCCATGGGGGACCCTTAACAACCACATACTAGTATCTTTCAAAACTATATTTTCATCTGCTCATTAAAACATAATGACATTACCATCTCGATTGAGTCATCTGATGAGAATATGTGCTAATCCAAAATTCCAAAGGGCCCTTCCACTAAAGATATTTTGCATATTGGGTTAGAGAGATAGTGGAGAGATAGAATACATGCCAAGTCGAGCCCGAACCATAGTACAGCAGGTTGGGCATTTGCTTTGCTTATGGCTGACTGGGGTTTGATACCAGCATCCCATATGGTTCCCCTAGCACTGCCAGGAGTAATTCCTGAGTGCAAAGCCAAGAGTAACCCCTGAACATCACCGGATGTGACACAGAAGGCAAAAAAAAAGCATGATATGCACATTTAATGTCTTGGTTTGGATTCCCAACCCAACTTCACCTACTCACCAATTTTCAAATAAATACATACATACATGTAACATATGTTGGCTTTGCACTTCCAGAAGCACTGTTAAGCTTGTATTTTTTTCTTCCCCTTTTCAGAGCAACCTACAATGCTGGACCTCACCTGGGATTCTGATTACTAGTTGCATGTCAAATATAACTGACAAACATTCAAATCAACAGTCATTGACTGAGCACATTTTAGACTTCGCTTGGGCATAAAAGTAAAAAAAGCCACTGGCTCTGCTCTCAGAAAGTAACAAATGTGTGAACTAATCAATTACAACACAACATCCTAAATTCCATGACACACTAAGGCCAGCCCAGGAAAAGGGAGAAGTGATTAACTCCTTCTGGGAAGACATCCTGGGTAGGGGAGGGGTGACAAAAGATGAGGGGGGAGGAGACTGTGCTACACAGCCTATTGAATTATTTATAGGAGTGCTTTTTTTCATGTAGGTGAAGATTTCACAATCAAGTAATGTTTTATATTTTTAAAAAATTTTTTATTATACCACCATGAGATATACAGTTACAGAAATGTTCATATTTGGGCTTCAGTCATGCAGTATTCCAGCACCCATCCCTTCACCAATGCCCATTTCCCACCACCAATGCCCCCTGATTCCCCCTTGGTCTATGGCAGGCAATTTTTGCTTCTCTCTATCTATCTCTATCTCTATCTCTATCTCTATCTCTATCTTTCTCTCTCCCTTCTATTACACATTGTGACTAGTAATACATACATTTAGAGGTTATCATGTATATCCTTTTGCCTACTTTCAATGTTCAGTTCTACACTGGTATTTACAATTTACAATAATTTTCAGTACACTGTCCCTTTCTCTGTATCGCCTAATCTCTGACTCCCACACATTGGCAGTAGGTTCCACCTACTGACAAGACCTCCTGATCCATGTTTTGTCTTGCCTTGGATTTTGGTATCATGCTATATACTTTTTTATACCCTGCAAATAAATGAAGTCATTCTATATCTGTCCTTTTCCCTCTGACTAATTTCACTCAACATGATCCTCTCCATGTCCATCCATTTCATAAAAATTTCATAACTTCATTTTTCCTAACAGCTGCATAGTATTCCATGTGTAGATGTACGAAAGTTTATTTATCCAGTCAACTGTTCTCCGGCACTCTAGTTGTTTCTAGATTCTGGCTATTGTGAATAGTTCTGCTATGAACACAGAAGTATAGATGGTGTTTCTGCTGTTTGTTTTTGACCTCCCAGGGTATATTCTCAGAAGTGGTATTGCTGGGTAAAATGGGAGCTCAATTTTTAGTCTGTGGAGGAATGTCCATATAATTTTCGAAAAGGCTGTACCAGTCAACATTCCCACCAATAATGGAAGAAAGTCCCTTTCTCCCCACATCCACTAAAGCACCAGTTGTCCTTGCTCTTTTGGATATTTGAAAAACATATGCAAATTTTTTGCCAGTCTCTGTGGTGTGAGATGATATCTCATTGTTGTTTAACCAAGTAATTTTAAAAAGACTTTATAAAAAAGATTGATTTGCTATTAGAAATAAGAATTTACACCAGTTTCTTCACCTTTCTATACCTCCATTTTCTGGCTTATGAACTATTGATAATAAAACACATCTCATATCATTTTTGTGAGAACTGCAAGATCTATCTATACTTATAGATAACCACATATCTCCTTCTCTAGTAAATGGCCACATACCAATAGAAACCCAGTAATACTTATTATGCACAATAACTATCCTTAGTAGGGATTGAGAGTGATGCAAAATAAGTCCAAGAACATACAGTGAAAAAGACTTTCCTACAATGAAGTGGTTTCTTGATTTCTTTTATGTACCTAAAGTAAGCAAGAAATCAGTGGAAAGAAAATATCTTTGTGACATATGTCAATTGGAGAAGACATGTTAATAAATATGTTGAATGAATTCCAAATAGTCTTTTTCAAGGTCAACTTCACAGAGAAACCAATCAGTTTCATTTGAATAAAAGGATTGATCACTGACTGGAGATAAGTAAATGATACACTACAGCATTTTTGATGCTAGATATGATGGAAATTTTAGGGGTGGAGCAATTGACTTATTTTGTGGTACACAAAATATAACTATTGGCTGTAGCTTTGTAGAACTACTTTTAAGAAAAATTAGGGTAAAATTCCCCTTATTTCTTAGAAATTTAATGTACAAGCATAGGCCCAAACTAGAAAAGGGATTTTTTTTAATATAACTTTTCTTTGTGGAAGCCTAATAGTTAAGAACATTGGCTGTGGGGCCAAATATGCCCAGAAGTTCAAATTCCAGCTTTCACTCTTATAACCACACAATATTGGACAATTTACTCTTCCACTAACTATGCCTTCACATTTCACAAAAGGGCCAATGAGGATTTAATAGGCACAAAGATGTAAAGCAGTTGGCATAATATCTTAGTCTTCAAAATGAATGGTTCCAAAACTTCTTACATTTTGGTTTGGAGGTCACACCATATGTTTCTCCGACTTAATCCTAGCTCTGTGCTCAGGGACCACTGCAGGCAAAGCAGAGGGAACATATAGGGGGTCAGGAACCCATTTGGGTTGAAATGAATATCTTTCATTTCTTTCTTTTTTTTCACACTCCTCTTTTATTTCTTTAAAAAAGAAGAAAAAGATTATGAACATATTGACAAAAATATGGAGAAATTGGAATCCTAGTATATTTTATTGGAACATAAAATGTTACAGTCACCTTGGAAAATAGCTTGGCAATTTCTCAAAAGTTAACATAGACTTATATATGACCCTGCAATTTCTTTCCTAGGCATACAGCCAAGATAAAGGAAAACATATCCACAATAAACAAGAACATGCTACCATCCGTGTTATTCAAAAAAGTCAAAATGTTGAAGCTGCCCAAAGGTACATTAATTAATGAAAATATAAACAAATTGTGATATATCCATACAACAAACGATTAGCATAAAAAGGATGAAAAACTGATACTTGCTACAACATGGATTAGTCTTCTTAAGTAATATAAAGTGAAACAAGTTAAAGGCTACACAAAACAAGACTCCATTAATAAGAAAATGTCTGAATAGGGCTATAAGTAGAGAAAGAAAATGATGGTTGTCGAAAGCATTGAGCAAAGACTAGTAACTGTGAATAAGTACAATTTATTTTTGGCTGCCAATAAAGCTCCAAATTGGGAGGTGGTGATTGTTACAAAACATAGTAGACATATTAAACAGTTCTGAATTTTGGATACTGTAATGGTCTGTCGGGGAGCTCCGCCCGGGTCCCCCAACAGTGCCGGGATGCGAAGTTCCCTTCTACCTCAGAAGCCGGCGAGAAATGGATGAAAACTCAGGAACCGATGCAGTTTTAAAAGGGTTTACTTATCACAGGTTCAGGCATACAAATCAGCAAAAGGAAAAGCCCGGTGCTTAGGATTCCAGGCTAGAACCCCAGCCACGTGTAGGCCAAGATGGCGGCCACCACGTGTAAAGGCCCTGTAAAAGAAGACAAGACTCCCAAGAAGGGTGAGCGCTCATAAAGAGAGAGCCCAAAAAGAAGCATGCGAGAGAGGAAGCAGGCTAGTATTTTACCCTGCAACTCAGACCTCCTTCCCACTGTTATGGAAAGCAGGGAGGGTCAAATGCCCTAAGGGAATCTCTCCCAGCACCTCACCTAGGTCCTTTTCTATGCTAATGTTTTGAGCCAAGATCTGCCTGGAAATGCCTTTATAGGGTAGAGAAGGGGGGTTCTGAGATGGCATGTCTCTGTACCAAAGACTAATACTAATGCCAGTTAAATATTTATCCAAGCCTTCACAAGTCTCTTCTACTTCATGGTAGTTTTGTATTTTAGTTGCCTTTGAGTATATCAGGGAGCCATGCTTGTTTGCTTGGAGGCAAACAGCATTTCTCTCTCTGGTCTAATTACTTAGGGATCCTACGTGGCCAGGCAAATATGCTGGTAAGATCTAGCTAGTTCCACAATGATTGTGGTAGCATGAGAGAATATTTATACCAGCCAGTACAGAATACATGGTCAGATATTAGTGCCACATTCAGACTACCCCCTATCTATGAAGTGACCTGCAGGAGGCAATCCAGGGCAGATGCAGAGGCCTAGGCTTTTAGGTGTCCTGCAACAATGGTCAATTGCTCCAAATATTTAACCCCTTCACCCAAGTGAGCATTGCCATGTGCAGCCCGAAAGGACCCTGAGCACCACTGGAGCTGCCAATAAACCACGGGATTAAAGCAGCATTTGGGGCCTCACAGTGAACTGCTAGCCTGATTGGCCAATACTTGCTGGGAGGGGGTCACCAGGCCTTCTGAGAGCCAACTAAGAGGCAAAAAAAAACCAAATAAATTAAATAAAAGAGGTCTTAAAAGACAAGGAGGAACAGGCCACGCATTGCTAAGGATAGGGGGAGTAGGCAGGGCCATGCAGAAGGAATGCCTAAGTTCAAATTTCAAAAGTCATAACAACCAACATCTGTTAAAAAAGATGGTTGAGAACCAGTGAGGATAGAGTCCGGTGGCTGTACTACTTAAATATGGTGAGTAGGTTATAAACTGTTTGGTGCCTTTTTGTCATAATAAAAGATGAGAAATAGAAAATAGTAAATAGAGAGACATTAGCAAACAAATATTGCCTGGCCTCAGCCCTCCCCTTATAAGATATAAACAGGTGAGATCAAGCTCCTGGGGACAGTGATATATCACCCAAGCTGCACATAACTCCCAATATGTGGCATTACAAATCCAGTTTTAACATACAAGAAGTAAAAGCAGCTGGTCCTTGACTTGGTAGAGTTTGAGAAGCAATCATATGAGCACTTGATAAGGAGAAAGAGGCTGACCGAATAGGATGGGAAGAGAATACAAAGTTCCTTATAAGTAAAATGGTTTGGCAATGGCACTGTTCAGAATTCTTTAGTACATTGTACCCAATTATGTTTTATAGTTGTGACATAGTGACACTGCTAAAAGAATGAGTCTTTTTTAGGAGTAAAGCAAAGTAGCAGGGCAATAGTGGGGGAAAGACGATATTTGAAAAATCAGGATAGGGGCTGAAGAGAGAGTATCACAGGTGGGGTATTTGCCTTACACAAAGCTGATCCACTTTGATCCCAGGCACCCCATAAAGTCCCCTAAGCCCACAGGATTGATCCCTGAGTGCAAAGCTAGGGTAAGCCCTGATCACAGCCAGACATAGCTCTAAGATAAAATAAAAGCAAAACAAAAGCTAAGATACACCCCCCCACTGGAAAACCAGTAAAGGTATGTCTTTCCATCTTGGAGTCAGAAAATATAGATGAAACTTTTTTTTTTAAAAAAGTGTTCAAAGAGGTGCAATCACACACTAACCAGCATTCAAGAACACGTTTACATTTATTGAAAAAGAGAAACTTCGCTAAGGCCTCCCAAAAAAAGAAAACTGAGTTGAGAACGAGCTTAACAGTAGAGAGTCAGACAGAACAGTAGGAAATCTCACAGCTCACTCTCCACTGCAAAAGGAAAAGGCAGGAAAAAGCAAACCAGTCAGCTTCAGGTGTGGGGAAGCACTCAACCCCTGGAAGAAGAACCCTATGCTGATTTCAGACACTGTTAGTCCTGTATACAGGGGGTGATAAGGAAAAGGACAAAACCCAAAACATTGACAGAAAAAAAGAGCAGTTACTTTCTCAAATGCCTGGTTGTCACTAGGAAGCTACCACAAGAGTTTCCCTGTTGTCACATGTTGACTTATTTTTCCCCCAAGCCAAGGTCATTTTTTAGTGTCAAGTTTCATTAAAGTCCATGAGGTTTTGTTTGAGAATCAGGGGCACTGCTAATGTAAATGCTTGTTTGTCCCCGGTCTTACAGAATGAAGGAAGTTCATGGTCTGCACAAGTAAAGCGATGTGTCATGTCATATTGCCAAAAGGTTGCATCATTTCTCAGCTTTCCGGAAGACTGGATAGATGAGAGGTCATCTATGTTTACTTTGTGAAGTTAGGCCTACCAGGAAATGTGTGGGTGCAAGAGATATTTTAGGCCCATGAGACTCTCACTTGAGATGCCTAATCATGAAGCGTGTGCTATAAGCTTCAATCTCTACATCTTTGAAAAGAGTGGCAAGTTGTGAAGTATGCAAGAGTTTTTGGCTCCATGAACAGAGCCACATATAAATCCTGTTGCCAACGACTGGAAACAGATGACAAAGGACCAAAACCATGCAGCATGTATTGACTTTCTCTATAAAATGTTCATTACACCAACTCCAGCAATATTAATTTCTAGGGATAACTGCATCACTGCCCACCAATCCATATTTATTTAGTTGTAAACTAACCTTAAGAAAATAATAAAATGACTTCAATAAGAAAATATTTTTGTTTTTAAAATGGCAATAAAAGTGATTTGGGCCACACCTGGGCCACACACTCACACTCAGGGCTTACTCCTGGCTCTGTGCTCAATGGTCATTCCTGGCAGGGCTGGGGGTGGGGAGGTCCAGATCCAGTGCCAAGGATCAAACCGAGTTTGGCCACATGCAAGACTTTACCCTATCATCTCTACTGCACGAGAAAAATGTTTTTAGAAAATAGTTTTCAGCACCCTGATGAAACCATTAGTGGTCCCCAGTACCTTACTCTAGCCTGTTTATGGAGATCTTGTTTGTAGTTTTCACTAATCCAAAAGTTTAAACACCCCTTCTGTAGAAGATACATTTGCATTTGCTTTAAAAGGGGCAGAATAGGGGCCGGAGCGATAGCCCAGCGGGTAGGGCGTTTGCCTTGCACGCAGCCGGCTTGTGCCGGCCTGGGTTCGATTCCCGGCATCCCATATGGTCCCCGAGCACCGCCAGGAGTAATTCCTGAGTGCAGAGCCAGGAGTAGCCCCTGAGCATTGCTAGGTGTGACCCAAAAAAAGCAAAAAAAAAAAAAAATTAAAAAATGGGGCAGAATAGCTTCTGAGAAAACATGACACACACAACTCACACACTTTCCTACTCTTATGATACACACAAAGCATGATAGATATAAATAAATAAGAGATAACAATATTAACACTCAGTGAAGGCAATACCACGAGATGGGAAGAGAGTCCAGATTTATCCCTAGAACACACATATCACTTGTATTGTTAGTTACATCTCTCTTTTTGTTTCTTTGAGGTTCTTCTTGTGTGAGTGAGGTTTAGGTAACACACAGAGATGTTCAGGGACAACTCCTGGCTCTGTGCTTAGGTATCTTTCTTGGTGGTAATTAGAAGACCAAATATGGTGCTGGGGATTAAGTTTCTGTTATGTGTAATCCCAACAATTCTGACATTAAAAACCAAGATTTACATGCTGCTTGTAGACAGTACTCCTCATTGTTTTCTTTCAGGAGGTGAGGTAGGACAGTCTAAAATAGTACAATGGAGAATACTGTCTAATTAGTGTCTGTGTGCCTGTAATTCCTTGGACCACAACTCCACTTAAAAAGGAGAGAAATGGGGCCAGAGCGATAGTCCAGTGGGTAGGGCGTTTGTCTTGCATGCAGCCGACCCGGGTTTGATCCCCTGGCATCCCATATGGTCCCCCACGCAGTGCCAGGGAGTGATTCCTGAGCACAGAGCCAGGATTAACCCTGAGCATCGCTGGGTATGACCCCAAAACCAAAAATAAATAAATAAATAAATAAATAAATAAATAAATAAATAAATAAATAAAAGGAGAGATGTGAATGGTCCTGAAAAGTACAATGTGATTTGTGAGGAGATCATGAGCTATCCTTGCTGGGCCCATCAACATCATCAATTCTGCTACAAAGCAGATCTAGAGCTGCTTGGGTTCTTCTAAAACTTCTTTTCTAGCTCTGCTTTCCCTGCCACTGCTACTCACATTTTTCATGACATGTCCCTCAGAGAATTTTTTTTCCTCCTCACATTCCTTTCTTGCATTTCACAATATAAGTACCACCTTCTTTTAGGAGGATCTTTTAATTCACACCCCTCCCATTCCAATAAAGGTCACTTCTGAAACAGATGGAGGTATGTTATTTCTACCTAATTCTTGGCTCCATAATTCTTACCTCCCAAAATTATGGCATTCACTGCCTTCCCAAAGACTACATATTATGTTTCAAAAATCAGCTTCACATTACATGTTCTCAATATTTTCTAATTTTTGGTTGTTTCTACCTTGATCAGTCCTCTCCTTCCTTTGTTGAATTTGAAAATACTTCCTTTATCTCTACTTTTAATATTATAGTAACTCAGAAAGCATGTCACTTTTTGTTATTGTACATTATAGGAGGGGGTTACACCCAGTTGTGGTCAGGACTTAATCCTGTCTATACTCAAGGAACACTCCTGGTGGGCTCAGGGAACAATATATGGTGATAGGTATATAACACCAGTTAGCCTCATGCAAGGCTAAGGCTTTACCTGCTTTATTATTACTCCAGTCCAAAAGAGTAGGTTTTGGCATGGTGTTCCAGGAGAATTTGTCAGTGATTAGAATATAGCACAAGTGTGTGGGAGTCAGAAGCTAGGTAAGACAGAGAAGGGACAAGTGTGCTAATAATTGTTGGAAATGGTAACTCCAGAGTAGAACTAAGCATGGAATGTAGGCAAAGTGATATATATGATTACCCCCTAAATGTATATATTGCAAGCCACAATGTGTAAGAGAAGGGAGATAGAGATAGAGAGAGAAGAAAGAAGGAAGAAAGGAAGGAGAAAAGAAAGAAGAAGGAGAAGATAAAGATGACGATGAAAAACAAGAACAAGAAGAATAAGAACAAGAACAAGAAGAAGACTGCGACAATGATGAAGGAAAAAGAAGGAAAAGGAGAAGAAGACGATGAAGAACAAGAACAAGAACAAGAAGAACAAGAAAAGAAGAACAAGAAGACAACAACGATGACGATGAAAAAGGAGAAGATGAAGAAGACAACAACAATGACGATGAAAAAGGAGAAGAAGAAGAAGAAGAAGAAGAAGAAGAAGAAGAAGAAGAAGAAGAAGAAGAAAGGCAGAAGAAGAAGAAGAGGAGGAGGAGGAAGAAGAAGGAGGAGGAGGAGAAGAAGGAAAAGGAGAAGGAGGAGAAGGAGAAGGAGGAGAAGGAGAAGGAGGAGAAGGAGGAGAACAAGAAGAAAAATAAGAAGAAGAAAAGAAAGAAGAAAAGTGCCTGCCGCACATGCAGACTGGGGGAAGGAATCTGGGGACACTGGTGATGGGAAATGTGCACTAGTAGAGGGATGGGTGCTGGAACACTGTATGACTGAAACCCAATCATAAACAGCTTTGTAATTGTATATCTCATGGTGGTGTAATAAAATTTTAAAAAAGATTAAGTTTTGAAAGACAAATAAAAACTCAATATTTACCAAAACTAAAGGTTTTTTCTAGGTAGAAATGTGCTTCTAATCATATTCTGGGTTTTTTTTAACCAATTGAAGCTAAACCTTTCTGGAAAATTGTATATACCTCCAAGTTTCCTAATAATTAATCAATGGAGGGAAGGGTCCTTCTCTCTTGAAAATTTTCTTGTAGTGGTGGGGGTCCACTGCTAGCAATTCTTGGCCAACTTGGCCAGTGGTTCACTGCAAAGGCCTGAATAGACAGTGGAGTCCATGTCCTCTGGGGGGTATTTGGGGTTACTTGACCATTCCTGCAGTTTTTAGAGACCTCCAGGACTAAACCCAGTGACAATGTTCTCGTGGGGTCAAGATCTAAACAGATCCAATTTGCTGAAATATCTCTAAGATCTCTTGAAAACACTCCTAATTTTTTACAAAAATGCAATACAAACTTTACTACCAAATCTTTTATGCCAAACTATGAAATAGAATAAACGAACAATTAAACAATTATGACAGAAATCATGGAAAAGGGAATCTTTATATATATATAGTACCATCTTTTAGAAATACAAGAAGTAAAAGAGGCAGTAATCTGACCTGGGGTAACCAGTCCAGCCATGTATTAAACATGCTTCTGGGAAACATACTGGAAACTCTCCTACGACATCTCAGAGCTTCTGTTTTCCACCTGTTATGCTTCAGCCACTTGTCAAGTAATATCAGTTACAATTTTACATGAGCCCTTCATTCAACACATGGTTATTGGGCTTTGCTGTGTGCCAGGAAGGGCTGTAGATACTAGGGCAGCAGCAAGGAAGGGGATAAAGTGCCTGTTCTCATGAGGCTTATAATCTAATGAGAGAGAGAGATCATTACCAGATGAACACATGAACAAGTTAATTTCAAATTCTGACAGGTGTCACAAAGACAAACAGGGTCACAGATATCCTGATTCGGCTTTTTATAAATTACTATAGCTACTGCCTTACTTATTTTCTTCCTTTCTTCTTAGTTGACTGATTATACTCTCTTCTTATCAGTCTTCCATCCTCTATCTGTAATCTGATATATAGCTGGCCATGTTATTTATCACCTCCTAATCTCAAAATCAACCACATGAAATACTAATGCACTGAACACACTTATTTGAGCTCAAGCTCAGCTTATTGGCCCTTCTCCCACCAGAGGCCTTGTGCATCTGCTTCTTAGAGTAGCTGGGGAATCATGCAGCTCAGACATCTCATAGGCATTGCTTTAAACTTTCTCCCTTCCTCCACATATGGTCAGTTCTGTACGGTTCACCCAGAGGTCATCAATCTATTCAAGGTCTTTTGATGCTCTTCTTCCTTGCTTCCCCCAAAAACAAAGTACTCTTTCCTTCTTTGACCCCAAAACACTTAATTTGCCTCACTTAATGATGGGATACTTTGTGAGTAATGCATCATAATGTGATTTTGTCACCATGCAAACATTACAGGGTATAATTACACAAAACTAGATGGATAGTCTAATATACACCTAGGTAACCTGGCCCACTGGGACCACCATTGTAAATACACACTATCATAGACTTAAATGTCATTAAGAACGTTACTCTACCTTATGCCAATCCCTTGTACTGTTTCTGATCTCCTATCACTATATAACTCTTGAGAACAGGGATGGAGGTTTTAAAGCTTCTAGAGTCCTTCAGTGTGACAATGTGCTTAATAAATAATAGTTTCTTAATTACATCTGCTATAAAAAGTGCTTTTAAGTTGAATTGAATCACTAACAGTAACTTTTGATGATGAATGATCTCATCATAGCTGAACTTAAAATGGCTTCAGAATAATGATACAGCTAGCTAAAAGTAAGTTTTCTTCTTAATGGACAAAAGCACTTGCATTGAACTGGTAATTCAAGCAAAGCAAACAACAAGAAGTAATATTATTCAGTGTCAGAGTCAGATATGTGGTGCATATCATATGCGTGATGAGAGGGAAGTCCGGATGTGGGCTTCCTCTCATCACAACTCCACCCAGCAGACCAGACTATCACAGCCCGGATCATCGACACCCACCCTGCAGCAATGTTTTTTGCAACCCAGCCCAGGTATGATGAACCAGAGACTCTCAGACATGGGGCAGAGCTGCTACTTGCTCTCCCTGTGCCCAGCTGCTCAGGGAGGCGCCTGGGAGGCATGGCGGGTTCTAGCCCTGGCCTGCCACCACAGCAGAGCTTCACAACAAGCCAGACGACACCCCTACTCCATGGGGCCCGCCATTTTCCACATCCGGGCTTCCCTCTTGTCACAACTCCACCCAGCAGACCAAACTATCACAGCCCAGCTTGGCCGCGGTTCATCAATAAATGCTTTATTTAGAAGTGACTACAACAGTATGCCACCCGCACGGCAAGCCTGGCAAGCTGCTCGTGTCGTATTTGATATGCCAAATACCAGTAACATTTTTATTAGGTCATTCCCATGACCTAATATAATGATTTGAGGCTCTTTATGTTCCTGGAGCAAGCGGATGGCTTTGGGTTCTACTAGCATGCCACCGGACATATGGAGATATTACTGGTGCCCGCTCTAGCAAATAGATGATTAACGGGAAGATAGTGATAGTGATAGTGATCATATGCGTCATCGATCTCTCTGGCAAAAGAGAACACCTACATGGCAAAGAATAAGCATCTTCGGTGTATAAGTTTATCAAACTTCAGGAAAATTTCATCTCACAAACTGTATATTTACCTGTATTTTATAAGGGTGATAAGGTGGGAGGGGGTGCATATCTGGCAGTTCTTAGGATGTATTCCTGACTTTGTACTCAAGAATCATGTCTGAGGCATGCTAGGCAAGTTCCTTACCCAATGAACAATGTCCTAGCGCTTTTTGCTTTTTATATTGCCCACCTTCTATTTCCCCTGACTAAGGTAGAACTTCCTTCCAATTTCCCCTCTTCTTTCCTGCCTTCCTTTGCCTTCCTTTTCTCCTGTTCTTTCCTTCTTCCTTTCTACAATTCTTTCTCCCTTCTTTTCCATATTACTTTCTCTTTCTTTCTCTCCTCTACCACGTTCTCTTCCTCCTCATAAAGTTCTAGGAGTCAGATAAGGTACTCAAAAATAATAGCCTACTATAGAGGCAGGTTGGGAGAGGGGGAGGGAATCTGGGACACTGGTGTTAGGAAGGGTGCACTGGGATGGTGTTGAAACACTCTGTGACTGAAACCCAATAAGAACAGTTTTGTAATTGTATATATTACAGTGGTATAATAAAATTTTTTAAAAGTACTTAATCACTATCACTATCTTCCCGTTGATCATCTATTTGCTAGAGCGGGCACCAGTAATATCTCCATATGTCCTGTCTCATGCTAGTAGAACTCAAAGGCATCCACTTGCTCCAGGAACATAAAGAGCCTCAAACCATTATATTAGGTCATGGGAATGATCTAATATAAAAGTTACTGGTATTTGGCATATCAAATACGACACGAGCAGCTTGCCAGGCTTGCTGTTCGGGTGGCATACTCTTGTAGTCACCTCTAAATAAAGCATTTATTGATGATCCACTTGCGCCGCTAGCAGCCGCGTGAGCCGGGCTGTGATAGTCTGGTCTGCTGGGTGGAGTTGTGATGAGAGGGAAGTCCAGATGAGGAAAATGGCGGGCCCCAAGGAGTGGGGGTGGAGGGGCGTCTGGCTTGTTGTGAGGCTCTGCTGGGGTGGCAGGCCAGGGCTAGAACCCGCCATGCCTCCTGGGCGCCTCATGAGCGGCTGGGCACAGGGAGAGCAAGTAGCAGCTCTGCCCCATGTCTGAGAGTCTCTGGTTCAGCATACCTGGGCCGGATTGGAAAAAACTGCTGTAGGGGTGGGTGTTGATGATCCGGGCTGTGATAGACTGGTCTGCTGGGTGGAGTTGTGACGAGAAAGAAATCCAGATGTGGAAAAGGCAGCCCCCATGGAGTCGGGGGTCGTCTGGCTTGTTGTGAGGCTTTTGCTGGGGTGGCAGGCCAGGGCTAGAACCCGCCATGCCTCCTGGGTGCCTCATGAGCGGCTGGGCACAGGGGAGAGCAAGTAGCAGCTCTGCCCCCATGTCTGAGAGTCTCTGCTTCAGCATACCTGGGCTGGATTGAAAAAAAAAAGTACTTAATATTCATGATAATTTTAATATTAATATTTTTCTTTGATATCCTTGCAGATTCTGCCCTAGAATACCATGCAATTGATCCCTGGGAACAAAACTATCATCTTGAACATTTGCATGTAAGACTCACATCCTTTTCTGCTGTAAATAAAACTTAAGCAGTTCTCCCAAGTGACCCTGCCTCACAGGTGTACGTCCTGAGAACCAGAAACATCTGGGTTAAGAGGAGGGGGGGAAATCTGCAATGTTCCATCCCCACAAAATGCCTTTTTATAAGGCAAAATGAGAGAAAGCTTTAGTAAAAGCCAAAGTCTTTTGCAAAAAGGAATTCCCTTGTGGAATTATGGAAAAAATTTAGAACGAGAGGTTTCCCTGGGGCTGGAAGTGTTATTGGCCTCAAGGATCATCTGAACCAACAGCAGTGCCTGAGTGTGACTTCCAAGTTCAGTGCCTGCCAAATCCAGACCATTTACTCCCCATTTCTGAAGAAAATCAGATAAAAAATGAAATCTGGGGAGACCTGAAGTGCAAGTATGTTTGATTACAACCTAGAGAAAGAGCCATTTCTACATATTTTTTAGTATCAGGCTATTTTTTAGTTAGTGTTGAGTGCTTGAAAAACAATGTTTCATTTGCTAGAGCATGGATGTGACTAGCAATTGGGCAAGCATTTCGTCAACATAAAAGGCAAATGGAACTTTACCATTAGAAAAATAGATTAATTTGCATTTCTAACTTGTGGGTTAAGTAATAAGTCTATTAGTTTCAAGATAACCACTTAAATAAGCATTAAAATTTCTAAACAGAAAGTAAATCCAAAAAATTCAGCCCAGAATCTGCTTCATTTTCTAGATATTTTCTCCTTGTTCATTTGAATCTTTCTCTCTTTGCCTAAATTGTGAAAAAAAAATCATAAAGCAACTGTTTCTCTGATCATGACCCATCCTTTTGTTTTGATAGTCTTTCTTTCTTGTTGTTGTTATTTTTTGAAATGCATTTTATATTGTCTTCAATATTTCTGTGAAATGGCAATCCATGGTCAGCTGTGGTTTCTCCAAGTGGCAAAAGCTTTCCCATCGGCAGGGAGATAAGGGAAAGGATAAAGATATGGCTGAGTTTCTGTTCTCAGCACATAATATAGGCAGGAAAAAAAATCTCTGATTCTCTTTGTCCATTAAATTATTCTCTCACCTCCTAATAGTCCTCACACCCAAAACTAAAATTCAATTAATATTCATCTCTGTCATGAAAAAAGGTGAGAAAAATGACACCATGAAGAGTTTGTCATCCCTTTATTTAAGAGGTTCTTATTGATATCTTAACAATTATAGACCTCATTCCCATGACCTGATGGAATGGTTTGAGGCTCTTTATGTTCCTGGAGCAAGCAGGTGCCCTTGGGCTCTACTTGCATGAGACAGGTCATATGGAGATGTTACTGGTGCCCGCTTGAGCAAATTGATGATGAACGGGAGGACAGTGTCATTGATATCTTAATTTGATTCTGGAGTTAACACTTCAAAGAGAATTTTTGCCTAAAGACTACAGGATGGGCTATTTTGGCATGATTGGTGATGGAAGCCAATTCAGGAGTAAGTTATGAGACAGGAGGAACTCCAAATTCTGTGACTAGAAGGCCCTGGAATAAAAAGTAATGAATAACCTACAAGGAGGGAACAAACCTGGGAAAACAAGCAGAAACCAGACACAGCAAGCAACCTTAGCAAATCATGAACAGTTTGGTGTAGTTGAAGGTTAAATTGGGGCTGGGAGCCACCAGACCATGAAAAGGCTTTTTATCCTGAAGAGAGGAGGAGCCAATGAAGAATTTAAAGCAGGAGCAAGGGAAAACGACACTGTCAGAGTCTCAGTATGGTTACTGTGATTTCAAGGTGAAAGTAGGAAACCAAGAGACCTGCTAATTTGGTTCTGGGTGTCATCTGAAGGGACCAGACTATCACAGCCCGGATCATCGACAGCCACCCTGCAGCAGTTTTTTTTTCAATCCGGCCCAGGTATGCTGAACCAGAGACTCTCAGACATGGGGCAGAGCTGCTACTTTCTCTCCCTGTGCCCAGCTGCTCGTGAGGCGCCCAGGAGGCATGGCAGGTTCTAGTCCTGGCCTGCCACCCCAGCAGAGCCTCACAATAAGCCAGACCACCCTGCCCTACTCCATGGGACCCACCGTTTTCCACATCTGGACTTCCCTCTCGTCACAACTCCACCCAGCAGACCAGACTATCACAGCCCAGCTCGCACGGCCACTAGCGGCAGCAGTTCATCAATAAATGCTTTATTTAGAGGTGACTACAAGAGTATGCCAACCGCACGGCAAGCCTGGCAAGCTTCTTGTGTAGTATTTGATATGCCAAATACCAGTAACATTTATATTAGGTCGTTCCCGTGACCTAATATAATGTTTTGAGGCTCTTTATGTTCCTGGAGCAAGCGGATGGCTTTGGGTTCTACTAGCATGAGACAGGACATATGGAGATATTACTGGTGCCGGCTCTAGCAAATAGATGATGAACGGGAAGATAGTAATAGTGATAGTGATAGTGTCATCTGAAGAGAAAAGATACCAAAACTCAGCTAGTAACTGAGTCCACACTGAGTTAGTTCTTAAGCTGTGAAGTTAGCCCTTGGAGTTGAGGAGTAAACATTGTGAGGGAGGTATATAATATTCACGATCTAGGTAACTGACTGCTTGCAACAACTAAGAAGAAAGAAAGTTCATGAAAAATGCTCAGAAAAGAGGAAGTAAAAAAAGTTCAGCTTGGCCCATGTATATGGAGATGCCTGTGAGACATGAGGTGTAAACATCCAGAAAACTCTGTACAATGGAAGCCTGAAGTGAAGTGAGCTCTCTGGACATTGGCATGGCTTCATGGGATTCATTAGAACAATGAGATTGGATGAGCTCTCAGTGCAGCAGGAAGTGGGGAAAGAACCAAGGGCAAACAGTTGCTACTAGGAGAAAAACAGAATAGAAGTAAAAAAAAAAAGACTGAGAAGGGACATCCAGATACATAGACAGTAAACACAGAGAAGGTAGTTGACTAAATGGTAAGAGAAAAAAAATATTCGCACAGAGAAGGGGTGATGGTGGACAATGTCAAACTTTGAGAAGCCAAACCAGAGAAAAAAAATGAGACATTCGTGATAATAAACAAAAAAGGAGGTAGTATATTACCTAGATAAGGATGGTTTCTGGAGATGTAGACAGAAGCTATTTAGTCAATTAGGATGGACCTGAAGGTAAAGAAGCTACAGAAAATTCAGTTATTTCAATAACTGAGTTGTGAAGGAGAGAATAACAGGAGTATGGAACAAGCAAGGGAAGGGAAGAGTTGGTAAGAAGATTGATGAGCTAGAACTAAGCTATATTTAAAGGAAAGAATACAATGTGGCATGATGTTAAAATATAGAAGATGAGAGATTGTGGCATGTTCAAGGCACTGTACCTCCCAAGGTCTGTTAAAACAGTTGAGGCCAGGGTTCTGAACCTGGCTCTGGTGCTGGCCCTTGGGCCTAGGCATCATGAGCAGCTTTTCCTCCCTGGTGCTGGTCACCCGGCCTAGGCACCAGGGACCCCATGACCTAGGTGCTGGCCAGGCTCCAGGGGCCGCTGCTCTCTCAGTCCAGAAGCTCCCCATCATGCTCTCCTGGGGCCCCTATTTATAGTTTTGGCCAGGTTCAGAACCCTGGCCTCAACCCTGGCCTCAACTGACTCAACAGACTTTGGGAAATAACGTGCCTTTAAGATCCCACAAGAGATGATTTGTTGGAAGGTGACAATTTTTGGATAATTTCTTGGAATTTAATTTGGCCTAAATGCATGGACCTTAGGTAAAAATGGAAGCATTTGTGTTAAGAGTAGATGGGCACAGATGATGTGATAAAAGATATGTCGGGTGTTTTGCTCCGTAGCTTCTAGTTTAGGGGATTTAATTTCAGGGAAAGCCATCTGGTTGAGTCACAGTGAGGTAGAAGCAAGAAGCAAAAGTAAAGCCTTGAGGTAATGACACAAAAAGCATATAATAGAAGATATGGACATTGATTAAAAACACCAAAGTTGACCAGATAAACAGGAGATTCGGTGGTGCTGCTGGCCTGGTGCGTGGGTCGAGTGAATTTAGAGTTCACTTTTACTGAAAGCTGGATAAATTTCTCCAGCAGAGCTTCGTAGAACAGGAGCATGAAAGTCTTGATGGCAAAGCCACTGGAAATAAAGCAGAGGAAGCAGAAGTTGCATAGTGAGCCAAGTTTTCAGGACATGGAAGTAGTAAAGAGATAGGCAGAAAGTGGGTGAAAGGGAAAATTTAAAGTGAAAGAAGAGAATAACGGTGGAATTTATGTTCAGGGGAAACAAGCAGGGGACAAAGGAGAAAGATTGAAGAAAAGAACCAGCCCATAATTACACCTGGGCTAGTGACCAGAGAAGGCAACAAGATGAAAGGAAGAGTGAGAAAAGAGGATGAAAGAGTGTTTCCGAAAGAAAGTCAGCAATCTTCCTGTGGCTTTGTATAGTTCAGGCGCTGTGAAGGAGCATAAATAGGTGACGCTGGTTATATTGTTAAGGAGCCTGTGGGGAGTGGCTAGTTGTTGGGACTGTTCCACTGGTGAGTTTAGCAGCCTCAGGGTCTGGACCACTAAGTTATCTATGAAAGGATCCCTATGAATACTTCAAAGGTGTCTTGCTCTTTACCTTTTAAGTTCGCTTTGCTGTTTTTAATTATTTGATTTTAGCTTGGGGACACACAGAGCAGTGCTCAGAAGCTAGGTGCTCAGAGGTCACTCTCCTGGTGATACATAGGGAGACATGTGCAGTGCTAGGGATCAGACTTGGTGCTCCTGTATGAAATTCATATGCTCCAGCCCACTGAGTTAATTTTCTCATCTTGTGAGGTAAGCTGTATGACTTATTATTTACAGGAGATTCTCGGGGGCCTTGGATTGTCTTAGTGGCAAGGTGCATGACTGGCATGTGTGTTATGCAGCACTGGAAAACAAGCAGACATGAAAACACAAAAAGGAGACTCAGAGAGTACAGCAACTTGCTCTGGGCCTTTAGCTAATAAACAGAAACGCAATCTTTCTTATTTCAAGTTCAGTTGGTCTTTCAAAACTGCAATCCCAAGTATCACAGGGCTGGCAATTCCTTAGTCACTTAAGACCATTTGGGGAGACGACAATGCAACAATTGTACTGTAAAATAGTAAACTGGCACATGATTTTTTAAACTCCCAAAATATAGGTCTTCTTGATTTGCCAAGAAGATAGGTGTTCTACCAGGGAGTGAATATTGCCCATCTCAAAAATGTGGAAACATTTTGATTGTCACAGTAACTGTAAAGTGTGACTGGAATGTATTGGGTGAAGGTAAGGAATAATAAATAGCCATCAATGCCTGGAACAGTCCTACCTATGCAACAACTGTTCTATCTCACATGTCAATTCTTCTCCCACTGAGACTCACCAGCAGAACAGTGTAGTAACCAGCCTCTGAGATGCCATATTGATCTGTGTCCTGGTAATCATGCTCATTTGGTCTGTCCATTTTGTATTATGATTGATCTGTGTGACCAACAGAATACAAAAAAGGTGAAAGTATATCATTCATAAGAGGTATAAAAGGTAACACTTCTCTCTCTCATCTTTGTTTTTCTGCTGGTTTCTCTATTTCTCTATTTCTGTTTTTCTATCATTCTTTCACAAATCACAATATCATAGAAGTCTTATAAAAAGACCCAGTAAAGAGAAATTGAAGTCCCCTTCCACCAGTCACTAGAGAAAACTTAGAAATGAATCATCTAGTCCCAGAGATCTAGTCTTGGGCAACAGCTTCAGTATAAACCATCTAGCTATATTACTTTGGTATACTTAATCCTCAGAAACTATGAAATTATAATGTGTATTGTTTTCATGTTGACATAATATGGAGTAATTTTGTGCATAGCAAGACTTGACTTGATAACCAGAAACAGTAGACTCAATTCATGAGAGGTCTAACCTGAGTCAAGGGAAAGATAACTCACAGAAGTAGCATACTCAGGAAAAGTGTCATTGCGAAGAGAAAGGGGGTGCTTTAACTTCTCAATTATCCACAGGGAAGAGAAGCTAAGAGAATAATGGTGGGGAAAAGGAAACATTGGGTTACGCAGGTCCTGAATTTTTATCTTCAGAGTCACTGAAGTAAGTGTGCAGTATTGTTCACTGCACATGGGACATCCAGGATTTGTTACTCCCTTGACTGATAACATATAAACCTATGGAATGTCACTTTTTTAATTTTCACTATGTGTGTGTGAACTGTTAGCAAGTTAATCTGTGGTCTTTGCTGAGGGACACACTCAGTTTGGGAGGATGGTCTTGATGTTCTGGGCATCACAAATAGAACTTCCAGCATCACTCTCTGATGTACGGTGGAACAAGGGATTAAGCTTATTGTAAGGTAGGTGCTTTAGTCACTGAGGCATTTCCTGGCCTCTGTCTATTTTAGAATCAAAATAGGTAAGTGGGGAGATGGATACAATCAACGATGTCTCCCAATATTCAGACCAGGGACCATTATAACCTATCTGAGCACACATTGTGACAATGGAACATCCACTTTAAAAAGGTACTGTCCAGATGCCAGAGAGAAAGTACGGGCACTAAGGCATTTGCCTTGCACACAGCCTACATGTGTTCTATACCTAGAACTTCACATTGTGGTCCTCTGAGCCTGCCAGGTATGAGTCCTGAGCACAAACCAAGGAGTAAGCACTGAGTACAGTTGAATGTGTTCCCCAAATCAAAATAGTAATAACAACAACAGTAACAACAATAATAACAGTAACAATAAAGTCCGCAGGACAGTGGGTATCAAATTTTCAGCTCATCTAAAGTTGTCTTATTTCCTTCTTTCCAATGCCAAAGATGAAAAAGAGGAAAAATGGCAGCAGGTAATCTTGCTTCTCTTCCATTTTGTCTCTTCATTCTCTAGCTGTAAATTATATTCTCACACATTATACTAAAAGCCCAGATATGATCTTTCTCAGTCCAAAATCAACAGATTGTCAAGACACTCAATTATTCAAGGTGTTAACCCTTTAGAGAAGGGCAAGATATTTTCATGGATCAATTAACAACCAAATAAAAATTCTGTAGATGTATAAGAATCTAGAGAGAACCAAAAAAGAAGAGTAGCCCATTCTTCTACTGAAGGCCCAATTTAAGGTTTTGAACCCCTGTTTTGAACTTCACTTCCTTTGAAAACTTAAAGAAATTAATAAACTACACTTTTTGTTTCAATTAAGATACCTTGATACATGGATTTGTTCGTAATAGGGTTATTGCAACACCAATCCCACCACCATTATTTCCAGGGTCCCTGACATTCCCAAGACTCCCCCTTGGCAGGTATACAGCAAATTAAATTTTTTTTTGGGTCACACCCGGCAATGCTCAGCGGGTTCTCCTGGCTCTGCACTCAGGAATTACTCCTGGCGGTGCTCGGGGACCATATGGGATGCCGGGATTGAACCTGTGCCAGCATGAGCCGGCCGCGTGCAAGGCAAACGCCCTACCCGCTGGGCTATCGCTCCGCCCCAAATTAATTTTTTTTTTAAAAATGCATAGTAACTAAGTATTTACATTTCAAAATGTTGACCTATTTTTAATCTCAATTTTCTCATTCAAGCATGGCAATTATAAAACTACATCACAGAGTAGCTGTGAGTTCAATAGGATAATAGACAGGAGACTCACTATTTGAGCGTAGTGCCCTCCTCTGATACCACAGAGAAAGCATTATGATGCCATACATTTGATGTATCTAAAAAATTATTCTTATTTCTCCCCCTCATGTTCTCCTTTTCTCCAGCAAAACAAAGATGCCAACACTGACACCCCAGAACAAGTCAGATGAGAGGAGAGAATCATTTATCACTTGTCTTCCTGTTGTTTATCAATTTGCTTAAGCAGGCACCAGTAACATCTCCATTTGACCCTGTTGCGTGCAAGTGTAGCCCAATGGCATCTGCTCGCTCCAGGAACAGGAAGAGCCTCAAACCATTCTTTCAGGTTTTTGACGAAGAAGTCTGACAATCTCATAGGTGGGAGGCCACACATTCTTTTGATGTCCCATGGAATCCAGTTGTAACAGCTCTAGTCCAGTGGTCGTCCTTAAATTGCATGACGTGTCCTGTCCATCTGATTTTCATCATCTTGGCAAACGAGACATAATCCTTGATTCTTGATCATAGACGGAGGTTGGAACTCCAGATTCCTTCTTTCACTTGAGTGAATGTGATACTCCAAGCATGACTTTTTGATTCCTCTTTGGGCTTCCCAAATAGCTTCTCATCCTGTTTTTGAAAGGCCCAGGTCTCTGAGGCGTATGTTAGTGCAGGAAGATTAGTGGAGTTGAAAAGTTGTGCCTGGGCCGGAGGTTCTTCATCTTCTTTACCACTTCCTCGATGTTCTTGAAGGCATTCCATGCTGCTCTCTTCCTCCTGCATAGTTCAGTTGCTAGGTCGTTCATCATGTTGAGTTCTCGATCTAGGTACACATAACTGCTACATTCAGAGATGTTCATTCATTGTGAGCAAAAGAACATCAGGAACTAGTCCATTTCTCATGAACATTATCTTCTTGAAATATAGGCCAGAAACCTATAGGCCAGAAACCAGGAGGCCAGAATATAGGCCAGAAACTCAGTGATAAAACTTATCAATTATTGCTTAATGAGAAGGATTAACAAAAAGTTTTGTTATAAACTCTCTTACCTTTATCCCCTGACTGCTTCAACTGACCCACAGATGAGTTGCAGCAGTAGTGACTGAGAGCTGGTTGGAAATAAGACACCTCAAGTTTGCATCCAAAATACTGAATCCAAATCTGCGTTTTTGCTATATTTGTTGACACAATATAGTTTGTTAGTCACTGCTTGGTGCTCACTGAACAGAAGTATAGAAGACAAGCATTCTTACGAGACTGCATTAAATCTGTATAATGCTTTGAGGAATGTTGCCATTTTGACATTGTTGATCCGCCCAATCCTTAAGCAGGGAATGCATTTTCATTTTCTTTTTTTTTTTTAATTTTTTATTATACCACCGTGAAACATACACTTACAAAGGTGTTCATAATTGGTTCTTGGTAATACAGTATTCCAGCACCCATCCCTCCACCAGTGCCCCATTTCCACCACCAATGTACCCCTCCCCCTCCCCCCCCCACCCGCCTTAATAGCAGGTACCCCAGTTTCCTCTCTTTCTCTCTCTCTCTCTCTCTGTCTCTGCATCTCTCTCCCTATTATTTTACACATTATGGCTAGCCCTGCAGATATTTAGAGTTTGTCACTTAAGTCTCTTTGTGTATATTCAGTGGTGAGTTTTAATCTGCCATTACCATTTCCCATATTTATTAAAACACTGGTATCTATATCCTATTAATGAATGCAGTCATTCTATATCTGTCCTTTTCCTTCTGACTAATTTCACTCAGCATGATAGACTCCATGTCCATCCATTTGCAGGTAAATTTCATAATTTCATCCTTTCTGACAGCCGCATAGTATTCCATAGTGTAGATGAACCACAGTTTCTTTAGCCAGTCCTCTGTTCTCGGGCATTTAGGTTGTTTCCAGATTCTAGCTATAGTGAATAGCGCAGAGATGAATAAAGAAGTACAGATAGTGTTTCTGCTATGTGTTTTTCGGTCTCTCGGGTATATTCCCAGGAGTGCTATTGCTGGATCAAATGGGAGCTCAATATCTAGTTTTCGGAGGAATGCCCATATTGTTTTCCAAAAGGGCTGGACCAGTCGGCACTCCCACCAGCAGTGGATGAGAGTCCCTTTTTCCCCACATCCACGCCAGCACCGGTTGTTCTTGCTGTTTTGGATGTGTGCCAGTCTCTGTGGGGTGAGATGGTACCTCATTGTTGTTTTGATTTGCATCTCCCTGATGATTAAAGATGAACAGCACTTTTCATATGCCTTTTGGCCATTCGAATTTCTGCTTTTTTGGAAGCTTCTGTTCATTTCTTCTCCCCATTTTTTGATGGGGTTGGCTGTTTTCTTCTTGTGGAGTGCTACCAGTGCCTGATATATTCTGGATATTAACCCCTTGTCAGATGGGTATTGGGTGAATATCCTTTCCCACTCTGTGGATTGTCTTTGTATCTTGGTCACCGTTTCTTTTGAGGTGCAGAAGCTTTTCAATTTTATATAATCCCATTTGTTTATCTTTGCTTCCATTTGCTTGGTCAGTGGTGTGTCGTCTTTAAAGATACTTTTCGTTTTCGATGTCATAGAGCGTTTCTCCTATGTTTTCTTCGATGTACCTTATAGATTCATGTCTGATATCGAGATCTAGAATCCATTTTGATCTGACTTTTGTGCATGGCGTTAGAAGGAGGTCTAAGTTCATTTTTTACATGTAGCTGCCCAGTTTTCCCAGCACCACTTGTTGAAGAGGCTTTCTTTGCTCCACTTAATATTTTTTGCTCCTTTATCGAAGATTAAGTGGTTGTATATTTGTGAGTGCGTTTCAGGATACTCAGTTCTATTCCATAGGTCTACGGGTCTGTCTCTATACCAATACCACACTGTCTTAATTACAACTGCTCTGTAGTAGAGCTTGAGGTTGGGGAAAGTGATACCTCCCATCTTCTTTTTCCCAAGGATTGCTTTAGCTATTCGTGGGGTTTTATTATTCCATACAAATTTCAGGAGTGTTTGTTCAATTTCTTTGAAGAACATCATGGGTATCTTTATAGGGACCACATTGAATCTGTATAAAGCTCTAGGGAGTATTACCATTTTGATAATGTTAATCCTTCCAATCCATGAGCAGGGAATGTGTCTCCATTTCCTCAGGTCTTCTTTTATTTCCTGAAGTAACGTTTTGTAGTTTTCTTTGTAGAGAACCTTTACATTCTTTGTCAGACTGATTCCTAAGTATTTGATTTTCTGCGGTGCAATTGTGAATGGGATAGTTTCTTTAATGTCCCTTTCTTCTCTTACGCTGTTTGCATATAGGAAGGCCATTGACTTTTGGGTATTGATTTTGTACCCTGCTACTCTACTGTAAGAATGTATTATTTCTAGGAGCCTCTTGGTAGAGAGTTTTGGGTTTTCCAGGTATAATATCATGTCATCTGCAAATAGTGATAACTTGGCTTCTTCCCTTCCTATCTGGATGCCCTTAATGTCTTTTTCTTCCCTGATTGCTATGGCAAGTACTTCCAGTACTATATTGAATAGAAGTGGTGAGAGTGGGCAGCCTTGTCTTGTCCCTGATCTTAAGGGGAAGGCTTTCAGTTTTTCCCCATTGAGAATGATGCTCGCTGTGGGCTTGTAGTAGATGGCCTGGATTATCTTGAGGAAGGTTCCTTCAATCCCCATTTTACGGAGAGCTTTCATCATGAACGGGTGTTGAATCTTGTCAAATGCCTTCTCTGCATCTATTGATATGATCATACGGTTTTTATTTTTCTTTTGTTGATATGATGTATTATGTTGATTGACTTGCGGATGTTGAACAATCCTTGCATTCCCGGGATGAATCCCACTTGGTCATGGTGTACAATCTTTTGATGACTCTTTGGATTCTATTTGCTAGTATTTTGTTGAAGATCTTAGCATCTGTATTCATCAGGGAGATTGGTCTGTAGTTTTCCTTTTTTGTGACATCTTTGTCTGCTTTGGGTATCAGGGTGATATGTGCCTCGTAAAAGCTATTTGGGAGTATTTCTGTTTCTTCAATTTGCCGGAAGAGCTTAAAAAAGAATTGAGAGTAGGTCCTCTTTAAAGGTTTTGTAGAATTCACTGGTGAATCCATCTGGGCCTGGGCTTTTGTGTTTGGGGAGACTTTTTGATTACCGATTCTATTTCCTTGATGGAGATAGGTTTGTTGAGGTATTCCAAATCTTCTTGTTGCAGACTTGGGAAGCTATAGGAATTCAGGAATTTGTCCATTTCTTCTAGGTTCTCTTGTTTCGTGGCATACAGGCTCTCATAGTAATCTCTGATGATCTTTTGAATTTCTGTGTTTTCAGTTGTGATGTCTCCGTTTTCATTTCTGATTCTATTTATTTGGGTTCTCTCTTTTCCTTTTCTTACAAGTCTTGCAAGTGGTTTGTCAATCTTGTTTATTTTTTCAAAGAACCAGCTTTTGGTTTCGTTGATCTTCTGGATTGTTTTTTGACATTCCATCTCATTGATTTCTGCTCTAAGTTTTATTATTTCTTTCTTTCTACTTGGGTTGGGCTCCTTTTGTTGATCACTCTCTAAGATCTTAAGTTGTGAAGTCAGACTGTTTATGATGGCCTCTTCTTCTTTTCTGATGAATGCCTGAAGAGCTATGAACTTGCCTCTTAACACTGCTTTTGCTGTATCCCACAAGTTCTGGTAATTCGTGTCTTCAGTCTCATTTGTTTCAAGGAACCTTTGGATTTCCTCTTTGATTTCTTTTATGACTTGCTGGTTGTTCAGCAGTGAGCTGTTTAGTTTCCAGGTACTTGGTATTGGTCTCCGTTTTTGTGTACAATTAACTTCTATTTTCAGTGCATCATGGTCTGAAAAAATAGTTGGCACAATTTCGATCTTCTTGATTTTATGGAGGTATGATTTATGGCTCAGCATGTGATCTATTTTTGAGTATGTTCCATGTGCACTGGAGAAGAAAGTGTATTCAGCTTTTTGGGGATGAAATGTCCTGTATATGTCTACCAGCCCTCTTTTCTTCCATCTCCTCTTTTAGGGCCAGTATTTCCTTGGTAAGTTTCAATCTTGTTGATCTATCCAGGGTTGATAGAGCAGTGTTGAAGTCTCCAACTAAAATTGTGTTGCTGTCAATGTCTTCTTTGAAGTCTATTAGTAGTTGTTTTAGGTATTTTGCTGGCCCCACATTTTCATTTTCTCATGTCTTCTTTTATTTCTTGAAATAGTGTTTTGTAGTTTTCTTTGTACAGGTTCTTTACATCCTTACTTAAGTTGATTCCAAGAAGAAAGAAAGAAAGAAAGAAAGAAAAGAAAGAAAGAAAGAAAGAAAGAAAGAAAGAAAGAAAGAAAGAAAGAAAGAAAGAAAGAAAGAAAAGAAAGAAAGAAAGAAAGAAAGAAAGAAAGAAAGAAAGAAAGAAAGAGAGAGAAAGAAAAAAATTATGAGTCTTGTGACATATATATATATATATATAGTTGAGCCCCACCTTCAAGATTTATAACTGTAAAAACTGATCCATGCATATGAGTAAAAATATACAAGCACACCCTTTGAAGACATACGTCTTCAACAGTGCATATCTGCCTGCATCTGGAAGAGGATTTATGCTTCAAGAACACCTATTCATCCCACACTGATGAGTCAGTATAGACATTATGCAAACTCAGCAACCATCTAAAAATAAGTGTGTGGACATACACTATGCACAGGGCCTTATTTTTAAAATATTAACCAAACTAGAGTAATTTTGTTTTCAACTCCAACTCTTCATGTTAGTGAAGACCCACATGTAATTGTAAAAATCTTTCTGATTACAAAATGGAAATTATGTTTCATGCTATTTTGTAGTCTATTAACAAAAAAACAAAATCTTCATAAGAAAATATGAGAAACCATAAAAGAACAGTCATATCTACTTACAGGTGTTCTTTAACTTGTTAACTATTCTGTAGATTATTTCAGAAATGCATTGTCAAATGATGAAAGCTAAAGTGCAATAATGTTTGAAGACTATGTGATTGTTGTTTCTAGTTTCCAGTAAGACAAGTGCTTTTGTCTTTAGTTTATTATGGAGATATCTTTCTGTTTAAAGTGATGTTTGTCTGTACTACAAAGCAGCAGTAATTAAAACAGCGTGGTACTGGAATAAAAAAAGACCGGTGGACCTATGGAATAGAGTTGAGTATCCTGACACCCACCCTCAAAGACATGATCAGTTAATCTTTGATAAAGGTGCAAAGAGTCCAGACTTGAGTAAGGAAAGCCTCTTCAACAAGTGGTGCTGGGAAAACTGGACAGCTACATGTAAAAAAATGAATTTGGACCTGTGTCTAACACCTTGCACAAAAATCAGTTCAAAATGGATTAAAGATCTCAATGTCAGACCTGAATCCATAAAGTACGTTGAAGAAAATATAGGAAAAACCCTCCACGACATCAATGCTAAAGACATCTTCAAAGGTGAAACACCATTAACAAAGCAACTAGAAGAAAATATAAATATATGGGACTACATGAAACTGAAGAGCTTCTGCACCTCGAAAGAAACAGTGACCAAGATAGAAAGACAGTCCACAGAATGGGAAAGAATATTCACCCAATACCCATCTGATAAGGGGTTAATATCCAGGATATATCAGGCACTGGTACAGCTATATAAGAAAAAAACAGCCAACCCCATTAGAAAATGGGGAGAGGAGATGAACAGAAACTTTGACAAGGAAGAAACCCGAATGGCCAAAAGGCATATGAGAAAATGCTCATCATCACTAATCATCAGAGAGATGCAAATCAAAACAACAAGGAGATATCACCTCACACCACAGAGAATGGCCCATATCCAAAAGGGTAAAAGCAACAAGTGCTGGCATGGATGTGGGGAAAAGGGGACTCTCATACACTGTTGGTGGGAATGTTGACTTGTACAACCTTTCTGGAAAGCAATATGGACATTCCTCCAAAGACTAGAAATTGAGCTCCCCTTTGACCCAGCCATACCGCTCCTGGGAATATACCCTGGAAAGCCAAAACGCACAGCGGAAACACAATCCGCTCTTTCATTTTCATAGCAGCACTGTTCACAATAGCCAAAACCTGGAAACAACCAGTATGCCCGAGAACTGAGGACTGGATAAAGAAACTGTGGTACATCTACACAATGGAATACTATGCAGCTGTCAGAAAAAATGAAGTTATGAAATTTTGCTATAAATGGATGGATATGGAAAGAATCATGTTGAGTGAAATTAGTCAGAAGGAAAGAGAGAAACATAGAATGACTGCATTTATTTGCATGACATAAATATACTAGGTGATCTTACCAAAAAGTGGAAATTACCGCAAGCGTGGGGGAGTCAGAGGTTGGTTTAGATAGAGAAAGGAACACGAGTGAATAAATGTCTAAAGTTCTGATACTAACATAGAACTGAGCATTAAATACAGACAAAAAATGCAAGTGATGGCTTCTAAGTGTATCGTGAGTGCAACCCACAATGTGTGGGAGAAGGAGGAGAGAGAGAGAGGGAGAGGAGAGGAGATAAAGAACCTGCCATTTAGGAGGGATGTGGGAGGGGGAGGGAATTGGGGACATGGGTGGTGGCTGAGGGGCACTGGTGGAGGGCGGGGTGCTGGAACACTATGTGACCGAAACCCCCAAGCGTGAACAACGTTGTAATTGTATATCTCACGGTGGTATAATAAAATGTTAAATACAAAAAAAAATAATAAAGTGATGTTTGTTATAGTAGGTGTATAATAAATTATATAAAAGGGAAAAAATATTGGGTCCAGACAGATATAGCTCAGAGTTCAAGGGCTCATAGCTTGCATTTGTAGGGATGCAAGTTCAGTCCCTGCACTACATTCCTTTCAGTTGCAACTGCTGGGTGTAAAGCTAAAGGCCCCTAAGCGCTGTTGGTGCTACTTTGGTAGATTTCAGCACCACCAGACCCAAGCAGAACCTAGTTACTGTACATAAGCATTAAGCCCCCCAGTGCAGGGGTCCAAGGACCAGGAGAAACCCTCTAGCCCACTAAATATTGCTTGACATGCCCCAACCAAATCAAGCAAACAAAAAAGAAAACATATAAAATGTATACTTGAAATATACTTTCTGTTCACTTCATATAAAGAACCTGAGATTAATTAGAAAAAGGAAGAAAAAATACACAAAAGAAGAGAGAAGCAGGGAGACTCAAAGCATATGGAAGGTGAGTTAGATAAGCCAAGAAAATGCAGAAAAAAGAGACTGGGGGAACACAGATGTGGGTGGTGTTAGGAAAGTTAGTACTGTCTTCCACAGTCACAGCAGTTCATAATTTTATATATATACATATATATATATACATACATACATACATATATACACACATACATCACTTCATTTGTATCACTTGTCTTCCCATTGTGTGGGAACCAGTAACGTCTCCATTTGTTGGGAATAAGGTTCATTATTGTTACTGTTTTGGGCATATCAAATACACCACGGGTAGCTTGCCAGGCTCTAGCTGTGGCTCTGGGTTCATCCCAGGGGGCCCAGTCTTTACATATTATAATATAATACATATGTACATATATATATATATATATATTTCCTGCTGAACTGTTGATAACATTTACAACAGAAGTATCAACTAGAGCTGTGAACTGGTTTGGATTATGTGGCGCCTGAGCTGGTTGGATGCTCAGCATTGTTCCAACTGAAGCAAGAGAGATTTCAACCACTGTGTGAACCAGTTTACTGATGCAGGCTCCTCCCCCATCACTTGACATTCCCCATCCCACCCTCTTACAATGACATCCCTTCCTCTCTAAGAACACTTCCTGTGGATTTCTCCACAGTAAGCTGAGGAAGCACTCCACCAACATGAATGCTTCTTTCTGAAGGGGGATCCCGATGACACAGACCAGCTTCTATTATCACCCGACAATATTTGGCAACTTCTCATAACCATCACCTTCGTCCCATGCTTTTTTATTTATTTCACTTTTTTTAATTTTATACTATAGTAAAATATTATGAAAATAACTTTTTGTCAGTTTATGCCTCTGTTGTGACGTATCAACAGTTCAGCATCTTCCAGTTTTCAGTGCTGCTTTCATTATATTCATCCATCTCAAATGTTAGTCCCAAATAGTGTCCTCATAGATTTTCTTATGCAAATCTCAGTGTTAGAGTGAACAAAGGAGAGTATGACATTTGGATTTTATTCTACTGGAATTGTCTAATAGACAATTGATGTATGATTCTGAAGTTCAGAGAAGTAGACCTGGGAGTTGTCAGTAGTTGTTAAAATTAAATAAATCACCCAGGAGTAAGTGTAAATAGAAAACAAGAGGTTCAAGGTTGAGTTTTGAAGTTCTCTTACATTTAGCAGTCAAGAGTAAAGAAAGAATCTGCAAAGAAAAATGAAAACAGATAAGCACTATAATAGCAAAGTAAGGAATAGTGACTAGTAACCAAACGGAAACTGTTTGAAGGAGGACATGATGACCAGTCAGGTTAAATGCTACAGACAAATTTAGTTGATAAAAACAATTGATAATTGATAAAATAAGGGTCATGAACATTAAGAATAGTTTCAGAGATATGATGGCATTCATTTACAAATACTTGTTTGAATACCTAAACCCAAAGTTTTTCAAGTAGAATCTATAAAAGTAGAATTACTGCCACATATTCATTCTATACTAGCTTTTTGAGAAATTCTATTTGGTTTTAATTTTACTTAACTAATATGTGACCATTACCTTACATTTCTCTCAATATCATTGAATTCACTAAGTAGAATCAAATTACTAGAAGAGTGATGAAGACTGGAGAAGTAGGACTTAAGGTGCTTGTTCTAGCATGCAGACTACCTAAACTAGAGTCCCCGGCACCATGACAATACGTGGTGCTTAGATCACAGTACTAAGGATCACACCCTTAGTAGTGATTCTTAGTAGAGAGACAGGAATAATCCCCATGCACTGCCAGGGAAGGCCCAACAAGTCAAAACCAAACAAACAAATAAAAATGATGATATTCAATTCCCATCATGGTTCAACTCATAAAATACTTTCTATATTGGATTTTCTCACTTTTTCTAAAATTGACTAATAAAATGTAAAGTTATCAAAAGTGCACATCAAAAGTCAGTGTTTTTATGTATATTTGATTAACTTGCTAATCAACAAGGGAATAATCTCTTGTCACTTGTCTTCCCATTGTTCATCGATTTGCTCAAGCGGGCACCAGTAACATCTCCATACGCCCTGTCACATGCTAGTGTAGCCCAAGGGCATCTGCTCTCTGCTCGCTCCAGGAACATAAAGTGCCTCAAACCATTCCATCAGGTCATGGGAATGAGGTCTGTAATTGTTACTGGTTTTGGCATATAAAATACGACACTGGTACAAGGGAATAATAAACATTAAAATTATACATTCTCCCACTATTTCTTAAATATTGAATAATTCCAAGTAAACAGTGGGAAGAGAAGCAGATAGAATTCTTTTTTGATTTAATATACCACGATGCAATAGACACTTACTAAGCTCTTTGTGATTGGGTTTCGACTGAGACCCAGTGTTGCAGCATCCATCCCTCCACCAGTGCACATTTACTACCACCAATGTCCTCAGTTTCCCCCCCCACCCAGCCCTCCCTTCTCTTACCTGCCCTCTGCCTTGCACACACTTGTGGTAGATTTCATAGGATAGAATTCTTTTAACGTTGAAATTTAATTCTTGAAGAAAAGGTTTTTCTTAAATATAAAATAATTGTAATCAGAACAGAAATGGATAAATTTCACAGAATACAATTTTTTAAGAATACTCCCTTAAAACATAATATAACATTTTGTACATATTATGATACCAATATCCAAGGTCAAGTGAAACATATATCAGGAGGTCTTGTCAAAGGTGGAAATTATCACAAACGTGTGGGAGTCAGAGGCTAGGTAAGACAGAAAATGGAACAGTGTGCTAACAATTGTCGAAAGTACTAATACCAACCTAGAACTAAGCATTAAATACAGGCAAAAAGATACACATGACAACCCTTTAATGTATGTTCTGTAATCCATAGTCTGGAAGGGAAGGAAAAGAGAAAGAGAGAGAAAAGGAAAGAAATAAAGAACCTGCCAGGGAGGTGGGCTGCGGGAGGGGGAGGGAACCTGGGACGTTGGTGGTGGGAGATGGGCACTGGTAGAGGGACGGGTGCTGGAACACTGTATGACCAAAACCCAAACATGAACTTTTAATTTTATATCTTTGTAATTGTATATCTCACGGTGGTATAATAAAATACTTAAAAAATGAATTCCAAAAAAAACATAATATAATTTTTAAAGAAAAATCTTTAAAAATGACTAAACATTTTGTAAAAAAAAGCTCTGTGTAATACAGACACACACTCACACACGCTACACACAAGACGCGGCGCACTCACACACGGCATTAAATTCAATTGTTTTTTTTTTCTTTTGAGAGACAAGACTCCTAAAACCATTTGGTTTATTTCAGAGGCTTTAGTATTTAAAATGCAGTATTAGTTTCTCTTTCCTCTAGCTTTCTCCCTTAGCCTTTGCGGCGTTTCCCCCAGTCTCTCCACTCTCCTTTCTCCATTCTCTCTCTCGTCATTCAGTTGTCATGACTAGCAAGAAGACAAATCAAGAGTAGTAAAGAGTGTTTCGGGGGAAACCCAAGGGATATAACCACCTAATTGTGAATTTCCTGAATGTGCAACTCAACCAGCAGCAACTGCACATGATTAGTTTAGTGGGTCTTACATCCAGCTGTTCTAAGAAAAAAAAATCACTGAAGGATATCCAAGGCACATTTCCCTTGGACCTGTTTTAAATTTTAACAATGTGACATTGCTCTCTCTCCCTCCCTTTGTGTCTTTGTTTTTATATACACAGGTGTTGTTTTTGAAAATGAAGCAAGTTTCTTACAAAAAAGTAACACGTAGTCTACGGAACAAATATTTCTGCTTGAATCAAGTGGCTTGAATCTGTGTAACAAAATACAAACTGCAAAACTGTCTCCATAAGTGTGGAACCAAGACTGGAAGTGTGCATTCTTGAGGCAACTACAAAATCATATTTCATTCTGGCATATGGGCCAATTATTGTGTTATTTGAGTAATGCATCTATGCAATCAATGTGGTAAGCTTTGTGGACTGAGAATGTCAGTGCTATTCACTGAGGCTTGGCAAGCAGGTACCATTTATTTAGAAAAATTTGCATGGGCTAAAGCAATGTGAAAAATGTAATGACCAGTTTATCATCTTGTGAACAAAGCAAAACCACAGTATATTACCAACATAGACTAAGGGAGAAAATATTTTTTCTTTTCTAGATTACATTTACAAGTATCTTCTCCTGCATAAGAAAGGAATTTAGGCTTGATTTAATATCTTTCATGAAATTGTTAAGTCCCAATGAATATTTATAGAATCAGGAATCTGAAGACACTTTTAGCAGCATGATACTCTTGGAGAAGGCACAAAAAAATCTTAATGATTTTATTGTGATCATTGTTTACATCAATTTTTAATTTTCTAGCTATTGATCTGTGGTATTATAGTAACTATAACATAGTACCTACGAAGTTCTACAAAATAAGAAGTTTCACAGGTTGGGGAAACACAACGATGAGAGAATTTGGAGGACTCCATTAATTTTTGTAAATAGAAAAATATAAATTAGACAAATTTATTTTTATTCAAAGGCATTTTATTTTTTTACTGTTCACAACTTCTAACTTTATTTAAACACTGTGATTTACAAAGTTGTTCATAGTACAGTTGTCTCACCACCACCGCCAATGTGTCCTTACTACCACCAAAGACCCTCGTTTCCCATCCCCCATCCCCATGATTGCTCCCTTAGCATCACTATTTCTATTACTTATTACAACATACATATTGGAATCACTAGACATCCCGTTGTTCATCTATGATCTAGACATATTGGCATGGTACTGGTAAAATCATGACCTTTGTACTGGGTTGTTACATGTGAACTGGACCATGCTTTCACATTTTGAACTTATTTAACAGTGGGATTCTATTCAATTTTTAACAAAGATCCTTATGTTAATATCTTATAAATATTCAATGCTCAAAAAATCCCTAACCCACCACCATTACAATTATCAACAATTATTTCAAATCTTTGCAACCACTGTTGAAGCATGTCCTACCCAGACACTGAATCATTTATTTTATATGGTTTATTAGGCTAGTCAAAGGCATTTTAAAAATGGAATTTTTCTTGAAACTGAGACAATGGCTCAGTGGTCATAGACATGAGCAAGTTTCCAAGTTCACTAGATGGCACCACATTGTTCCCAAGTACTACTGTGTATAGGCCTGGAAACTCCAAGATTAGTGGGCTTAATAGTAATGATTATTCAGTTCTAATATTGATTTGTCAGGTCCAGTTGATCAATACAACTGGACATGACCACTGGAAGCTTAGTAACCTCCCCAGCAGCTCCCACACTCCACCCCTCGGAAGTAAATCTAGAACTTCAAGGTTAAAAGGACCTAGATCAGGCAAGATATGTGTGTCTGCAATAATTGTGGGTAAACTTATAAGATGGGCCAGGTGGAGTCGTTACTTCATCAAAAGCATTATGTCCTTTGGCTTCACTCTCTTAACTGTCTGACCAATCGACTTCTGGTGTTTCAATCTCACCTTCTACAAGGATTTCTTTAATAACATTTCTTTAACCTTTTTATGACAATTTAATTATTTTAAACTTTTTTGAGAAAGGAATTTCAATTTTTACCTACGAAGCATTAACAACTATATGAATTATCTCCACCTTAAACAACTAGCAAGCTAGGAGGAAAACACTATTCGGGTTTCCTGAAGAGGAATCAAAAGAGTTATGCTTGGAATATTCGCCTCACTCAAGTGAGAGAAGTTCCAATCTCCATCAGTGATCGAGAGTCAGGGATGCTGTCTCGTTTGCCAAGACATTGAAAATCATATGGGCTGGACATGTAATGTGAATTGGAGTCAACCACTAGACTAGAGCCATTACCAACTGGATCCCAATGGATGTCAAAATATCACGTGTTGCCCACCTACAAGATGGTCAGACTTCTTTGTCGAGTCCCTGAACCAATGGTTTGAGGCTCTTCATATTCCTTGAGCAAGCAGATGCCATTGGGTTACACTGACAAGTGACAGGGACAAATGGAAACATTACTTGTGCCCACTCGAGCAAATTGGTAAATAACAGATGTCAAGTTATCAAGTGATAAAAAGGTTTTTCTATTACGCTCATATTCAAATGTTATTTAAACTGGGGCTAGGATTTTTAATAAGTTTTTGTTTCTTTCAGCATTTTAAGGAAATAGTTCTGTTCAGTAAGATTTCTAGCAAGACCACTACGTTGATTCCTATTATTTCTTTCTATTAAATCTAATAAGAAATTAAAAAAAATTAAATTGTTTTCAGACAGGTAGCTTGTGAAGAGCCAAGCCAGTGTATTGATGAGTACTGACAGCAGGTTCTTCAGGTGTTCAGGTTTGACTCTGTCTGGGCGGGTGCTGTTTGCTTCTTTACCAATGAAATGGCATGTCTGATTTCAGAAAGGAGAACGTTGGGAACAACATATCCATCCTGCAGAATTTGGTATGTGGGAAGGTGGACGTGGCTATCAAAGAGATCCGAGTAGAAGTTCTAGATAATCTTCTCCATTGCTTTTCTGGAAGATGTAATAGATCCATGAGGACGTCGGAGGGCAGTCATTTTGGTCTTATAGTTGGTGAAGGACATAAGAGCATTGCAAATGCTTTTCCCAGCATCTGCTGCATCTTCCAGTATTTCTGCTCTTCTGTCTTTGAGGTCTTCCTTTATCACTTCTCTACACTACTTTGCAAGCTTGGCCATTAGCCTTTGGTTGCCAGAGGCTTGCGCCTTGCCATGTTGGCGAATGAGCTCGAGAGTTTTTGAAGACAGGCATCCTTTTGTGGCTCTCTTTCTCTCAGCGTTCTTTGCACAATCTTTGAGGTGCTGAACCAGTCGGTTGTATTCTTCATCGATGTCATCAATGATGGCTTCTTCCTATGTTGCCACAATGGTGCCAAAGAGTTCCCAGTTGGTGGTCATTCTAGGAGTTCTCTTCTTAAACTTTGCAGTTTTTTCTCCCCATTCTGTGAAGTAGAATTTTGCATTAAGGAGACGGTGGTCCCATCCTGTTTGGAATTTTGGGACGACAGCGACATCAGTCAGGCAAAACTGTCAATTGAATATGATGTGGTCAATTTCATTGTGGAACTGTCCACCAGGAGATTCCCCATGTCCAACATTTCAATAGTCTCAGTCAATGTCAATGGGCTGAATTAAGAGACACAAAAAAGGCAGAATGAATTAAAAAAAATTGCACCAAACATTCTGCTGCACACAGAAGCACAACTTGTCTGTATAAACATAGGCTCAAAGTCAAAGGCTGGAAAAATAATCTTACAGATGAACTATTTCCTTTAAAAATGCCAGGGAAGAGCCGGAGCATTAGCACAGCATGCAGGGTTTTTGCCTCATATGCGGTCAACCTGGGTTTGATCCCCAGCATCCCATATGGTTCTCTGAGCAGGGCCAGGAGTAATTCCTGAGCGAAGAGCCAGGAGAAATCCCTGAGCATTTCTGGATGTGACCAAAAAAAATGTCAGGGAATTTGGTGGAGGGAACCTCAAAATGGTTGTGTGATTAGTGTTGGAATATTGAATGCCTGAAATTACTGTACTATTAGCAATCTTGTAAATCATTGTGTTTAAATAAAAATAAATGTCAGGTGTCAATACTCTTATTAGATACATAGATATAAAAATTTCAAATGTTATCAGGAAACAGGAAAGCCATTTCAATTGTTCTATCAAGAATAGCCAACACTCCTAGATGTATATTTTCCTAAGTTTCTGCACTGCAAAGTAAATGATGAATAAAATAAAAATACATCCTGCAGAATGGGAGAAAATATTTGCCAACCACTCTTATGACGAAGGGTTGATATTAAATATTTATAAGCACTGGTAGAACATTAAAAGGAAAAAACAAACAACCTCATAACAAATGGGGTGTGGTAAGAGATAAGCAAAAAACTTCCTCAAAGAAGACATACAGATAGCCAAAAGGAATATAAAAATGTACTCTGTACCACTTTATTTGGAGGTGTTTATAGAGTATGGCTTCTGCACGGCAAGCCTAGCAAGCTGCTCGTGTTGTATTTGATATGCCAAATGCCAGTAACAATTATATTAGATCATTCTCATGACCTAATATAATGGTTTGAGGCTCTTTATGTTCCTGTACCAAGCCGATGCCCTTGGCTCTACAGCATGTGACAGGACATATTGAGATATTACTGGTGCCCGCTCTAGCAAATAGATGATTAACGGGAAGATCATGACCGTGATCGTGATCGTGACTCTGTACCACTTATCATCACACAAGTGCAAATCAAAACAACAATGAGACATCATTTCACACCAGTGATACTGGCACACATCAAAAAAGAACAAAACAATCCTATGAATGTGGGAGAAAAAGATATCCTCATTTACTGCTGGTGGAAATGTCAACCTGGTTGACCCTATTTGAAAACAATATGGACTTTTCTCAAAAAACAAGGAATTGAACTTCCATGTGACCCAACAATTTCACTTCTGGGCATATACCCCAAAGACTCCAAAGTTTTATTCAGAAAACACATTTTCACTCTTACATTATAGCATTATTTACAATACCCAAAATTTGGAAGAGCCCAAGTGGCCAAGAACAGACAACTAGATAAATAATTACAGTACATGTACCAAACATAATACTACTTGGCTATAAGAAAAGATGAAATCATAAAAAAGTTGTTGCTACATGGATAAATATGGAGAGTATAATGCTGAGTAAGGTAGGAGAAGGATAGATACAGAATGAACTCCCTCATATATTAGATATAACAAACCATAGTAAGAAAATAACAAATATTCAAGGGCAACAGAAAGTGAGAAGTGGTATTTAGGAGAAAGCTTGCCATGGTGAGAGATTGGTAGCGAGTGGGGAGATAGGGGGATGAAATAGGATGGGGGGACATTAAGAGAGCAGAGGATGGAAGCAGACACTTTGGTGAAAGGTGTGGTCGACAGTGTCTTATGCAAGAAGCCTTAAAATTAACAGTGCTAATGTGTAAAATAAGAGGCAGAGAGATGCAGAGACAGAGAGAGAGACAGAGAGAGAAAGAGAGGAAACTGGGGTACCTGCTATTAAGGCAGCATGGGGGTGGGCAGGAGGGGGGGGGGGTACATTGGTGGTGGAAATGGGGCACTGGTGGAGGGATGGGTGCTGGTATACTGTATTACCAAGAACCAATTATGATCACCTTTGTAATTGTATGTTTCACTGTGGTATAATAAAAAATTAAAAAAAAAATTAACAGTGCTGTAAACCATGGTGACTAAATTAAAATGAAATAAAAATTTTCTTAATGCCTTATTTTCAACATGACATATATATTCCATTTATTATAACTTAGATTTAAAATTAATTCTGATACCTAATGAACATAATGACGAATAAATAAATACAGGAGGAAATGAGAGCAGAAATAAGAAAACTGAAAAGAGAAGTGTCATGAGTAAAAATTTCAGTAGGTGAAAAACTCAATAGGTGCTTCAGTAGCAGAATGACAACAGCCAAAGACAGAATCTGTGACCTTGAAAATGAACTGCATAAAGCACTCAGGAAACTATAGAGAATGGAAAAAGACCTCAAAGTAGCTCAGCAGCAGACTAGAGGACATTAGGATGAATTCAAGAGGAGCAACATAAGAATCATTGGACTCCCAAAGGGACAGGGAGGCAGGTCCAAAAAGGTAATAAGTGTTAAGACATCATTGCTAAAGAGTTCCCAGAGCTGAAGGATGCAGGTATCCAGATCCAAGAATGCGGAAGCTTCTTGGGTATCAGCTAAAAGAGGGGGACCAGCTAAAAGAGATCCTGGCAAGAATACTCCATGACATATCCTAATAAGAAAAATGAATGCCAATAGACAGAGAAGCAATACTGTAAGCAGCAAGATCAAATAAATAAATTTTATATTCCTGGAAATATGCCCTGGGGGCCAAAAATCATAGCAGAAATACTACCTGCAATTCTATGTTCATTGCAGTATTATTCACAATAGTCAGAATCTGGAAACAACTTGAGTACCCCAAAACAGATGACTGGTTAAAGAAACTATAGTACATCTACACAATGGAATACTACATAACTGTCAGGAAAGATGAAGTCATGATATGTGCTTAAAAATGGATAGACATGGAGAGTATCATGCTGAGTGAAATGAGTTAGAAGGAGAGGGACAGACAAGAGTTGTGCTCATTTGTTGGGTGTAAAGAAGTCTTATGAAACCAATATCCAAGAACAATAGAAACAGGAGGTTTGACCCCTCACTTGGAAACCTGCTTTATCCTCTTTGGGAAAAGTCAGTTAGAATAGGGAAGGAGCCACTATGACAAAGAGAGTGGTATATGACCAATGAATGAGAACTCTGTGCAGAATTTGTAAAGGAAATAACATGGTAACCTCTCAGTATTGCAAACCATAATGCCCAATGGGAGAGTGAGAGAGGGAGAATGAAGGAAAGTGCCTGTCATAGAGACAGGCTGGGGATAGGTAGGGGGTGGTGGCAGGAAGGTAAAGGGCCACATAGCTGGTGGGAAATGTGCACTGGTGGAGGGATGTGTGTTAGAACAGTGAGTGACTGAAACCAAATCATTAACAACCTTCTAACTGTATGGAATGGTAACTCAATAAAATATTTTTTTTTCAAACAGAAAGATTCCATACATCTATGTACCATAGATGTATGGAATACTATGCAGCTGTTAGGAATAGTTGAATCATGAAATTTTACTATAAATGGATGGACATGGAGAGTGTCATGCTCTGTGAAATTAGTTAGAAGGAAGACATTCATTTGGGGGATATTAAAAAATATTATGAGACTCATATTAAAGGCTAGGCCAAACAGGGGTCAGGAGGACTTGTCAATAATTGAAACCTACCACAAGTATGTGGGTGACAGAGGTTAGGTAATATAGAGAAGGAACCAATGTGCCAGTGTTCCAATAATTGATGGAAATGGTAACACCAGAGCTGAGCATTGAACATAGGTAAAGGGATATACATGATAACCCCTAAATGCATGTATTGGAAAAACAATGCACTAAATGAGGAGATAGAGAGAGAGAGAGAGAGAGAGAGAGAGAGAAGAAAAGTATCTGTTATAGAGGCAGGTGGGACATGGAGGGAATCTGGTGACATTGGTGTTGGGAAGGGTGCACTGGTGGAGCTATGGGTGCTGGAACACTGTATGACTGAAACCAAATCATGAACAACTTTCTAATTGTCTATTTAATGAAGATATAATAAAATTTTAAATATAAATAAATGAAACCACAAAAAATACCAAAAAACCCAAAATGGATGAAAATTCATGTTTCAGAGTTTACTATAAAGATAAAAGAATGAAGATATGGTAACAGTGTGATGATAGACACCAAGACACGAGATCAGTGAATCAAACTCTTTGATCCAAAGTTATATCTGAATAAAAAACATCATTTGATTTTGATAAAAACATTTCAAGATAGGTTAATAATGAAATGATTTTATTATCAACAAATGTAATAGAGCAAATGTATTTTCAGTAGCAAAAACAACCTTGATATTTACATCATATTCAAAATTTGTCTCCGAATGAATCCTGCACCTAATGTACAAAAGTTGCAATATGACTTTTAGGAAAAAAAATGTTACAACCATTATTCGGACAAAGATGTTTAGAGGATGCAAAAAACAAATCTAACATAAAGAAATTAAGTTGTACTTAATCCAAACAACTTTTCTCTTTAGAATAATTGTCTAAAATATGAAATTTAAGCTCTTGATTTTGACAAAATATTCTTTAGTATTGATAAAGAATTTAAATTCTACCAGCACAGGGTCACGGGTCTTGTCTAACACACGATGACCTGGACTTGATCCCTGATACCACTCATAGTTCCCTAAGCAAAAAAAGGAGTGATCCTTTAGTGTTGAAGTCAGGAGAAATCCCTGAGGATCACTAGGTATAACCCAAAAACAAAAAAAAAAAGAAAACAAAAAAAGAATTCATATTCCCAAAATATATTCAATCTTTGACTCATTAAAAAATACCTGTAAAAACAGGCAGGTAGGAGCTTGCCTTGTTTGAGCCCAATCCAGGTTCAATCCATGGCATCACATATATGGTCCCCAGAGCCTGCCAGGAGCACAGAGCCAGGAGTAAGTCCTGAGCACCACCTAGTGTGGCCCCAAAACAAAAAAAAATATGTGGAAAACTTTAAATAGACACCTTATTGAGGAAGCAATATGAATAATAAAAATGTGAAATAATAAAAGTGTATGTATATGAATGATCAGTGTATCTTCAAGGCAATAAAAACTTGTACATACATGAACCACATACCTATCAACAAATGGCAGACCAGGGAAATAATTAAAAGAACTGAGCACAGGATTTGCATTTAAGAGAGCAGCTTTGATCCCTAACATCACATCCCCAACACTCTCCCAAGCATTGGTGGGAGTGACTCTTGAGCACTGAAGTGTGTGTTCTTCTCCAGAAAAACCTATGAATGAAAAAAATGAGAAAATTTGTTTCATCTATTCAAAGAATTAATGCACACTCTATTAATAATGAAAACCCAAAACATCATGTTTATTACAAAAATAAAAGAAACATAAAATACTTGGTTACATTTCTATGACATTATAGAAAAGGTCCAAATAATCTAGACTTAGTAACCCAAATCACATGAGGGTTTCCTGGTACTGGGATGGGAGTGAGTGACGAAAATGGGCTACAGGAAAATTTGTGGAGTGATAAAAATGTGTTTTATTCTATGAGTGTAATTATATGACTGAGTTCATATGTCAAAATCCATGAAAATATGCAGTTAAGATTGATACACTCTCATTGTCCACTATACCTCAAGAAATGTGCTTTTAAAAAATTGTGCAGAACATTACACCTTTGGGAATGTGCTTGAAGCTGGGATGCCACTAGTTTCACACTCTCTTTCTCTCCCTGAATTCTATACCCCCAAACTCACCCAGCTTCTGCTCCTAAACCATAGCCTTCTTTCATCTGCCGCCTCTCCAAATATTTGGAGAGGTCTCTACTAATGATTTCCTTCACCCATCCACCCCCACAGTCTTCTATTCCAGGTTAAATATTGCCTGTTCTGTCATTCACATTTGTTGTCATTTCTACTCTTGATAAAAGTGGAGCTGGAAAAAAAAGAAAAACTGTGGGAGGCAAGATCTAGAAGGATCATAAATTCTCCAAATAAACATAAGGTATTCTTATATTTGGGCAACCAAGCCAAAGCAAACAAACAAAATATGTGATTATACAGCAAAAATGGCTACAGAAAACAGTGGTGGTTGGTGAAAAAGCGGGGTGCACTTTTTTGAAATGGTTCCAGAATTTTGGTGGTGGTGTGGCATTAGACACATAGTGGTATATGAAATGATGCAACTGAAAAAATCCATGGCACTATAAACCAGTGATAAAGGCAATAAAAAATGCAAAAATGAGAGAAGTTGGTGATTGCAGTGGAAAAGTGTAGGGAGGCCCAAATAACGCAAGTTCATGTAGGTGACAGAAAACATTATGTTTTCTTCCTATTAGGCTGTTTCTGCGTGTGCTTTTTGGTTTTTTAAAATCATTTTCTATACTTTTTAAAAATTATCTGTTATTATTTTTGTAATTTAGACCACATGCTTATAATTGTATTAATATTTATGGTTTTGATATGAAACACCTAGGCAGTTTTTCCTTTGGAGGCCTGTAGAATTTCCACCATCTCACTGCGGTACACCGAAGAGGTACAAGGATCTCAACATTCCATCATCCCTGACACTTGTTCGTTTCAGATTTACTGTATTTCACAAAGCATGCTGTCTTCCTTGGTATGTTTTATTAGTTAACTACTGACTGACAATACCATACAATTTCAGAGGTAAAAGTTCAAACCATTTCACGTGTGTGCAACACAATGCACCCACACTGTGTCTCTCTAAGGACCTTCCTCTCCACTCCCCACTCCTTCTCCTCCCCCTCCCATAATTATCTTTCTGGGTGCCAGTTGCCCTGTTTTTAAAAGCAGTTTCTCTTTTTTAACCATTTGTACATTTTATTTATTTTATATATTTTTTTTAATTTTATTATACCACCCTGAGATATACAATTAAAAGATGATCAGGTTTGGGTTTCAGTCATACAGTGTTCCAGCACCCATCCCTCCACCAGTGCCCATTTCCCACCACCAATGTACTCAATTCCCTCCCCTTCCCCCAGCCTGCCTCTATGGCAGGAGCTTGCCCTCTTCTCTCTCTCTCTCTCTCTCTCTCTCTCTCTCTCTCTCTCTCTCTCTCTCCCTCTCCTCTCTCTCTTTCTTTCTCTCTCACTCACTCTCTCACTCTCTCACTCTCCCTCCCTCCATCCCTCCCTTCTCTTACACATTATGGCTTGCAATAACTACATATGATAACCTCTAAAGCAGTCTCTTTAAAACAGCTTTTTACATTTTGTTTTAGCCTCTGCATTCTGTTCTTTTTGCCAGCTCTTTTGGCTCATTCTATGTGGATATTACCTACCTTGTACAGGTTTTTTCACTTCTCTCAAAGTTTTTCACCTGTATAAAAGAATTAGCTAATGTAATGCTTCCAAGTTGTTGGCTAGAGATAGCCATTAGATGTATTGCTGTATGTGAAATGCTTTGCATATTTTCTGGAATGGAGTAAGCACTCTTTATTGTTTTCTGTTATTGTTTACCAAAAGCTTAGGAGCTTTACCACAGAATGAATAAGTTATGTATAAAGTGGGGGAGGCTGGCAGTGAAATTTTCCTTTGCAACATTAGAAGGTAGCCAACAGTGAAACACTTTTTCCAGTTAAAAGTCCCGAGGCCACTTGCTGCATCACTTTTCAGAATTAAATAAAGACAGTGTCACATCCATGTAAATGGCATTCCCTGCTGTACAGTGGCGAGCTGTGCCAGTTTGGGTCATTCCATTTTCACAGGGCTTTGCTCTCAGAGAGCTAATCTGCTCTCCTGGATTACTGCTATCTTTCACTTGCATTCCTGGAACGCCAGCCCTGAACACTCCTTGCAGACCATCCTCCTCTCTCTTCTTTCCACTCACATTTCAATTACTCCAGCCCAGGGATGCCAGAAAGGGTCTCACATTCCAACTTAGAAACAGAGTTTTTTCTCTCAATTTGGCCAGGTTTGTGTTCAGTGACAACAAATTTCAACTAGGGGAACCAGAAGAGGGAGAGAAAAAGGAAAGAAAACATGTAGACCAACCAAAATTTAGAAACGTGAAATTCCTGGAAAAACTACAAAAGATTTTGCCTGTCCTATGAGATGTCCCTTGATTTCTGTAAACTTTTAAACTCCTGGGAGTAGCAAAAGTACTTGATTCAAGTGACAAATTCCTTATTTTGTAATTTATATTATTTTTATAGTAGTTACCCTATTTGTTGACTCAATTAGTATTATTTTGTTAAGAAACAAAGAATTTAATTACTGCCAAATTTAAAATTGTTTATAAAACTTTGTTGTACTGGGGCAAGAGAGATACTACAGTAAGTAAGTTATTTGCTTTGCATACGGCCGATCCAGGTTTTATTCTGGTATCCCATATGCTATCCCAAGAACCATCACTAGTGTTTCCTGAGTGCAGAGCTAGGAGTAACCCTTGAGCACCATCGGCTGTGTGGACCAGAAACTAATAACTAAATAAATAAATAAATAAATAAACAAACAGATAGATAGACAGACAGACAGACAGACAGACAGATAGATACATTTATAAATATATAAATAAATATAAATATATTTATAAGTATAAATATTTATATATGAATATAAATTGATAAATAAATAGATAGCTACATAAATAAATTAATTGTTTGTAAAGCAAGAATTTGAATTTAGAAATTTGAAGCTTTTTGAAGGGTGCCCAGGCACTGCTCTGGGAATTGAGGGCTGCTCCTGGCAGTCCTCAGCCGTGGCTTTACTCTTCAGTGCTAGGATGGAGGGAGGTGGTGATGTGGCTTATGCTACGGTGTGGGGTGCTAGAAGCCCCCCATAATGCTAGTGTCAGGGGCATGCAGAGCCCAGGATTGAATCAGGTCCCTCACATACAAAGTATTTTCCCCTTGTATGACTGAAACCCAATCATGAACAACTTTATAACAATGTGTCTCACTGTGATTCAATTAAAAAGAATTTATTTAAATAACAAAACCAAAGCATGTCCCTGTAACCCTGTTCTATCCCCCCATCCTCTTAAAGTTTGGGGGCTTTGGAGAGTTATTTGGGCCACACCCCACTGTGCTCAGAGTTTACTATATGTGGGAGGGAACTATATGTGGTGCTGGTAAACGTTCTATGCTAGCCCTCCAGTCCCTAAAGTAATTAAGCAGAGAAAAGGTTGTTTTTTTTAACTATCCAAACTGTATATGTCAACCATTTTGAGTTTGAATTTTTCATTCATAGCAAGGGAAGAAAGATTTCTTAATGTTCTGAATCATTTGTTCTGAATCAGAATTTGTTTTTCTAAAAGATATTTGATGTCTTGCTGTTTCTCAATCCTTCAAAACATTTTAAAATACCTCATTCATCCTTTGTTAGGGATTGTTTGCTCTATCTGTGGGTCCTATCAGCCCAGTTTGCACCCTGGGACACACTGACACATTGAGCAATTACTGGAACAGATCCTCTTTCACCTTAAACCTCACTCTGGGGCACCACTCTGCCTATAATATTTATTTTTAGATACATTTGTCATTAAGTTCTTACTTTCTTTCCTTAAAAGTCACCATTTTACAATAATGAGATATCATATCACACCACAGAGATTGGCTCATATCCAAAAGAGTAAGGACAACAAATGCTGATGTGGATACGGGGAGGAAGGGGACTCTCATCCATTGTTGGTGGGAATATCGACTGGTACAGCCATTTGGAAAACAATATGGACATTCCTCCAAAGAGTAGAAATTGAGCTCCCATTTGACCCAGCCATACCACTCCTGGGAATATATCCTGGGATGCCAAAAACACACAGTGGAAACACCATCTTCACTTTTATTTTCATAGCAACACAATTCACAATAGCCAGAATCTGGAATCAACCAGAGTGCCCAAGAACAGATGATTCGATGAAGAGACTTTGGTATATCTATACGATGGCATGCTATGCAGCTGTTAGGAAAAATGAAGTTATGAAATTTGCCTATAAATGGATGGACATGTAGAGGATCATGTTGAAAGAAATTAGCCAGAAGGAAAAAGACAGATATAGAATGACTGCATTTATTTGCATGACATAAATATATATGTATTTTGATACCAATATCCAGGATCAGGCAAAACATGAAACAGGAGGTCTTGTCAACAGGTGGAATCTATCACAAACATGTAGGAGCCAGAGATTCAATAAGACAGAGAAGGAAACAGTGTGCTAATAATCGTCGAAAATGATAATTCCAGCCTAGAACTGAGCATTGAATATGATCAAAAAGATACACATGATAACCTCTAAATGTATGCATTGCAAGCCACAATGTGTAATAGAAGGAAGAGCGAGAGAGAAGAAAGAGATAAAGAACCTGCCATAGAGGCAGGCTGGGGAAGGAGGAGGAATTGGGGACATTGGTGGTGGGAAATGGGCACTGGTGGAGGGATGGGTGGTGGAACACTGCATGGCTGAGACCCAGACATGAGCATCTTTGTAATTGTATATCTCATGGTCATATCATAAAATATTTTTTAAAAAGTCACCGTTTTAGAGGTTGTGTCAATAGGTGGAATCTACCACAAACATGTGGAAGTCAGAGTTTAGCTAAGACAGAGAAGGGAACAGTGTGCTAATAATCTTCAAAAATGATAATACCAGCCTAGAACTGAGCCTTGAATATTGTCAAAGGGATACACACAAAAACCTCTAAGTGTATGTATTGTAACCCACAATGTGTAAGAGAAGGAAGAAAAGAGAAAGAGAGAGAGACAGAGAGAGAGAGACAAAGAGACAGACAGAGAGAGACAGAGAAAGAGAGAAAAGAGATAAAGAACCTGCCATAGAGGCAGGCTAGGATAGGGGGGAGAGAATTGGGGACATTGGTGGTGGAAATAGGAACTGGTGGAGGGATGGGTGCTGGAACACTGTATGATCGAAACCCAAACATGAACATCTTTGTAATTGTATATCTCAAGGTGATATAATAAAATATTTTAGAAATAATAAAAAATTAAAAAAAAATAAAAATAAAAGTCGCCAATTTAGGACCAAAAAATACTACAGAGATTGAGGCATTTTCCTTGCATGCAGCTGACTCTGTATTCTGGGAGCCTCAGTATCTTTTGAGGAGCAACCCAGAAGACAGAGCTGGGAGCAACCCCCAAACATGATTGAAAGTGACCTCAAAAAGCAACGAGCAAAATGAATAATCATAAAAATGGAGAAAATGAAATAAAAAGAGAACAAAGACAAAAAAAAGTCACCTGTTAAGACTGCAGTGCATGCTCTGCATATGTGTCCTCGGGGTTCCATTCCTGGCACTGGATGGTCCCTTGGCCACCATGGGGAGCAACCATTGAGAATTTTTCTGCAGAGCCCATGAGAAAAAGAAAAAACAAATAAAAGTCAACTTTTCTGTGAGAGCTGTCCTGACCATCACTATTAAAGTTTTGTTTAAGCCAAGAACCTTAAAGTTATCCTAAATTCCTTTTTCTTAACCCACCCACATCTAATCTATAAGCAAATCCTCATTCCTATATTTTCAAAATAAAAATAAAATTTTTCATGTGTACATTCACCACATTTGGTCAATCCTTTATCATTTTATTAATAGATTATAGCAATGGTTTTCTACAAAGATTGTATTCTGCTTTGGTTCCTGCTCAAGAAAGTCTACTTTCAAGCAGCAGCCCGGGCGACTCTTTATTAATTAATTAATCAATTAATTAATTTTGATTTTTTTTTTGGGTCACACCCGGCAATGCTCAGGGGTTTCTCCTGGCTCTGCACTTAGGAATTACTCCTGGCGGGGCAGAGCGACTCTTTAAAACCCATCAGTTCATGCCATTTTTATGCTCTAGTCAAAATTCTGCAATAGCTCCCATATCACTCAGGTGCCTCAAAAAACCTTCACTATTTGGCCTCTACCAGTTGCTTATATATATATATATATATATATATATATGTATATGTATATAGGGAAGTAATATATATGTATATATACATATATATGGAAATAATATATATATTACTTCCCTTGTATATATTACAAGGGAAGTAACTATATATAATATATATATTATATATAATATATATAATATATATATTACTTCCCTATATTATTCCCTATAATATATATAATATATATATTACTTCCCTTGTTCCTCCTGGAAAACATCAGGCATATTCCCTCATTAAGGCATTTCACAGGTTGTTTAGAGACTGGAATACTCTTTCTCTAAAAATTCTCAAGGTTCGCAAGAGAGAAAATACAGTATATAGGATGCTTGCCTTCGTCCCCAGTACTACATACAGTCCCTCAAACACTGTCAGGAGCCATCCCTGAACACAGAGACAGGAGTAAGCCCTGAGCATAGCTGGATATGATCCAAAATCAAAAACAGAGTTCTCAGGGTTAATTCCATCTCCTTAATTCAGAAGATATATTTTCAACTATGTTATGTCAGTCTTCTGGTTGAAAATTGCAAACAGCTAGTTTATTCTCATTGGCAATGGCCAGTGACAGTTGATCTCTTAAATTACCTTTTATTTCTTTTCCTCTGAAAAAAAATATCACCTTTAATATAGTTTATTATTTATTTTTTCTCATGTTTATCTTTTATTATTTTTCTCCTTTCTAATTATAATGTGAGCTATGAAAGGACAAGTATTGTATGTTTATCTATCCCCAGAGCTAGGAAAATATATTTAGGCACAAAGTAGGCATGCAATAAACATGTGCAGCAAAAAAAGGAAAATAAATAAAAGAAGATGGTAGTTCTCTCTCTTGTCTTCTACAAATGTAGTCACTGGAATATCTTATGTTGACGCATACTAAATTATCACAACTAATTTTGCTAAAAATATTTTACAAGTTGAAGCAAAGCAGTATTTTAGATTAACAGATATTAATATTTGTTTAACTACAAGAAGATCAGCTGAAGATCTCCACATTGGGACCCATGGCCTAGAATGGAACGAACAGTGTGAGAGTCTATCTGAGTTCATCATGTCCACCAAGACCATTCATGGGAACTCAGAGTTCCAGAAGGCTGAAGTGAAACATTGGACATGGGAATCTCCTGGTGGACAGTTCCACAATGAAATTAACCACATCATCTTCAATTGACGGTTTTGTCTGACCGATGTTGCTGTCGTCCACAAATTCCAAACAGGGTAGGACCACAGTCTCCTTCATGCAAAATTCTACTTCACGCAACAGGGAGAAAAGGCTGCAAAGTTTAAGAAGAGAACTCCCAGAACGACCACCAACTGGGAACTCCCAAAGAGTTGCTGCACCATTGCAGCAACGTGGGAAGATACCATCATTGACAACATCAATGAAGAATACAACTGACTGGTTCAGCACCTCCATGATTGTGCGACCGAATGCCAAGAGAGAGAGAGAAAGACACAAAAGGATGCCTGTCTTCAAAAACTCTAGAGCTCATTCGCCAACGTGGCAAAGCGAGCCTCAGGCAACCAAATGCTAACGTCCAAGCTTGCAAAGCGGTGCAGAGAAGCGATAAAGGAAGACCTCAAAGACAGAAGAGCTGAAATACTGGAAGATGCAGCAGAAGCCAGGAAAAGCAGTCGCACTGCCCGCCTGTCCTTCGCCAACTATAAGACCAAGATGACTGCCCTCCAACACCCTGATGGATCTATCACATCTTCCACAAAGGCAATGGAGAAGATTATCCATGACTTCTACTAAGATCTCTTTGATAGACATGTCCACCTGCCCATATACCAAATTCCAAAGGATGGATATGTCATTCCCAACGTTCTCCCTTCTGAAATCCGACATGCCATCTCGTTGGTAAAGAAGGGAACAGCACCAGACCCAGACAAAGTCAGACCCGAACACCTGAAGAATCTGCCGTCGGTACTCATCAATATACTAGCTTGGCTCTTCACACTCTACCTGTCCCAATGCAGAGTGCCCTCCCAATGGAAAACCAGCAGGACAGTTCTACTGTTCAAGAAGGGAGACACTCACGACATCAGCAACTATCGCCCCATATGCCTGTTGTCCGTCATCGACAAGCTGTTTACAGGAGTCATCCTGAACAGGATTGGCAGAACACTAGATGAAGGACAACCATGTGAACAAGTTGGCTTCCGGAAAGGATTCAGCACAATAGACGATACCCACACGGTAACCAAGCTCATTGAGGTTTGTAGGGAATACAAGATGCCACTCTGTCTCACGCTCAATGATTTAAAGAAAGCCTTTCATTCTGTGGAGACTGAAGCGGTCATCGAAGCCCTAGCCAAACAGGGTGCTCAAACCCAATACATCAAGATCCTTCAAGAGCTCTATTACCACCAGGATCTCACCATTCTAAAAAGGAAGTGATCATTGATGTCAAAAGAGGGGTTTGACAGGGTGATAATACCATTTCACCAAAACTCTTCATGCTACCCTAGAGAACATCATGCGACAATTAGAATGGGAAGGAATGGGAGTGAAGATAGATGGTTGGCAACTACACCACCTCCGCTTTGCTGATGACATTGTTCTAATAACACCAAACATTAGCCAAGCAGCATAAATGCTGGCTGACTTCAAATGAGAATGTGGAAAGATAGGTCTACAGCTGAATCTAAAAGAAAACTATGTTTATGAAAATTGAACTAGTTCCAGAGGCCCCATTCACTCTCAATGAAACAGACATCTCTGAATGCAGCAGTTATGTGTACCTAGGTTGAGAAGTCAACATGATGAATGACCTAAAACCCGAGCTGCGCAGGAGGAAGAGAGCAGCATAGAATGCCTTCAAAGACATCGAAGACATAGCTAAAAGGACAAAGAACCCCCCGGCTCCGGGCACATCTCTTTGACTCCACCATTCTCCCTGCATTAACATACGCCTCAGAGACCTGGGCCCTATGAAAACAGAATGAGAATGTTATTCGGGTATCCCAGAGAGGAATCGAAAGAGTATGCTTGGAATATCATGCCTCACTCAAGTGAGAGAAGGAATCCGGAGTTCCAACCATCCGTCGCTATTCCAGAATCAGGGACTCTGTCTTGTTTGCCAAGGCATCGAAAATCAGATGGACTGGACGTGTAATGCGATTTGGAGACAACCGCTGGACTAGAGCCATTACCGACTGGATCCCACGGGATGTCAAAAGATCACGTGGCCACCCACCTACAAGATGGTCAGACTTCCTTGTCAAGACCCTGAAGGAACAGTTTGAGGCTCTTCATATTCCTGAATCAACCAGATGCCATTGGGCTACATTGGCACGTGATAGGGTCCAGTGGAAATGTTACTGATGCCTGCTCGAGCAAATCGATAAATAACTGGGATTCAAGTGATCAAGTGATCAACTACATAACTTCTTTATTTTTTGCTTCTTTTGCATGTAAATAATATACAATAGGCTTTGTAGTTAGTTCATAGATTTTGACTTAGTGTCCATAAATTTTGACAAGTGAAAAAATTTAACTGAGGACACCTCACAACGACTACTGTTGCTACCAGGGAAAACAAACATCTCAATTCCTTTCAGCAATATTCTATAATTTCATCTTTGCCAGGGCCTGTGGCATGTAGAGCTATTTTTAACACTTGCAAAACTCAGACAACTGAATTAGATCACTAAGAACACACAATTAATTATAATAAGGTGGGATGTGTGTGGAAGAATCTGTACAAGGTAGTACAGAATAAGGAGGCTTATAATCATGTCAAATCAAAGGTTTTACAAAGAATGGTTTTAATGAATACATAGGTGATTGCTATTTTGGGATAGAGTTTGAAGAAAGGGAGGATATTAGAGACAAGAAACATTTTATGTTTTCACAGTATTCTGCATATTCTGTTTCTGCTGGAACTGAGGGAAGGAGTAAAGGAGGAGAATGAAGATAAAAGTAGGAGAAATAGTGCAGGGGTTAAAAGACACATCTTTCATGTAGTCCAACTGGTTTAATCCTTCACACCGCAGGGTCCCACAGTAGTCCCTACAGTCCTGAACACTCCTGAGAGCTCTCCCCTAAAAAGTGGAAGAAAACAAGCTGAAAAGCTAGCAAACAGACAAGTGATTAATCTCAGGTGCTAGGCTAGGAAAATTGGCCCATGAGGAGATGAATATGTCTGGCTTACTATTGGCCTGCCATGAATGCTTATTGAATAAATATTGAGAGGGGGCAAAAACTAAGATAACATGTAGCATTACTCCCACAGTCAAGTCAGGAGAGCTCTGAAGAGGGTAAGTACAGTAAGAGCAGTAGTTTCACAACACATGGCTCAGGCATATTTGTGAGTCTGAAAAGCATTAATTTGCTAAATATAAGTATTTATAATATCTTACAATTTCTGTGACCTGTTTTTCTGTTTCTTCTTTTCACATCCTCAGATCTGGGACACATAAAAAAACTAAACTCTGCCATCAGATGGCACAATTCTGAAGGCCAGCCTGAGCCAAGGGGCTTAAGCTACACCATTAGCTGATGGTGAACTCAGTGCAATAAAAAGGTTTTCCAGGAATTGGAGAGATAATACAGAGGGTAGCCCTCTTGCCTTGCAATTGACTAAAGGTTCAATCCCTGACATCCCATATGGTCCCCGAGTACTTGATGGGGTAATTCCTTAGTGCAGAGACCAAGGTAACTCCTGAGCACTGCCAGGTGTGCCCTCAGCACCATAAAAGAAAAGGAAACATTCTCCACACTCCTCACACTTTTGATGTCATTTGGATCATGACATAAGCACTATTGTAAACATAAGAACTCATTGGCTCTTCTTCTGTAACATGCTTCTACCAAGAACTGTCATCAAAACTTTTGGTAAGAATGCTTAAGGGAGAAGATTCACTGCTTTGTTCCCCCCTTGGCTAGACTCTGGTGTTTAACCTCCTGACCTCTGGGAGGGACTGATTGAGAGTCAGAAACCATATTCCCATATTCCTGAAGCAGTGAGAGGAGAATGTGACTGCAGTAGATTACAGATGAGGAATGATTGTCATCCCAAAGGCTGGCTCTAAAACACATTTTGGGGGTAAAAGGCAAATCTCTTCTCTTTAGAGAGAGGAAAATGATTAAAAAAATATCTAGGCTTGGCTCCCTTCATGGAAAATGTTCTTGTGTTATAACAATGAGAGATTTACTGCATGCTTCTCTTAACATTCTGTCTCTGACACTCACTTCACACTTTTCCTTTGCTTATCTATTACTGAAACGCCCTTCCCATCCTCTCTGCTTATGTAATTATATTGCTACCAAATATCTATTCCTCTAATTATGGGAATGTTTTACTAAAATTTCTTTTTTTAAAAAAATCCTCCCCTTTTATCTGTCACTGGTTTGGGCAGTATTAACTTCATGTTAAGTTCTAGAGGTGGCTCCAAAATGGTTTTGCATATTTTGTTTTCATACCTCTTTGCCCAGACCACCATGACTGATTTAGAATTTGACACATCCCTAATTAGAGCTAGTGAGATGTTAGAATCAAAGTGGTTGGTATGTGCTGCAAAAAATTTCCTGTGTGAATGATGAGGTTTGCCACACTTACAAGCAATTTTTATATATCAGAAGTGTGACCCAAGAATTCAATTCAAATCATACATGATGCAGAGATAGTATCAGTTTCCAGATTCAGACCACAGTTTCCCAAGACCAACCTCTACTTCAGACATTGGTCTCTAGTCCCAGACTTCTTTCCATCTGACTACAGACAGGAGGTGTGGGGAGAAGGGATTGAGATTCCATGCCCAATACAAGGCTTCATTTCTCTCCAAATAATCATGTTCACAATCTCTAAAGTCTTTGAAACCCCCATCCTTTTGGTTTTGTTTTGTTTTTCTATTATACCACTGTGAGATATACAATTACAAAGATGTTCATGTTTGGGTTTCAGTCATACAGTGTTCCAGTACCCATCCCTCCACCAGTGCCCATTTCCCACCACCAATGTCCCCAGATTCCCTCCCTCCCCGGCCTGCCTCTATATCAGGCACTTTGCCTCTCTCTCTCTCTCTCTCTGTCTTCCTTCTCTTACCCATTGTGGTGGAGTGTTTATTACATAGGCATTATTGACCATTGACAATTGAACTTCTCCTCTAACCTCTCCCCTCAACACACAAATCCAAGATTTCCATTTTATTCGTGCTTGTTTCTCTGACAACCAGCCTTATTTCTCAGGTGTTTTCCAAAGATTACTTTCATTCTTCATTAATGTAGAACAAGATGACTTTTCTCTCTTAACACTTAGGAAATTCCAAGGATTTTTGGAAGGCTAAGTGATAGAAACTGTGAATGAAGACCAAAATGTACATGAGACATGTATTTTGGTCCTCTGATATAGGACATACTTGTTTTTTCCCTATAATCACAATGTCATGAGTGTATTTACAAGGAATTCTGAGAAAGAGACATTATCTTTCTTTCAGAAGATACTGGAAAAGATTCTATCTTCTATGGAAAATTATATGTAGACATGAAGTCTAGAATTGCTGCAGGTGTCTGCTAGAAACCAACAAAAAATAGTCAGCGCCTTGATTTTCTGTATGATTCACTTAGGTAGTTGCTACTGAATATAGGCAATGGGCATAGTTATTTATTGACATAGCAATAGTAGTTATTAATACATTCAACAGAGAACCTGGCAAAGGTATTTTAAATATATTTAATCTGTATTCTAGCATTAAATCAAAGCTATGACAGTTGCTAAGTGTGCAAACAGAGGGAAATTTCTTAATTTTCAAATTTTAAAAGTTCAAAGCTCAAAATTTCAAATTTCAAAAATATTCTCACATTGATTTTAGGTGTTTTTCACCTCCAGAAAGTAAACAGATAAAACTGATAATTAAAATATATCGTAATTACCAAGACACATTGGATAAAATATAATAAAGCACAGTACATATTCGAGTGTAGAAGAAAAATTATTTTCCATAATTAAAATGTGCTGAGCTTATGAACTGAGGTTTTACTAGGTCTGGAAAGGATTATTACTGGTGAATAATAACTAAGTGTGTTAGGATTCTCTAGAGAATAATAATCAACAGGAGATATATAAAGAGAAAGAGCTTGTTATACACGTTTGGCAACAATCATCACAGAAGAGAAGTCCCACAGCGAAAAGTCTTCTCTGTTGGTGATATAATTCTGAGTGCAGATTACTGAGAACAGGGAGCAAATGGTGTGAGTACTAGTTGTGTCCCAAAGCCTGAGAACTATTGGCACTGACGTCCAAGGGCAGGAGATTAATGTCCTACTCAAGCAAAAAAGAACAATTTTTTGAAACATATAAATGAAATAGATAAATTCCACAAGTGAACTAGCACAGAATTAAACATAACACTAAATTTTTCATTCGTGTATCTCTAAAAAAAAGAAAAGAGTTTTTTAAAAAAATAATTTTATCAACTTTTTGCTGGTGTACAAATTGTTTGGAATTTCAGAATAGCTCTACCTGTGAAGTGTCACCAGTCTGAGAAGGTGGGGGCAGGGAGAGGAGAGAGAGAGAAGATAAAATTTTAACCACTACAGTTTTATTAATGAATTTAAAACTTAATAGGAAATTAAACATTGTATGGAAATGTATGATCATTTACATTCTAATCAGATGTTCAAGGGGGCCCATTCTTTAATTGTTTTCATTCTTCATTTATTTTAGGGTTTAGGGGACCATATGTAGTTCTGTCAGTAAATGCTTGAGATGAGAGCCTTCTACTGAGAGTATACCACCTACACGGCAGAGCCTGGCAAGCTACCCGTGTTTTATTTGATATGCCAACAACTAGTAACACTTATGGACCTCAATTCCATGACCTGAAGAGTGGTTTGAGGCTCTTCCTCTCCCTGGAGCAAGCAGATGCCCTTGGGTTACACTTGCTTGTGACAGGACGTATGGAGATGTTACTGGTGCCAGCTCGAACAAATCGATGAATAACAGGAAGACAGTGATACAATGATACACTGTAAGATATACAATTACAAAGATGTTCATGATTGCGTTTCAGTCAGTTTTAACCACTAAATTAAAACTACACAATAAAAAAGAAACATTAAGAAAAACAACAAATGGTCAAAGTCATTAGAACTGAAGATTTTGTAGAACTGAGCTTACATGTAGGACTTGGGAGGGATCATTTATGCACAGGTGGAAGGAAACAGGCTCTCTGATGATTGGTGTGGTATTAAAATGGTGCATGCATGAAAAATATGATGAACACTATTATAAATCCCAATGTTCGATAACAGTGTTTAAAAAAATAAAACAATGGGGTTGGAGTGATAGTCCAGTGGGTAGGGCATTTGCCTTGCATGTGGCCAGCCCATGCCAGCCCAGATTCGATCCCCGGCATCCCATATGGTCGCCCGAGCACCACCAGGAGTAATTCCTGAGTGCAGAGCCAGGGAGAAACCCCTGAGCATTGTCGGGTGTGACCCCAAAAAAGAGCAAAAAATAAATGAATGAATGAATGAATGAATGAATGAAAGAAATAGATTTTGCCTTTCTTATCTTAACCTCTTCATTAATTAGATTTTGCCCACATCCACGGGGCACTCACAAATGCAAGCAGAAATAAAATTTGTTGAACTCTCTCAACATCCCTACCCAAGTTTTTATTTTTGTTTTTGGGCCACAGTCAACAGTGCTCAGGACTTATTCCTTTCTGTGCTCATTCTGGATCATTGTTGGCTGTGCTTGTGACCATTTAGTGTGCCAGGAATCAAACTCGGGACATCTGTATACAAATCTGCTGCTCTACTGTCTTTCCAGCTCCAATCCCAATCCAAGTTAAGGTGACACATAAAACTAACTATCAAAATAGCATGATACCAATATCCAAGGTCAGACAAACCATGGATCAGGGAGGTCTTATCAGTAGGCAGAACCTACTGCAAATGTGTGGGAGTCAGAAGAGAAAGAACAATGTGCTAATAATTATGGTAAATAATAATTCCAGTGTAGAACTGAGCATTGAAAGTAAGCAAAAGGATATACATGATAATCTCTAAATGCTAGTATTTCAAGTCGCAATGTTTAAGAGAAGGCGGAGAGAGAGAGAGAGAGAGAGAGAGAGAGAGAGAGAGAAATGAAAATTGCCTGTCATGGACGCAAGCTGGGAGGGGGAATCAGGGGACATTGGTGGTGGGAGATGGGCACTGGTGGAGGCATGAGTGCTGGAACACTGTATGACCGAAACCCAAATATGAACATTTTCATAACTGTATATCTCAATGTGGTATAATAAAAATTTTTTTTAAATATGTCTAACCATCAAACTAAGTTTTTTTTTAATTCTAATACTCATTTTTTTTTATAGAAAGTGATGATGGGACCCGAGAGATCGTACATCCTGTAAGGAGTTGTCTTTCACATGACTCACCAGGGCTTGATCGCCAGCACTAAATATGGTCCTCTGAGCTTTACCAGGGGTGATCCTTGGGTATAGGACCAGGAGTAAGCCCTGAGCACCAACAGGTGGCCCCCCAAACAAGCAAAGCTTAAAAGGAAATTAATCCTTAGGTGTACAGGAAGGGAATTAGATCTGAGATCTGTTTGTTTGTTTGTTTGTTTGTTTGTTTGTTTGTTTTGGGTTCCATCATTTGAACCCAGGGTCTCAAATGTGCAGGGTAGGTTTGCAACCTCTAAGCTGCATCTCTTCCCTAGAACTGAGATTTCTAAATAGACCTAGTAAAATGTTTGCTAAAAAAAGATAGACTCACTAACATAATTGAGAAATAAAATGTTTCATTTATGAACATTTTGAATTAAAATGATAAAGTTTAACTTCAGGCAGAGAGATGATAGATTGCTTGCCTTGTACATGGCTAACCCCCGTTGATCTCTGGCACCTCATATGGCTCCATGAGCACTGCCAAGAGGAGCACCTAATAACAGAACCAGGAGTAAGTCATGAGCATCCTAAGTTTGGCCCCATCACCCTCCAAAGGTATATCCTCAAAAAATTTGGGTTCAGTTCTATATTTTGGGGGGAGCCTGAAATCAATATCACCTTCATACTACAGGAAAATTCTGCATTGACAAATAGATTTAGAAAAAATTTGACCAAGAGTGATAGTTTTGGAGCAAAAGGACTGGATGGTAAGAAACTTCCTTTCACACTGACCATCTGCATTCAGTCTCCAACCCACACAGTCCCCTTAGCACTGTCAGGAGCGATTCCTGAGTGCAGAGCCATAGGTAAGCTCATGAGCACCAGGGCCTGTGGCACAAGAACCAAAAAAAAGAGAGAGAGAGGGTAAATTAGAGCAAGAACAAGAAACAGAAAGTAAGATACAGGCCCTGAGAATAATCTTAATGGTAGAGCGTTTGTGTTGTCTGTGTGAGGTCCTGATTTCCATCTTCATACCCCAACAAGCCCCATACATACACAAGATAAAAGATACTATCTTTAATGATTTTATAAAAATAAGATAGTATGTGAAAAAAATAAGATTTGTGATATAGTAAATAAAATCTGTAAAAATGAAAACATGGTTATTAAAATCTAAACCTCAGTAAACATTCTAAACAGAAATCACTTGTATCACTTGTCTTGTCTTCCCATTGTTGATCAACTTGCTCGAGGAGGCACCAGTAATGTCTCCATCATTGGGAATGAGGTCCATTATTGTTACCGTTTTTGGCATATTGAATACACCACGGGTAGCTTGCCAGGCCCTTCCATGGTTCTGGGGTTCACTCCAGGGGGCCCAGTCTTTTTCTATGTCAGACTTTCAGCTATCCAGGGCCCACAGGGCAGAGCCCTGGGTGTGGACAAGCCTGTCTCCTGTCTGCCACCTCCCAACGCGGCTGGGCACCACAGCCACACCTGCAACACTAAACAGAAAAGTAATCAAAAATTGAAAGGAGACTTGGTGAAGCACAAAATGATGAGGATATTGGTGAAAGGAAATATAAAATAAAGAACAAATATGAAGATCAATGTTCTATATTTATCTAATAGAAGACCTAGGGAAAATAGAAATAATGGAAGAGAAATAATACTTTTTCTTTAATTTCAGAATTTTAGTTTTTGGTAAATTTTGTCTCTCAGGCATTAAAAGGTTAAAAACATATATAAACACAAAATAATACTCAATTATTCACTTAAATACAGTAGCGAAGATTTCAAATCTGCATCTAAAACTTAGTTTTACTAAACCAAATCTAAGCATGCTTACAAATCTGATGAAAAAAACTGGTATGCAATAATTTTAGTAACATATATCTTATTTTCTACACAAACTAATTTACAGTCTTACAAAGTTTACCAGGCTTTTATATTTTGTCCTTTTATCAAAGGAAAGCTAAAATCTGATCACTATAGCTACTAAAACTTCAATTTTTTAAATATTTTATACCACCGTGAGATATACAGTTACAAAGATGTTCATAAGATGTTCATATCTGGGTTTTGGTCATACAACGTTCCAGCACCCATCTCTCCACCAGTGCCCATTTCCCACCACCAATATCTCCGATTCCCTCCCCACCCCCAGCCTGCCTCTGTGGCAGGCTTGATCACTTGATCACTTGAATCAAGTTATTCATCGATTTGCTCGAGCAGGTGCCAGTAACATTTCCACTGGACCCTATCACGTGCCAATGTAGCCCAATGGCATCTGGTTAATTCAGGAATATGAAGAGCCTCAAACTGTTCCTTCAGGGTCTTGACAAGGAAGTCTGACCATCTTGTAGGTGGGCGGCCACTTGATCTTTTGACATCCCGTGGGATCCAGTCAGTAATGGCTCTAGTCCAGCGGTTGTCTCCAAATTGTATTACATGTCCAGCCCATCTGATTTTCGATGCCTTGGCAAACGAGACAGCGTCCCTGATTCTGGAATAGCGACGGAGGTCAGAACTACGGATTCCTTCTCTCACTTGAGTGAGGCATGATATTCCAAGCATAGCTCTTTCGATTCCTCTCTGGGAGACCCGAATAGCATTCTCATCCTGCTTTCGTAGAGCCCAGGTCTCTGAGGCATATGTTAATGCAGGGAGAATGGTGGAGTCAAATACATGTGCCCGGAGCCAGAGGTTCTTTTGTCCTTTTAGCTATTTCTTCGATGCCTTTGAAGGCATTCCATGCCGCTCTCTTCCTCCTGCACACTTCAGGTTTTAGGTCATTCATCATGTTGATTTCTCGACCTAGGTACACAAAACTGCTGCATTCAGAGATGTTTGTTCCACTGAGAGTGAATGGGGACTCTGGAACTAGTTCATTTTTCATAAACATGGTTTTCTTTTAGATTCAGCTGTAGACCTATCTTTCCACATTCTCGGTCGAAGTCAGCCAGCATGATATAACAATTCAGTGTGACTATATGATCCTCAAACTTTCTACACTTTCCTTTACATGCATTCTACCTTATAGGTTTTACTCTTTTAATTTTAAATTAAATTAATCCTTTTATTTTATTGTCACTGTACCATACAGTTAGAAGATTGTTAATAGTGAAGTTTCAGTCACAAAATTTTCCAACACCTATCTTCCTTCCACCAGTGTACATTTCCCATCATCAATGTGCCCCTTTACCCTCCTGCCAGCCCTCTACCCCTCAGCTTGTCTCTACAGCAAGCCCTCTCTCTCTCTCTCTCTCTCTCTCTCTTTCTCTCTCTCTCTCTCTCCACCCTCCTTTGGCATTATGGATTGCAACACAGATACTGAGAGGTTGCCATGTTTGTTGCCTTACCTATTCTGCACTCAGTTTTTATACAGTGGTCATTTACCATTATCTTTGTCATAGTGGTCTCTTCCCAATCCCAACTTTCTTTTTCCCCAAGAGGTTGAAGCAGGCTTCCAACCATAAACCAAACCCCTGACCCTTGTTTCTACTGTTCTTGAGAATTGGTTTCACATCATCTTTTAAGAGAAATAAAGGTGATAATAACTAAGGAGCATTTTATTTCTCTCATTTTGGGTGACTCTTTTGGTCACTCTTAGTGACGCTCAGAAGTTATTCCTAGCTCTACCCTCAGGAATTCCTCCTGGCGGTGCTTGAGGGACCTTATAGGATGCAATAAATCAAACGTGGGTCAGCTGCATGCAAAGCAAACGCCCTACCTGCTGTAGTATCTTCTGCCCGGGATTTTTTTCTAAATTGAATAATGATTAATCATTTTACAGAACTGAGGAAAGACTTAAACCTTCAGATTGGTGGCCAGAGCAATAACACAATGGGTAGAGCATTTGTCTTGTAGGCAACTGTCCTGGGTTCGACACTTGGCTTCCCATATGGTCCCCTGAGCACCGCCAGGAGGAATTCTTGAGCAAAGAGCCAGGAATAAAGAGCATTGCCAGTGTGACCTGAGCATTGCCAGTGTGACTCAAAAAGTAAAAAAAAACCCTTTAGACTGGAAAAGCACACCAAGTCTATGTAGAATATTAAAATTCCCAAATGATCAAGTTTTAATGAACTCAGAGCACTTTAAAAATCAAAATGAAAAATGTTAAAAGCAATTCATGATCACGATCTTCCCGTTGATCATCTATTTGCTAGAGCGGGCACCAGTAATATCTCCATATGTCCTGTCTCATGCCAGTAGAACCAGGGGCATCGGCTTGCTACAGGAACATAAGGAGCCTCAAACCATTATATTAGGTCATGGAAATGAACTAATATAATTGTTACTGGAATTTGGCATATCAAATGCAACACGAGAAGCTTGCCAGGCTTGCCTAGAGGGAGGCAAACTCTTTTAAACACCTCCAAATAAAGCATTTATTGATGAACCGCATGGCCGCTTGGGGGCGCGAGCCAGGCTGTGATGGGCCAGTTGCTGGGTGGAGTTCTGACGAGAGGGAGGTCCAAATGCGGAAAATGGCGGCACCGTGGAGTGAGGGGTGGGTGGTCTGGCTTGTTGTGAGGTTCTGCCGAGGTGGTGGGCCAGGGCTAGAACCTGCCATGCCTCCCGACTGCCTCATGAACGGCTGGGCACAGGGAGAGCAAGGAACAGCTCTGCCCCATGTCTGAGAGTCTCTGGACCAGCATACCTGGGACGGATTGAGGGAAGAAACTGCTGCAGGGTGGGTGTCGATGATCCGGGCTGTGATGGGCTGGTCTTCTGGGTGGAGTTCTGATGAGAGGGAAGTCCAAATGTGGAAAATGGCGGCACCCATGGAGTGAGGGGGTGGTCTGGCTTGTTGTGAGGTTCTGCTGAGGTGGTGGGCCAGGGCTAGAACCCGCCATGCCTCCCGACTGCCTCATGAACGGCTGGGCACAGGGAGAGTAAGGGAATAACTCTGCCCCATGTCTGAGAGTCTCTGGACCAGCATACTTGGGCCGGATTGAGGAAGAAACTGCTGCAGGGTGGGTGTCGATGATCTGGGCTGTTACCAAGGAAAAAGCAATTACCAAGGAAAAAAATTAAAACCGGAAATAAAACAATTACCAAGGATAATGAGTTGACTACTCACTCTAAAGCCAATAGGGAGTCAGAAGAACTTTAATGTAATATGGGGAACAATTGTCAAATCAAGAGAAAGAGTGAACAAGTAAATATCCTTCAATAAATCTTTCAAAAGTGAAGGAGAAACAAATATATTGTTGGCATATGATTGACCGGTTATCAGTCCAGATTTATGCTTAAAAATTATTTAGAGAGCTGAGGATGCTACTGAGTGGTAATGCCCCGTCTTTCTATCTGTGAGGCCCTGCCTCTTTCCTTGGCAATAGAAAAAAAAGTAAAAAAGATAAAGGGCATTGAGCACAGTATACAAAATTAATATGTAGGAAACAATATGTTGATATCTTTTAAATCTCCAACAATTAGAACAAGAGTGATAATAACCTCAGATCAGGGAACTTGACTTGCATGCAACTGGCCTAGGTTTGATCTTTGGCATCACATCTGGTCCTAAGCCCTGCCAGGAGTGATTCCCGAGTGCAGAGTCAGGAATAAGCCTTGAGCATCATAGAGTATGGTAATAAAAATCCAATAGTTAAATATATGTATACTTATTTAATATGTTTGTTAGGTCATTTTAAATCACATATGTAAATGTAGAAATAAAAATAAATCTGAAAGTCTTATTTGGTTTTGGGATCCTACAGTTGGTCATGAGGAACTACTCCAAGCAAGGAGCTTCAGGGATGCTTCTAGTGGTGCTCAGGGGACCACGTAATGATAGAAGTTGCACCCAGGGTTCCCACATGCATACATGAGCCATCTCCCCAGTTTTGGAAAATTTTTTCTCAATAAAGCAGAACTAAAGTACTAGATATCCAATGACATTTCAGGTTGACCAAGGAAATATCAAAAGAACTGTCAGGAATATAAATAAAAATCATCTAAGAATAAAAAATTCAACCAGCAAAGATAATAATTCTGACCTTCCATGAACCTAACTGCAGAGCTTACAAATAAACATTTTTAAAAATCAATAGCATTGTTAGAGAAATTTATAAATCCTTAGGTATGTGTTAGTAGAGTGGATCCTATTTGGTAATAGAACCAATAGAAGAAAGCAAAGAAGGGTATAAAGATTTAAACAATGCTTTAAGATATTTTTTATTGAAGGGGCTGAGAATATATTTCAGAGGGATTGAACACATACCTTGCATACACTACAGGCAAGGTTAAGGGCACTTAAAAGGTACTTGAAAATCTGTAACCACTGTAGTCATCCTGAGAAGAACTATGGCTTTGGGTAGAGAAACATGACCAGCATTAATCTGTGGCTTGACAGGAAGGGCACATGAAGAATAAATACCATAACTATTCTTTCTTTATGATGTCCATATCCACTTATACTTCTTATAGTCCAACTCAACTAGAAGTCAGAGGACAAGAAAGACTGCCGAAGAAGCATGAACCAGGCCCACGGTCAGGGGTACTGAAGGGGAGACTAGATGTGGGGGAAATAGCATTGTATCATTACCAAGAAATGAAATAAAATGGCAATCATTTCAAAATAATGTGACAACTTGGCATAGTTCTTGTTTTCATATAGTAAAGTCTAACTATATAGAAGAACATTCAATTTATTTCTAAACATTTCCGTGATCAAAGTCAGTCACAATAGGCATCTCATGTTCTACAGGAATGATCTTGCCCTAGTTTCTCCGCCATTCTCGCTCATATGGTATGAGAAACCTGGAAGAAATGTGACCTCAAAGAATGTGAATGTGGTAGAGGATTCAGAGGTCTGGCAGCTGGGGTTGTCACTCATCTGTGTTCCTTACAGCAGTAGACGTGAAAGGCATATTTTCCATGATCACCACACACTTCATTAATCTCTATTTTAATATTAAGAAGGAAAAAAGTGGAAAGTGGCCATTACAAATAGTGATATATAACTATGAGTCAAAATGGACAGAGATGAAAAAACTTGGGGTTACTCAATGCCCCGTTAGCTATTGAAGTGCTTTCTGCTAAAACACTCTTCCTTGGATTAAGATTTTGAAGATATATGTTTTGGATTTTCATAGGCAAGAATTGATTTCTGGAGCTTTGTCTTTTTTTCCCCTTTTTTGTGTTACAACCAGCAATGCTCAGGGGTTACTCCTGGCTCCAGGAATTACTACTGATGATGCTCAGAGAACCATATAGGATGCCGGGGATTGAAACCGGGTCAGCCACGTGCACGGCAAATGCCCTCCCCTCTGGACTATCACACTGACCCCTCTGATCCTTACCGCTCCTTTGCTCAAAGGGTAACCTTTATAACTTCATTTTTCCTAACAGCTGCATAGTATTCCATTGTGTAGATGTACCAAAGCTTTTTATCCAGTCATCGATTTTCGGGCACTCTGGTTGCTTCCAGATTCTGGCTATTGTGAATAATGTGAATAATCAGACTCTTTGCCAGTTTTAAATGTAGCTGCTATGAACATAAAAGTAGGGATGGTGTTTCCGCATGCGTATTTTTGGCTTCCCAGAGTAGATTCCCAGGGAGTGGTATGGCTGGGCCAAATGGAGAAGATTATGTTGAGCGAAATTAGCCAGAAGGAGAGAGACAGATACAGAATGACTGCATTTATCTGCATAACATAAATATATAGGTACATATTATGATACCAATATCCAAGGTCAAGTGAAACATATATCAGGAGGTCCTGTCAAAGGTGGAAATTATCACAAACGTGTGGGATTCAGAGGCTAGGTAAGACAGAAAATGGAACAGTGTGCTAACAATTGTTGAGGGTACTAATGCCAACCTAGAACTGAGCATTAAATAGAGGCAAAAAGATACACATGACAACCCTTTAATGTATGTTCTGTAATCCATAGTCTGGAGGGGAAGGAAAAGAGAAAGAGAGAGAAATGGAAAGAAATAAAGAACCTGCCATGGAGCAGGGCTGGGGAGTGGGGAGGGAACCGGGGACGTTGGTGGTGGGAGATGGGCACTGGTGGCGGGATGGGTGCTGCAACACTGTTTGACCAAAACCCAAATATGAACTTTTTAATTGTATATCTTTGTAATTGTAAAAATAAAAAAATTTAAAAAAAGGGTAACCTTTAAGTGTCGGCATAATGTGTCCAACCATAGGTGATCATTAATTTACTTTCTTTTTAAAAAATGTTATATCACTGTGAGATAGATGACTACAAAGTTGTTCTTGATTGGGTTTCAGTCTTACTGAGAGATGGAATACCCATCCGTCCACCAGCACACATTTAAAAACACCAACGTGCCTATAAATGAATGGACATGGAGAGGATCATGCTGAGTGAAATTAGCCAGAGGGAAAAGGACAGATATAGAATGACGGCATTTATTTGCGGGATATAAAAATATCATGATACCAATATCCAAGGCCAGACAAAACATGGATAAGGAGGTCTTGTCAGTAGGTAGAACCTACTGCAAATGTGTAAGTGTCAGAGGTTAGGCAATACAGAGAAAGTGTAATAATTATTATTGTAAATGATAATACCAGCGTAGAATGAGCATTGAAAGAGGCAAAAGTAACAGATAACCTCTAACTATATGTATTTCAAGCCACAGTGTGAAAAGAAGAGAGAGAGAGAGAGAGAGAGAGAGAGAGAGAGAGAAATGACAATTGCCTGTCATAGACGCAGGCTGGGGGCGGGGAATCATGGGACATTGGTGGTGGGAAATGGGCATGGTGGAGGGATGGGTGCTGGAACACTATAAGACTGAAAATGCAAATATGAACACTTTTGTAACTGTATATCTCACAGTGATATAATAAAAATATTTTAATTAAAAAATAAAATAAAAATACCAACGTCCCCAGTTTTCCTCCCCACCACCCCACCCTGCCTCTATGGCAAGTGTTAGTGAACATTCCTTAAAGAGCCAGTATACCAGCCTATATGCCTATAATAGTTAGGAAGACTGTTAAATTGTTGAGGCCAGGATCCTGAAGCTGGCCTGAGACTATAAATAGAGGCCCCAGAAGAGCATCTGGGGGCTTCCAGAGGAGAGAGCAGAAGCCCCTGGTGCTGGGCTGTAAGGCTGGCCAGCACCTAGATCATAGCCCCTGGTGCATGGGCCAGATAGCCAGCACCAGGGTAGAGAAACTGCTCCTGGTGCCTATGCCCAAGGGCCAGCACCAGAGCCACAAAGCCTGGTGCCTAAGTCTGAGGGCTAGCACCAAGGCCACAGGGATACAGGGCAACAGCACGAAGCAAAGAAACAAAGAAATAGAGATAGGGGATGCAGAGAAACAGAGAAACCGAGGCAAAAGGACAAAATGGTGAAACTTAGGGACTCAGAGCTAGGGACATAAACAGGATCGAGACCAAGAGGCCCTGAAGAGAATAGCCCTGAACAGAAAGAATCTAAGAAAAGATGTCCAGAACCGAGAGGCCCTGAAGAGAGGAGCCTGCACAGGTGCCCGGAAGAGAGCAGCCTGCCGGAGAAACTGCTGGGAGAGAGCCACAGGTCCCTGAAGTGAGGTTCCTGCAACGAGCAGCAAGGCACAGTAAAAAGTAGCAGAAGATGGATTGAAAAGCAACCTCCAGGAACCTCTGGTATTATTCTCTCATCTGTTGATGGGTCACGGGGAATGGTGTAGACCCTGGACACAGGCTAGGGGCCCTAATGGATTGTGAGTAGTGTTAGGGACCAGCCCCTAGCATATGCTGCCATGGTTACCCCCTGACCCCAAGTACTGTTAGGGCAATATAGTTCTCAGGGGGTCCCTTGGGCCTGGGGCCTTGGGACCCCACGGAGTGGGGAACCACAATCCCCCTCCTCTCCTTTTATTTATAAGCCCTAACAGCAGGCACTTCTTTCTTCTTTGGCACATTGTTATTGCAATATGTACACTGAGGGGTATCATACAAATCCCTTTACCTACTCTTACTCAGTCTAGTCTGGCATCACCATTTCCAATTATTATTAGTAACTGACCCCTTCTCTATCTTACTGAACTTCTGCCCCCAAACATTGTGGTAGATTCCAACCCTTCAAAAGTCCTCCTAGATCTTGTCAATAGGTGGAATCTACCACAAACATGTGGAAGTCAGGAGGTTAGGTAAGACAGAGAAGGAAACAGTGTGCTAATAATTGTTGAAAATGATAATACCAGCCTAGAACTGAACATTGAATATAGGCAAAAAGATACACATGATAACCTATAAATGTATGTATTACAATCCACAATGTGTAAGAGAAGGAAGAGTGAAAGAGAGAGAGAGAGAGAGAGAGAAAAGAGATAAAGAACCTGTCATAGAGGCAGGCTAGGGGAAGGGGAGGGAATTGAGGACATTGGTGATGGGAAATGGGCACTGGTGGAGGGATGGATGCTGGAACATTGTATGACCAAAACCCAAACATGAACATCTTTGTAATTGTATATCTCACTGTGGTATAATAAAATATTAATTTAAAAAAGAGTCCTTCTAGGCCCTGCTTTGATTAGCCATAGATATTAGTCTCATAATATTTTTATATATCACAAATAAATGGAGTCATTCTATATTAGAATTTTTCCTTCACTCAGCATAATAATCTCCATTTTAAGTAAATTTCATGACTTCATTTTTCCTAACAGCTGCATAGTATTCCATTGTGTAGATGTACCAGAATTTCTTTATCCATTCGTCTGTTCTCAGGCACTCAGGTTGTTTCCATTCTCTGAATATTGTGAATAGCACTGCAATGAATATAAAAGTGCAGATGGTGTTTCTTCTGTGTTTTTGGGCCACCCGGATATATTTCCAGAATTGATATTGCTGGGTCAAATGGGAACTCAATTTAGTTTTTGGAAGAATGTCCATATTGTTTTCCAAAATGGCTGGACCAGTCAGCATTCCCACTAACAACGAATGAGAGTGGCTTTCTCCCCACATCAGTGCCAGCACTGATTATTCATGCTCTTTTGGATGTATGCCAGTCTCTGGCATGAGATGATATCTTTTTGTTATGTTGATTTACAACTCCCTGATGATTAGTGATGCAGAGCATTTTTTCATATGACTTTTGGTCGTTTGAATTTCTTCCTTAGGAAATTTCTGTTCATTTTTTCTCCCCATTTTTTGATGTGCTTGGATTTTTTATCTTGTAAATTTCTACAGTATTTTATATACAGTGGAGATTAACCCCTTGTCAGATGGGTATTGGGTAAATATTTTTCCCAATCTGTAGGCTGTCTTTGTATCTTGGTCACTTTGTTTTGAGGTACAAAAGCTTCTTAGTTTCCTGTAGTCCCATGTGTTTACCTTTGCTTCCACTTGCTTGGTCAGTAGTGTTTCATCTTTGAAGATACCTTTAGCTTCAATGTCATGGAGGATTCACCTATGTTTTCTTTGATTTACCTTATGGATTCATGTCTGATGTTGAGATCTTTAATCCAATTTGATCTGACTTTTGTGCATGGTGTTAGAGGCCTGAGTTAATATTTTTACAGTAGATGTCCAGTTTTCCCAGCACCACTTGTTGAAGAGGTTTTCCTTGCTCCACTTCATTTTTTGGCCCCGTTATTGAATACTAAATGATCTTATATTTGAGAGTGTGTGTCAGATATTCAACTCTATTCTATAGGTCTACAGTCTTTTTATTCGAATACCATGGTATTTTAATTCTACCACTTCATAGTACAGTTTGAAGCTGAGGAAGGTGATGCCTCCCATTTTCTTTTTCCCAAGAATTCTTTAGCTATTTGTAGGCATTGATTGTTCCATATAAAATTTCAGGAGTGCTTGATAAGTTTCTGGATGTCATGGGTATCCTTATAGGGACCACACTGAATTTGTAAAATGCTTTAGGGAGTATTGCCATTTTGACAACGCATTTGTACCTGGGGGAGGGGTCACATGTTGGCACAGGTCCCGAGATCAGAGTTTCAGACTCTTTGCCAGTTTTAAATGTAGCTGTTCCTTTCCACCCAGGTGATTATCCGGACACCTGAGCTTGTTCAGAGAGCCTATCTCCTAGCTTAATTTACTTTCTTGTCTTCCTACCTAACTCCAAAAGAGTAAGCATTATGCCTTATTTGACTTTTTAACACTTGTAGAGTACTAGGCCGATTATATGTAAAGATACGATCTTTATGTATCTAAAGATATGATGTTTGAGTAAGATAATTGAATTAATGAAAATTAGTTGCTTGAGGGACACAGAAGAAATGTATTTTTAGCTCCAAAGAGGAGCTAATGGGCCGGAGCGATAGCCCAGCGGGTAGGGAGTTTGCCTTGCAAGTGGCCGGCCTGTGCCGGCCTGGTTCGATTCCCAGCATCCCATATGGTCCCCCGAACACCACCAGGAGTAATTCCTGAGTGCAGAGCCAGGAGAAACCTCTGAGCATTGCCGGGTGTGACCCAAAAAAGCAAACAAACAAACAAACAAACAAACAAAAAAACAAAGAGGAGCTAAGGCACCTTTTTGAATATGGTCAAATATATTTCAAATATCTGGCACCCCATATGGTAACTCCAAGAAACTCCAAGGATTACTCCTGAGCTCAGAGCCAGAAATATCCTTTGAGCACTGGTAGAGAGGCTTTCACTCCACCCCCAAATCACTTGATCACTTCATATCAGTTAGTCATCGATTTGCTCGAGCGGGCGCCAGTACCATTTCCATTTGACCCTATCACGTACCAGTGTAGCCCAATGGCATCTGGTTGCTTCAGGGAATACAAAGAGCCTTAAACTGTTTGTTCAGGGCCTTGACGAAGAAGTCTGACCATCTTGTAGGTAGGCAGCCATGTGATCTTTTGACGTCCATGGGATCCAGTCGGTAATGGCTCTAGTCCAGCAGTCATCTACAAATCGCATTACATATCCAGCCCATCTGATTTTTCCATGCCTTGGCAAACAAGACAGCGTCCCGACTCTGGAATGTCGACAGAGGTTGGAACTCCGGATTCCTTCTCTCACTTGAGTGAGGCGTGATATTCCAAGCATAGCTCTTTCAATTCCTCTTTGGGAGACCCAAATAACATTTTCATCCTGCTTTCGTAGGGCTCAGGTCTCTGAGGCGTATGTTAACGCAGGGAGAACGTTGGATTCGAAGAGTATGTGCCCGTAGTCAGAGGTTCTTTGCCCCTTTAGCTATTTCTTCGATGCTCTTGTAATAAAAATACCACCCCCAAATTCAGAAGAAATAAGAAATGGACTTTATAGCATTACTAAAGCTCTAACATAAACTTAAGTTAGCTTAAGTTAGCATAGCAAGCTAACATAAACTTAAGTTAGCTTTATACGATAGACTTCATTACTGGACAATGAAGTGGTGAGTGCCTGGAAAGTTGGTGCAAATGGAGCAGAGCTTCAACTGGAACATGCTGGCTTTGTGCTATACCTTTGAACTTATTGTAGCTCTGTTAGCTATTACTTGTCACTATCATACCACACATTGTTCCTTTTTTCTCTATTCTTTTCTAACAGAATTCCTACTAGAGGTCAAAATAACTAGAAAAATCAACCCTTCCAGCAAAATTTAGAAGCAAGGCATGCTGTTAAGTATAATAGAAAAAAGATGCAACAGATTTAACTGGTATTCAGCACTAAACTGCTTTGACATTGTGGAGACACAAATTGGGAGAACAGATTTGTGAGGGAAATGGTATCAGGACAAATGTTCTTCACCTGTGTTCTTCACTCTGTGGTTGGTCTGTATTGAAGTTCCTGCCATATAATCTCCAGACAAAGTTGAAACCAGAGATCAGATCAGAATCTCATATTAATTTTGGGGGTGGGGGAATGGAGTGGGAAGTAATTCTGTACTATGGAGTATGGGACAGACTATATAATTTGGGATGGAAAAAGTACTAGATTCTAAATTGATATTTAGCCAAGAGAAACTTAGATGATGCAAAGGCTGTTTGCTATCATTGATTAGTTTCAAAGTCAGTGTTAAATATTTTGACTATCATTCTTGTCTAAGTTCAGGTAGTTGCTCTGTTATTTTTTGTTTTTGTTATGCTTAGGGAAACACAGTCAGTGGTGTTTGAGGCCACTCCTGGCTCTGTGCTCAGGGAGTTCCTCCTAATAGTGTCAGGAATTGAATCTAGGCATCCCACATGCAAAGCAGGCACTTAGCTTTTTTGAGTTATCTTTCTGGCCCCTAGTCGGTTCTTTTTTTAACTCAAAGGCAAGTCATCTTTCAATGACTTTCATCATCTATGAAAACATAGTACAGTGGTGACACAGACTAAGGTCCAATCTACTGTGGATGGTCCCCTGAGCCCCTCCAGGAGTAATCCCTGAGAACAGGTAGTAAGCCCTGAGCACAGTCATGTGTGGCACCCAAATATAAATAATAATAATAATAATAATGATAAAGTAAAATAACAATTATAAAATGGCTGCAATAATGAAAGCACTTTCCTTATAATGAATATACAAGGAATGTAAATAAAAACATAATGAACTATAAAAAAACTGTAGCTATTAGTAGTTATTGTATATTAGTAATTACTTAAGTTCTGTTGATGAAGTGTTCAGTCACTAATGTACTGAAAGGAAAGTGCAACATTTTCTATTCAATAGTCATCTAAAAGATGGTCTTCTGAAAGTTAGGTCCTACAGTAGAATGAGAATTAAGAAGGATAACAAACCTCTCTGAACCAAATTCCAAGAAGAACAGGTATGGTCGATTCATGTATGGAGCAGGACACTGAACAAGACATCAAATAAAAAATAAGGCATCAGCATACCACTCCTGGGAATCTACTCTGGGAAACCAAAAATACTCAGCGGAAACACCATCCCTACTTTTATGTTCATAGCAGCATTATTCACAATAGCCAGAATCTGGAAGCAACCAGAGTGCCCAAAAATCGATGACTGGATAAAGAAGCTTTGGTACATCTACACAGTGGAATACTATGCAGCTGTTAGGAAAAATGAAGTTATAAAATTTGCCTATAAATGGATGGACATGGAGAAGATTATGTTGAGTGAAATTAGCCAGAAGGAGAGAGACAGATACAGAATGACTGCATTTATTTGCATAACATAAATATATATTTACATATTATACCAATATCCAAGGTCAAGTGAAACATATATCAGGAGGTCTTGTCAAAGGTGGAAATTATCACAAGTGCGTGGGAGTCAGAGGCTAGGTAAGACAGAAAATGGAACGGTGTGCTAACAATTGTCAAGGGTATTAATGCCAACCTAGAACTGAGCATTAAATAGAGGCAAAAAGATACACATGACATCCCTTTAATATATGTTCTGTAATCCATAGTCTGGAAGGGAAGGAAAAGAGAAAGGGAGAGAAAGGGAAAGAAATAAAGAACCTGCCATGGAGGAGGGCTGGGGAGGGGGGAGGGAACCTGGGACATTGGTGGTGGGAGATGGGTACTGGTAGAGGGATGGGTGCTGGAACACTGTATGACCAAAACCCAAATATGAACTTTGTAATTGTATATCTTTGTAATTGTAAAAATAAAAAATTAAAAAAATAAGGCATCAAATATTTCGGTTTAAATCTCCCCACTGACATTAAACACAAGACAATGATTGAGCACTCATTGGAGAAACCCTGCATAATCAGTGTTTTTGATGACACCAAGAGGGCTGTCGGTGGAGAAGAATGCAGACATTAATGACTACGAATGATTTGAAGAGTGATTAGAAAGAGTTGAAGTTAAAACATTAAATTATAGTTGTAATTTTGCCAAGTTATTTCATGCAGTTTCTTAAATTTTTTTTAGTTTTTATGCATTTGTCCAAGATTGTGATAAAAATCTGTCTAAAGTGCCCTTACAATAAATTTAAAAATAAATACTTGATGTGGTTAGTATAAAAAGAAGAATATTAACAGTACCAGAGCTATTCTATGTTGCCACACTATTTAGAATCTTTATTTGTGCTACCTGGTAGAGACCAATGTTATATTTTAGTGTTTCTATAGATACACAGTATTATAGATAATTACTAATGTCGCCATTGTTTAAAGTTAAAAAGATAAGACTGAAAATGCTGACAAATTCACACAATTGACTTCTTTATGTGGAATCTTCAAAAGATACCTTGTAATCATAAAAGTCATAATCTTTACACGGGCATGATACTCATTTTATGAATCATGACATTAGAAACAGATCTAAACTGATCTCTTTCATATCTGGTTGCTGAATTTTGATTTACTTCCCTAAGTATGCAATTTTATCTCAAATGCCATATGTATTTTAAGTAGATATCAAAAAAGGTAAGAAAAATATCACATGTAGCTAATACAATTCCCAATGCATTGATTCAACAAATATTTATTGTACATCTATTACTTTCAAGGCCATGCTAAAATTTTTTGAAAAATTAGCACTATATGATACCAATTGCACTCTCAGTTCACAGTTTCTTAAAGTTTCTCTGATGAATAATTTACCTGTTATACCAGTCTTGGTGTCACTACAAAGGTAGATTTTGGGGCAAGTTCATATTAAATCAGTAGGTTTAGAATAAATGCAGATTACTCTCCATAATGTGGAAGCTTTATTCAATGAGTTGAAGAGCTTAAAAGAAAAAAAAAAAAAAAGCTGACATTCCCTAGGACAAGGTAATATGCCTTCAGACTATCTTTGTTGTTAGTTTGCTTTTAATTTTAGTCACCATGATTTACAGTATTGTTAATGATCGGGTCGCATAAAAACAATGTTCCAAATCCATATCCTCACAAGAATGACAGTTTCCCTCTACCATTGTCTCACAATACCCTCCAGGAATGCCATCCCACTCCCTTCGCCCTGTTCAGTTCTGTAAATCAGATCTCAGGTTCTGTTGCCTTTGACCTTTCGTTGTTCCCTTTACTATATTTCTTTGTTTCTCAAATATGAGAGATATCATTTTGTCTCTGCTCCTCTCCTTCTTACCAATTTCATCCATCTAGCATAAAAAGCATGATTTCATCTTTTCTTTTTTTAAATTTTTAATTTTTTTTTATTTCATCTTTTCTTATACCCAAGTAGTCTTCCACTGTGTGTATATACCATATTTTCTTTATTCAGTTGTCTGTTCTTGGACACTTGGGATTTTTTTTCCCTCCAGAATGTGGCTATTGTTTGTAGTGTTTCAATGATCATAGGTGCACAAACGTCTTGAACTTGCTGGGTCATATGGAAGCTAGATTCCTAATTTCTTGATATTCCTGTTGCAGTGGATGATGGTTCCATTTTCCTTTAAGTTCATGCAAACATGGTTGTTTTTGTTCTTTGTGATGCATACCAGTCTCAAAAATGTGAGGTGATCGCGGCCGGCCTGTGCCGGCCTGGGTTCGATCGCCAGCATCCCATATGGTCCCCTGAGCACCGCCAGGAGTGGTTCCTGGGTGCAGATCCAGGAGTAGCCCCTGAGCGTTGCAGAGTGTGACCCAAAAAAGCAAAAAAAAAAAAAAAATTAAAAAATGTGAGGTGATATCTCATTGTTGTTTGCTTTGCTTTTCTGTTAATGACAGAGTTGCATAAAAACAATGCTCCAAACCCAAAGCCTGTTGGGTATTTATTTCCCTGATGTAGATTATAGAGAGCATTTTTCATGTACTTATTGACCATTTGTATATCATCTTTAGGAAATTTTTGTTCATCTCTTCTGCTTGTATGTTTATGGACCACACCTAGCAGTGTTCAGGGCTTACTCCTTCCCTTTTGCTCAGGGATCACTCCTAATGAGCTCCAGCGACATACTGGGTACCAGTGATTGAACCTGGGTCAGCCACATTTAAGGTAGTACCCATCTGTTGTACTATCTCTGAGCCTGCTAATCTCTTTTTTCAGTTAATATTTTTTCTTTTTACATTTTAAAAAGGGCTTTAAGTATCTTGAATATTAGCCCATTTTCAGATGATTGGTAAGCAAATATTATCTCCCAGTTGTGGGTTGCGTGGTCTTTTTTTTTTTCTGGTCATTATTTCTTTTGCAGTGCAGAAGTTTCAGACTGTTTTGGGACTTGGTCCCCAGCATACTGACTCCATAATTATCTGAACCAATAACTTAAAAATCTCTTTTTCTGTCTTCATCTCTGGATCTGGCTCTTATTTGCTCTCTTTCTCTCCTCTTTCAGAAGAATGGAAAATGCTGATTGATTTGCTATTTGATCCTACAGTAGAGGATTAAACTGTACATTTATTTTTCAATATGTTACCATCTTAAGCCCCTCAAGGTGTTGCAGGTGAGACTGCGGTGCCTAGCTGTGTCTGCAGGTGGCAGATAGGAGACAGGCTTGTCTACACCCAGGGCTCTGCCCTGTGGGCCCTGGATGGTTGATGGTATGACATAGAAAAAGACTGAGCCCCTGGGATGAACCCAGAGCCATGGCAGAGCCTGGCAAGCTAATCGTGTTGTATTCAATATGACAAAAGTAGTAACAATAATGGACCTCATTCCCAACAAATGGAGATGTTACTGGTGCCTGCTCAAGCAAATCTGTGAACAATAGGAAGATAAGTGATGCAAGTGAAGTAATTTCCATCTCATATTAATTACAAATCCTTATTTAGAAGACTAAAGCTTGAACTTGTTATATTTTCCTTAGAATAATTAACACATGATGCAAAAGAGAACCTTGTTAGTAAATACATGGAAAGTGAAATAAAGTTAACATATACATAAATAATTTATTTCTTTATTACATATAAACTAAGGGTTTTAAAAACGCCTCAGAGACCTGGGCCCTACGAATGCAGGATGAGAATGCTCTCCCAGAGAGGAATCGAAAGAGCTATGCTTGGAATATCACGCCTCACTCAAGTGAGTGCAGGAATCCGGAGTTCTGACCTCCGTCACTATTCCAGAGTCAGGGACGCTGTCTCGTTTGCCAAGGCATCGAAAATTAGATGGGCTGGACATGTAATGCGATTTGGAGACAACCGCTGGACTAGAACCATTACCGACTGGATTCCACGGGATGTCAAAAGATCACGCGGCTGTCCACCTACAAGATGGTCAGACTTCCTTGTTAAGACCCTGAAGGAACGGTTTGAGGCTCTTCATATTCCTGAATCAACCAGATGCCATTGGGCTACATTGGCACGTGATAGGGTCCAATGGAAATGTTACTGGCGCCCGCCGAGCAAATTGATGAATAACAGGATGCAAGTGATCAAGTGATCAATAGAATCAGATGCCGGGGATGTAGTTCAGAGCCCAAGTGCCTTCCTTGCTAGCATGTGGTTCCATTTGATTTCCAGCATGATTTTATTTCTACCATTGAAATCCAAGCACTCTGCAACATCAGCAATGATAGCAGTTTCATTTATATTAATATTATTATCATTTAGTAATTTTAAAGTTGATGCACCATTAAATGTTTAGTAAATGTTCTCATTTTGATGTTTTTTTTTTCCTCTCAGTTTGGATTGGTTTCCTGAAGTCAAGAAGTCAAGTTAGTTACTTGAAGTCAAGATAGTCCTACATCATACAAGGAAAGAACATCATATAATAAAATAGTGATAAAACAGGTCCATTAAAATAAAGATGAAATAAACATGAGTCATATAATGAAAAGGGAGGAAGGACATGTTACCAAAAATCCTAGGCTAAGGACACTTGCTATAATTTGGAATTACATTTCTCTTACTTTCTTAGCAGCCAACTCAAACAAGAAATCTCAATAAATTACCTTATTCTTTTGTCAAATAAAGGAAGTCTATTGCTTCATAAGGAAAATTAATCTTTGTTTGAACCAAAATGAAATAAGTGGAATAAGGGAAAACTGTTAGGGACTAACATGTAACAGAACACAGAAAGAGAAGAGGATAAACTTGCAAATATTTATTCAGTCTATTATATGCAGAACATCAACAATGATTTTCTTCTCTTTGATACCATTATCATCAATGTTAATGGAAAATATAGCATAAATTTTGTAATGTATTAAGCATAATGTTTTAAAAATATTAATTAAATGACCTTTCTCTCATTTAAACTTGGATGGCATGATATTATAACTGATAAGATGACCAGGTTCACAATTAGATTGATTAAAACTTCACGATTCAAGGTGACATCAAATATAGACTTTCATAGGTCAATATGAGGAATGACTGAAAGTATGACTCCTTCCTCGGTTAACAGAGGTGACATTGTTTATTCTATACAAGGTCCTAGGAAATTCTGGTAAAAAAGTCTGTTCTGAAACAAAGTGCAGTTCTCATCTTCACATCATAGATTTCCCCATAGTGTTAAACACTGTAGAGTTTAATAGTGTGTCCTGTTCTATCAATCAGTATAACAATTCCTTCTAAATATCAAAAAAATATTTAATGGTTTGCATTTGGGACAAGATAAGGAAAGAACAAATGACCAAGAGTGACACAGGCTCTTACAAATAAAACATAATTACATTGTATTAATTTGGGGGTTTTAGGGGCCTTCCTAAGCAGTTCTCAGGAGGTCCAGGGACCAATGGTAGTTCTCAATCAGCTGCGTTGGCAATTCAATGCAAGGACCTAGAATATTATCTTGCTCTGGCTCTACAGTCCCAGGCCACCCTGGTGGTATGAGGGACCTAAATGCCCACACTCAGCGATGTGGATCTAGGAATCAAATATGGATCAGGTGTGTACTAGGTTTGTGTCCTAACTGCTGTAGTCTCCTGGCCCTTATTGTGTTAATCTGATTTATATGGTGATATAAATCATCCTAACCTAGTAGGGCATTCTAGAAATAAACATTGGGCTATCTTTAGTGTCAAAGTAGGTGTTTATTTTGGCTATCAAACATATTGCATTCGTTAATTCATCCATAGAAACTCATAAAGTTAGAGGCAAAAGAACTTTGGATAGTATCTTGTTCTATTATACATCAGATGATGACACCAAGACTAGAGAGTTGAAATTAATTTCTGAGGTTCCAAAGCATGTCCTGAACCTGTACTTTTCACCAGTGATTCTCCATTAGATAAGGCTTTACTTATCTAATGGCACCAGGTTTTACTTAATGCTACCTCTTACTCAGGATGGAATGTAAGAGTAACTGATTTGCTCATTCCTGGAATGTTTGTTTATAAATGTGGGTAGAAGGTTGGGTTATATCTATTAAACTTGGGTGAATTGATATGTAGCCCCTTGAGTACTTGAGGTAAGATCTGATGTCTGGAGAACAAGTTGTTCTTGAAATCAGTCTAATAATTCTGCTTAAGTCCTTACAGAGGACTGAGAAGGGAGAGCTACCACAGATATATGAGAGCTATTACTGATTCTTCTTCAGGATAGTTCTCAGGAATTTGTATAATGTTGCAAGTAAAATTTGTAAATGCCGTTTCGCATGCATATATATTCCAATTTTTTTGCCTTATCGTCAAAAAATAAAAAAAATCAGTGAGGTTTTTCCATCCTTACTGCTATCACCCTAGTCAAAGCACCATCATTTTCGCCTACCCAACCATGGCTCCTTCCTGCTTCCACCCTAATCCAATTTTCCATTAACTAAATAATGTATTTACAATAACTTATCTTTTGAACCAAGTTAAAATTAAGGAAAAAAAAGTAAATAATTGAAAGTAGAAATGAAAGCAGAGACATTATAATTGGTACTATAGAAATCCAAAGGGTAATGAGATTACTCGGAACAGTAGTCCTGAACAAATTGGATAAACTAGAAGAAATAGATAAATTCCTAGAATCATAGTCTACCAAGATTGAATTATAATGAAATAAAAAATTTAAACAGACCATTGAGTAAAGAGATTGAGTCAGTAACCCAAAAGAAAACTGGATAGCCAAAAGCAAACAAAGGAAATTGAGCCCCAATCTCTACACCACTTATAAAAACTATCTTGAAATGGACTGAAATTTTTAAATATAAAACTTGAAACTGATAGAAGAAAATAACACCCTTCCCTTGGATCTTAGTATTGGCTTTTTAAATATGACCAAAAAATGCACAAGCAACAAAAGCATACACATTAGTAATGGGACCACAACAATCTATAGAAGATTTCCACTCAGCAAAAGACTCCATCAACAAAATGAAAAAGTACCTAACAGAATGGGTTAAAATACCTGAAAATCATATATCTGATAAGAGATGAATATTCAAAATATGTAAAGAATCCACACAATTTAATAGCAAAGAAAACATTTCCACTTCAAACTGAGAAAATGAATGGAATAATATTTTAGCAAAGAAGACATACAATTGGCCTCTGGGTACAGGAAAAGGAGTTTTAGCACCACTAATCATGAGGGAAATGAAATCAATTGACTATCATCTCACTGTCAAAATGACTATTATCAAGAAGACAAATTATAATAAGTGTTTGCAGGCTTTGTGGGAAAAAAAAGAACCCTGTGCACTGTAAACTAATCCAACGCCTATGGAAAACAGTATGGGATTCTCTCAAAGCGTTATAAAAATAAAAATGCAGGTATCGAGGAATTAGTTCAAAGAGCTTCAGTAGATACAGGCCCTGCATACTGGAGACCCAGATTCAATTCCCAGCTCCACGTGTTCCTTGAGTGCCTCTGGAACAGTATGTCAGCACCTAGCTGAAAATAGTTTTCAGGCTCCTTAGTGTGTGTCCCCTCAAAAGACCCTTTTTGCATGTCCCCTCAAAACAAAACAAAAATAACAGAAATGCCACAATTTAAAGACCTTAAGAAACTGGAACAACAAAATTCTCTCTTTGGCTGTCAATAGAAGAGAGCTCATTCTGAGTGTGTGTGGTTAGTGCCAGCCCTGTGTCCTGTGCCATTGTTTTAGCAATAGTAGGAGGCTTAGCACAAAGGGAGGTATCATATTAGTCAATCTGCCCGAGCTAACAAATTATTAAAACATGCTGAAAAATTGTTCATATGCTCTCAGGAAATTTCTGGAAAGAACTGGGACAAGTACAAAGGGATCAAGAAGTCTCTAATTATAATGACTGCCAGAGTCACAGAATGTTTACTAATGTTTTATGGTCAGAATTGAGCCTCCTGGCTAGTAAATTCTGAGATACACAGATTGCATGTAGTACAGCTTTGAAAAACAAACAAAAAAATTTGTGGTAACTACACTAAGAGAAGTGACCTCAATTCTAACATCCTACTTTTCACAGACTTGTAAATCATACCTATTTTCTTTACCTGGCTGTAAGAGTTGGTGTAAGTCACTGTGATAGGACAAGTCATAGCATTTTCAAAGGCTTTTTACCTGCTTTTCCTTATCTTTATTTCTATTTTTTAATTTATTCTTTGCATGTTATGAAGCTGTTGATAACCATTTCAGGCATTCAATGTTTTGACTTCAAACCCTCCACCAAGGTCCATAGCAATTTAAGTAACTTTCCCTGTAATTTTTTTGCCAGTGGTAGGGAGGGGGAAGAAGTTGTTATTATTTGGTTTTGGCATCACACCTGGCAGTAGTCAGGGCTTACTCCTGGTTGGACTTAGGAGTAAACCCATTTATATTATAAACCACATAGGTGCCAAGGATCCAATCTGGGTAGGTCACTTGCAAGACAAATGCACTGAGCCATATTATCGCTCTGGTCCCATCCACCTGAAAACTTTTATTAATGGTCGTTGTTAGCCTTTTTTTTCTTTTCTTTGATTTTTTTTTTTGGTCACACCTGTTAATGCTCAGGGGTTATTCCTGGCTCTGCACTCAGGAATTATTGGACCATATGGGATGCTGGGATCGAACCTGGATCTGTGGTGTGCAAGGGAAATGCCCTGCCCTCTGTGCTATCACTGTGAACCGAGGCTTGTTTCCTTTTGTGTTTTATCATTGACTTGGATGCTAGGGTAGCATGAAAAGCATACTTGTCACATGTACTAATGTCACTGATAAGGGAGCAGTTGTTTGGCATTACAATCAATGTCCAGAAAGTGCTATGTAGGATGGAATGTGAGACTGATACTTCAAACACAATGTGATATAATGAAAGATTCAACAAATGAATTAATATTGGGGTTAGAGAGCGAACTTAATGGTTGGTTCTGATGCTTTGCATGCTGATGATTTGGGTTCAATTCCTGCAGCCACATATGCTCCCACCCCCTACCATCATTACGAGCAACTCTAAGTACACAGCTGGGAGTGGCCCCTGAGCATCTCTGGGTGTGGCCCCTAGCTTGAAATTGGCAAATTAATATTTAATTAATTGCAGTCCTAATATATGTCAAGTCTGACAGCATTTTGTAGATGAAGCATCAATAAATAGGAAGGGGAGGCGGCTAAGAGTATTAGCACATTACATTCTTGTGATGAAGATTTTTAAATCTTAAAAATTTAAAAAACAGACTGAAGATTTAAAAACAGACTGAAGAAGGGAAAGTTTCACTTAGTGCTTATGTTCTAATCATGTCAAGAAATATAACATAGAATTTATGTATTTATATGTGTGCACACTGTGTGTGGATATATATTATGTGTAATATATAATATATATTATAAGTCATGTCATGAGATAAAGCATTCAGCTTAGCAAATACTCTTATAGGAAAAGAGAAATTTTAATGAGTTAAGGTCAATTTATTGAGAGGAAAGTTTGGGGGAAGGTAACTTATTTTAGCTGTTTCCAGATGTCAGAAACAAGATCAATGGGAGAACATTGTAAGAAGATGGGATTCAGAAGAAAAAGTTAGATCTAGAGTTGTTTTAGGGATCACTGTCAGAACAAGAAAAGTTTTCTCTTTTCCCTGGAGGCGTTTAGACTTGGGGATGGCTGTTTAACTGTCATGAACAGAACAATGTTTCTGTTTTGTGAGGGTAACAGATTGAAAATGTATAGCCTCTATCAACTCTATTTTTATGAAACCAGCAGTCTTTTACCTTAAGTTGTTCTGAAAACTAGGAACAGATATTCTTTTTTGAAATGTCATTTTAAAAAAGTTGGGCTACAATTTGTCCTTGCTTGCACAATGGAAAAGAAGATGAAACTCCAGCTTGGACTGGTTAAAATTTTCTGGAGAAACATGTTTAACTGAAGCTGTAATGTTTCTCTTAGGATGTATTATTGACTAAGCTCTCTGTCCTTTTCTATAGCAAATACGCTAGTGGATTCAGGATGATCTCCAAACAGTATTAATTGACTTTTTGTCGAAGTCTCATATTGAAGCTGGTAACAGATCTGGCTCCGGATGGGCTTTTAGAATAAGAACCAATGCAAAGAGTTAGTGCCCTCTAAGGTCAAGATTGGGTCTCAAGATTAGAGGCAAGACTAGACGTGCCTGAAAAGAATCTAGCAGCTCCAGCTACAGGCGGAGGAAAAATATCGAGAGTGAGAATTTGGCTAAATCTTCTAAATATTATATATTATTAGCCATAATGATCTTTGAGAAAGAAGTATAACTGGAAAAACATTTAGACTTACAGAGGTATTATGAGGATTGATAGCTTGCAACGATTTCAATATGTTTTAAACCCCATGCTTTCCCAAGTTTTTAAGTTGCTTATTCATTTGTTGCAATGTAAGTTATTTGAGATCAGGAAGTGTGACTACAAATCTCTGTTTTTACGTGACTCACCCGCAGTACATGGATGAAGAAGGGGTTTCAAGTCTACATTTTGTTATGGCTTTAACTTTCAAATATCTTCATTTGATTACTAGTTTTGGGATCTGAGTAAACTCTGAACTCTATGCTTTGGAACATATAATGACTCTGTTGTCAATACTGATAGCAAGTTAAGCCTGAGGCTTAGATTCTCTTCCTATTTCCAGAAGCTTTGTTCTAGTGTAAATTTTTATCATTTTCAAAGAGGTTCACAAGAGGCCATTCGGACATGAGCTGTGTTGCTATTATAACCTTGAAACAAATTTCAGTCACTTTATAACTCTATAACCCCTCAGAGTTTTCTCAATGTATTTCTCTTATTAACCTCTTTTTTTTGGGCGTGGCAGGAGCACATCCAGCAATGCTTAGCAGCTTTACCCAGCTTGAGGTTCTCTCCCGTGATGCCTGGGTGTGGGTGTGGGGTGGGGTGGGGTAGGTAAGTGATGCTGGGAATTGAACTTGGGACATCTGCATGTAAAGCATGAGCTCAGATCATTGAGATCTCAGGCACGTTAGCCTCTTAAGCAATCCCTCCAACCACCTCAATGCCCTCTTAAAAATTCAGTCTTTTAAATCAGTTTCCATTTTTTAGAATATTCATTTCCACCAGGAAAGTCATCTTCATTAATTTATTTATTCAACCAAGAAGACTCGTGTAAACAGCTTGTAGATGACGGACAGCAGGCAGATGGGGCGATAGTTGCCGATGTCGTGAATGTCTCCCTTCTTGAACAGTAGAACTGTCCTGCTGGTTTTCCATTGGGAGGACACCTTGCTTTCAGACAGGTAGCATGTGAAGAGCCGAGCTAGTGTATTGATGAGTACCGACGGCAGATTCTTCAGGTCATCCTGAAGAATAAGTCATCCTGAACAGGATTAGCAGAACACTAGATGAAGGACAACCACGCGAGCAAGCAGGCTTCCGGAAAGGATTCAGCACAATCGACCATATCCACACAGTAACCAAGCTCTTGAGGTTTGTAGGGAGTACAAGATGCCACTCTGTCTCACGTTCATTGATTTACAGAAAGCCTTTGATTCTGTGGAGACTGAAGCGGTCATCGAAGCCCTAGCCAACAGGGCCGTTCAAACCCAATACATCAAGATCCTTCGTGAGCTGTATTACGGATTCAACACCAGGATCTCACCGTTCTACAAAGAAGTGGTCATTGATGTCAAAAGAGGGATTCGACAGGGTGATACCATTTCACCAAAACTCTTCAGCGCCACCCTCGAGAACATCATGCAACAATTAGACTGGGAAGGAATGGGAGTGAAGATAGATGGTCAGCAACTACACCACCTCCGCTTTGCTGATGACATCGTTCTAATAACACCAAACATTAGCCAAGCGGCACAAATGCTGGCAGACCTCGACCGAGAATGTGGAAAGATAGGTCTACAGCTGAATCTAAAGAAAACAATGTTTATGAAGAATGAACTAGTTCCAGAGTCCCCATTCACTCTCAATGGAACAAACATCTCTGAATGCAGCAGTTATGTGTACCTAGGTCGAGAAATCAACATGATGGACAACCTAGAACCTGAGCTGCGCAGGAGGAAGAGAGCAGCATGGAATGCCTTCAAAGGCATGGAAGAAATAGCTAAAAAGGACAAAGAACCTCCGGCTCTGGACACATCTCTTTGACTCCACCATTCTCCCTGCATTAACATACGCCTCAGAGACCTGGGCCCTACGAAAGCAGGATGAGAATGCTATTCGGGTCTCCCAGAGAGGAATCGGAAGAACTATGCTTGGAATATCACGCCTCACTCAAATGAGAGAAGGAATCCGGAGTTCTGACCTCCGTCACTATTCCAGAATCAGGGACTCTGTCTCGTTTGCCAAGGCATCGAAAATCAGATGGGCTGGACATATAATGCGATTTGGAGACAACCGCTGGACTAGAGCCATTACTGACTGGATCCCATGGGATGTCAAAAGATCACGTGGCCGCCCACCTACAAGATGGTCAGACTTCCTTATCAAGACCCTGAAGGAACGGTTTGAGGCTCTTCATATTCCTGAATCAACCAGATGCCACTGGGCTACATTGGCACGTGATAGGGTCCAATGGAAATGTTACTGGTGCCCGCTCAAGCAAATCGATGAATAACGGGATTCAAGTGATCAAGTGAACCAAGAAGGCACCACCATTTATTAGTATTATGTTGAGACTTGAGGTATTCAATCCTCACACCAGTTGGAACAGGAAGGCAATATTTCCATTAAATAAGAAAACCCAGGCTCAGCAAACAGCTTGCTCAGGGTCACTGGCTTTGTCTGATTTTCATTTCCATGCTCTTTCTACTACACCATACTTGGTCTAATTTTGCAAGCATTGGTTAGATTTCTATTTGCCAAAACTGGTGTTAAGTATTAGCTTAAGAAATAAAGTGAAACAATGAGAGCATAGTGTGGCTGCAGTGCCTGGCTGTGTCCGCAGGTGGCAGGAGAAGGCTTGTCTACACCCAGGGCTCTGCCCCGTGGGCCCCTGGATGGTTGATGGTCTGACATAGAAAAAGACTGGGTCACCTGGGATGAACCCAGAGTCACAGCAGAGCCTGTCAAGCTACCTGTGGTGTATTCAATATGCCAAAAACAGTAACAATAATGGACCTCATTCCCAATGAATGGAGGCATTACTGGCGCCCACTTGAGCAAATCAATGAATAATGGGAAAACAAGTGATACAAATAATGTTTAAAAAAGTTGACACATTTTGTATTCCTATACATTTCCATAATTAGACCAAATTCAGCCTAGCGTAAAGCATAGACAGAGATAATTACCTTCATAATTTCTCTTGTCTACTTTTACCTTCTTTGCCAAGCCTGTCCTGAAACACTTGGATTCATCCTTCACCTTCTGAAATATGTCCACTTATTTAGTCATTTGAATTTCCCCCCATATACTTACAATTAATTAAATTAATTAAATTGATTAACACTTAAAAGTGGTATTATGGGGGTCGGAGTGATAGCCCAGCAGGTAGGGCGTTTGCCTTGCACGCAGCCGGCTCATGCCGGATTGGGTTCGATCCCTGGCATCCCATATGGTCCCCTGAGCACCTCCAGGGAGTAATTCCTGAGTGCAGAGCCAGGAGAAACCCCTGAGCATCGCTGGGTGTGACCCAAAAAAGCAAAAAAAAAAAACAGTATTATTTTCAAAGCACAATGATGGACTGACGCTGCTAATGCAAAAACGAACAAGACCGTGTCTAGGCATGGCCTAAATAACTGTTTCAAAGCAGAGAACCAGAGAGAACCATGAAATTGGGAAGAGAAGATCCAGGTGAGTGTGGGGAAGGGAGTGACCTCGGACTGGGATTCCAAGATGAATATATGATCTTAAGATGAGGCAGAGCAGACAGGTTCTTTGTGCAGATGAAATAATGCACAAAGGGGCACAAGTATGATGACAAGCCAGGGTTCAGCTGGGCTGAGGCTCATCATTAAGAAGATGCTGAAAGGCAGCAGTTGGGACCACAACAGGATACTTGTCCCCTCCCCCACCCCATCCTAGTCATGGCCCAGGATTTCAAGCATGTTTTATAAAGACCGTTATAAAAAGCTTTAGGGGCTTGGGGAAATTCAAGAGGGAGAGTCCCATCTGCCTGGATTTATCACTTCCCCCACTCCCCATCTACAAAAATACCAGCAAATTCCACAAAGAAAGGAGCTATCCCTCAGTATCCTTTGAAAGTTCTTTGACTTTAAGTGGTGCTTCACTGTATCACTGTATCACTGTCTTCCCGTTCATCATCGATTTGCTCGAGCGGGCCCCAGTAACATCTCCATATGTCCTGTCTCATGCTAGTAGAGCCCAAGGGCATCTGCTTGCTCCAGGAACATAAAGAGCCTCAATCTATTCCAAATGAGGTCTATAATTGTTACTGGTATTTGGCATATCAAATACAACACGGGTAGCTTGCCAGGCTTATGAATTTTTTTTTTTGCTTTTTTGGCGTCACAACTGGCAATGCTTAGGGGTTACTCCTGGCTCTTCGCTCAGGAATTACTCCTGGCGGTGCTCAGGGGACCGTATGGGATGCCAGGGGATCAAACCCGGGTGGGCAGTGTGCAAGGCAAACGCCCCTACCTGCTGGACTATCGCTCTGGCTCCCTGTGCTTATTAATTTTTTCTTTCATTTTAAACATTATTGAATTGAATCACCCGGTATACACAGTTACAAAATTGTTCATGACTGAGTTGCATTCACAATGTTCCAACACTCAAACCTTCGCCAGTATACATTTCCCACCACCAATGTCCAGGTTTCTTTCCCGTCCCCACACCACTACAGCAGCCACTTTCCAGTACTATGTTGCATCTACTCTATACTCCATAGTACTTTCCTAACAGTTGAGGCTGAATACAATTATTCAGAATACCTGGTAATCTAAGGAAAGAACGATTTCTGTGGAATAATTTCTGCTGCCTTATCTCTTGGAGAATTTGAGAGGTGTAGGCTACACTCTTATTTTCAGCCTACCCATTATATATTACTTTTCCTTTAATTCATATAAACTCAACAGTTATCTAGAGTCTTATTTTGAGAGATGTACCGTACTAGATTTGACAGATGTGCTGTACTAGGTTTGAGAGACAGAAAAAATAGGTAGGAGGAAGGAATAATCTCTCTGCTTTGAGAACACATACACGGACTGAAAGGGGGAATTGACAACCGTATTTTATTTTTTTATTGACTGAGATTCTGTGGTCTGCAATATTGTTAATATTGGTTTCTCATTCACATAATTTGAATCAACACCACACCCATCATGAGCGTACCCATCTTCCTCTCCCAAGGACTTCACACAACCTCTCTCAAATCCCTCCAGCAACTCAGTTGTGGAGATTAGTTCCCTCATTATGATGCCTTTGGACCTTTGTGGCTCCTCGCTGAGCATCTTTGAGCTCTGCATTTGAGAGCTCATTCTGTATCAATCCCTTTCCTTCTGACTTCATTTCTTCTAGTTCTGTCCACGTGGCTGCAAATTGTCTTTGAACTGATATAATAAAGCCTGTTCAAGGTATATCAGCCCTATGAATGTGAAAATAGATGGTACTGGAAAATAGATGGTAGTGGAAAAAAGTTCACAGGTATTGGGGATTTAAAATTAGTAAATATATAAATGAAATAAAAATGACTTTGCATCTCAGCTCTATGATTGCATCTCATTAGTAAGCAAACTGCATTTATTTTAGTTCTCTCTTACAGAACGTGGAACTTTGCCCTGTTAATCGTTGTTATTCTAAGCCTCAGACTTCCTTAGTTTGATAGAATCAAAAAGCAAAGAGAGCTTTCCCTAAATGCACGCATTGGAGGAGACTTAAAGCTCCTGAGGTCCTGAGACTTGTGGCGGCGGTTATACTCTGAAGTTTACGATAGTGGGCGGTCCCAAATCCCCATGTGGTCCCGACATCATTGACATGGCGGAATCCCCCATCAAACCCTCCTGGTAGTTATTTGAGCGGCGGCGGCGCCTGAGGAGGAGGAGGAGGTGGAGGAGGAGGCGGAGAGCGGCGGCGACAGCGGCGGCGGCGGGAGCAGCGGAGCGGGGCGGCGGGCATCCGCGGGGCTGCCGGCTGGGAAGGCGGGGGCGACCCGGCGTGCGGCTTGCCCCGAGCCCAGCGTTTCAGCCCGAGGGTAGGTGAGGGACTGCGGGAGCGGAAGCCTGCGGGGGACTCCGGACCCGCGCTGGAAAGCCCCGGCCCGACGCCCTGTCCGCCGAAGTACATTCGGGTCCGGGATGCTCCCGGGGAAAACTTGGCGCCAGAGTCCCAGGGTGCCGCGAGCCCGTGTGGGCACCCTAGGAACTGGGGCTCGGGAGATGGGGGATCGGCCTTCCCTGGGGGCTTAGGGGGCGCGTCTTGCTGGGCTGCGGCTACCCCCCACCCCTTACGTCCCCCTCGGCTTGCCCGGCTGGGAGGAGGGGGCCGAAGCGGGGAGATTTCTTTTCTGCAGAAAAAAGAAATCTGGGCAGCGGCTCCCCGGGCACTCCCCTCCCCTTCCCTCTCCCTCCCTCCCGGCCTTCCCAGCAGATTGGGTCCGAGGAATCCGCTCCCCCTCCCGGAATCCCGGCGGCCCGAAAGCTGCCCGGGAGGGGGAGGGCGGGCGGGCGGAGGGGCCGAGGAATCTTCGACGTGTCACTTTCTGAGGCTGTAGATTTCCACACGGCGGAGGGCGGCGGGTGGGCGTGCGGAGTGGGCTGGCAAGTTTGGGGGCGGCCTCTGGGCTGGTGGCGGGGGCGTGCGGGGACCTGGGACCCCGGGATGCTCGCGGGGAGGGTCCCCAGCCTGTGCCGACCGGGCCCGCTGCCCTGGGAGCGCGCCGGCCCCCCCGCCCCGGCTGGGCCTCTCCGGGACACTCCCCGCCTCGCAGCTGGCCACCTCCGTGCGCGCCATGTCCTCCCTCCCCGTCCTGCCCCCCCGGGCTCCCCGGGCTGGGGGCGGTAACCGGCGGCCCGACTCGGCGAGCCCTGCGGCTGGAAGCTGGGGCGGTGCGCGGCGGAGGAGCGGCGACCCGGCGAGTGGGCCCGCGGAGCTCCGGTCAGTCGGTCGCCCCGAGGGGCGTCGGGGTCGCCGTGGGGCGGAATCCGTGCCCGGAGGCGGCCGGGGGGGGCCGGACCGTCTGGGAGTCTCGGCGGGGCGGGGCCGGCGGCGTGGGAAGGGCCTGTCACCGGGCCTCGTGAGTGAGGCCTCGGGCTGTGCTGGCCAACTTTTCCCGTCCCGGAGCCCGGGTGTGGGTGGGGGCAGCTCGAGCGCCGGGACCCGCCGCCGGGGGAGTCGGGGCTGGGCGGTTGGCGGGGAAGCCTTCCAGGAGAGCCCGGTGGGACCTGGAGCGTTCCGAATCGCAGCTCAGCCCTGCCATTCCCCGCTGCAGGCAGGCGATGGCATTTTCCTCCAGACGCAGCAGAGTGCGGACTTCCTCCAAAAGTTACAACTTTTTTTTTTTTTCTTTTTCTCTTCACTTCCAGCCTTGTCTTGGAACAGAAATTTGGAATTCGGCCGCGATGGGTCAACGCAGGGGCCTCCAATCCTCACTTTTCTCTCTCCATCCCTCTTGGTTTCTAGCTACCGCACCTCGCCCCCTCCCTTCCACCCTTGGCTTAATCATCTCTGGAAAGGGCAAGGTCTTTTGTTGGGTGGGCACCCCCCCACCCCATTGCTTGTCTGTTTATTTTTTAATGTGCAGCTAATTTGATTTGAATTTCCTCCAGGTTCCAGGCCCTGCTAGGCAAAGCAGAGGGAATAAACCACTTTTTCTCTTCTTTTAAGGGTGGCGGAGAGGTGCAGCTTTGGGAGGGCAGGCAAGATCTGGAGAATAACAGTCTGTTCTGGAATAATACTTTTCTTTTTTTGGAAGCCTTAGGCCTTGGGCAAAGTATTATGTGCAGTTCTGACTTCTGCTGCCTGAATTACTCTTCTACTCCCAAGTTTCAAACTGTTTTCTTGGGTCTGGGAAATATCCCGGGAAGAGACCCTTCATCTGTAGAGCAGACTGTGGCTCAGGTTTGGTATCTTTTTGAGGGGGCCTTTGGTTCCCTTTGGAGGAGGGAATCTGTGAACCTAGTGTTCAGTAAATTTCCTGGCTCTCTGGGAGCAACTGCTTAACGAGGGCACAGTCTTTGGCAAGTTTCTGGCCCTGCAGTGGGACCTCACCCATGACGGTATAATTCTCACTTTGTTTAGACACGAAGGGTCACCCACAAGTTGGCTAAGAATGAGACCTAAGTGGTAAAAAAAACAAGATGTCATTACAAAGTTGCATTTCAACGCCTATGGGCTTTAAAGCATTTTGGTTTAAAGGCTTCTAAAGGAAATTCATCTGTAAAGATGGTGTTCATTTAAAAGAGACGTTAAAATGGCACGATATCATCATGGAATAGGGATTGCAGCTTCTAATTACAGTATATACAATTTCAGAAAGATATTCCGGTAACCGTTTTAGACAGGCTTTATAAATAGCTCACATCAGACCATGGGCTCATTGGAGAGCCAGTCTTCTGGGGTTTCTGAAGAATGCTTTGGGGTCTCATAGGAAGCGATGGAAGTAAGTAGTTTAACTCCGTAGGAGTTTGTGCTCCTTTGGCTTAACACTTCATTTAACAGGGTGGAATCCCATAAGATCCTTAGATCCTAAAGACCTGAAGATCTTTACTGAATTTTCAGTTTAGGAAAATGGGACTTGGGAGGAAGAGAGTCAACATCATATATCAAAGTCGAATCTAGTGCCCTGTGTAATTCCTGGGTGCAAAGCCAGCAGTGACCCATGAGCAAGCATCACCAGGTGTGGCCCCAAAACCAAAACCCAAAACAAAACAAAACAAAAAAATGGAAAAGAAAGAACAAAGTCTGACCTAGGATTAAAAAAAAACACACCAAAAAATCTCACTAAAATTCTAGTAACTTTTTTCCTGTTGCTAGGATTTATAGGCAAGGCCATTGAGTTCACAGAAATTCAGTAACTTGTCTGAGACCTCCGACTCTCAGTGGCACAATTGGTTTCCCTTCCAGCCTTGTCTTGGAACAGAAATTTGGAATTCATGCAGGAATTCGTGAAGTGAAGGAATGACTGTCTCAGCTGTTCAATGTGATAGCTACCAGGCACGTAGTTGAAAGGTGGTGATGAGACTGAGGAGCTCCAGTTACACTTTTATTTAGTTTTAATTGTTTTAAAATGCTGCTTTGTGGTTAGTGGTTATGGTATCAGAAATCACAGCCTAGAATTTTGAGTCCCAAATCTATTCATGTTTAATCGGGTCTTACTGCTTTTTTCAAAGCTCGTAGTTCATTTTCTTTTTCTTTTCTTTTCTTTTCTCTTTTTTTTTTTTTTTTTACAGCGTCTGAAAATCCAGCTCTTAAATGGAATATAAGTGCTGGGTGAGCTACAGCTCAACTCTGCTTCCACATGTTAAGTGGATAAGATAGCACATTACTTGCTTTTTAAAAATTGTTTACGTGCCATTGTTGAAGTGGATGACAAATACTTGGCATTTGCTTGTTTTTTGAAATAATCATGTATGTATGTGAATATCGGGAAAGGCAAACAGAGCTTGTTAGTTGTTTTAGTGTGACTGAGGTGTGTATTTGGAAGCAATATGGAAAATTACTAATGGAGAATTGGAAAAAAAGTGATCCTATTGCCTGTGTTTATTACTCTTTTATTGGGCCTTTCCCTCCACCACATGATTTCCTAAGTACCAGGTAAATAATACAGCCAAAGCATCATATAGCTGCAAAACTATATAGTACAAGGGATTAATATCTTTGTTTTACTGTAAAAGAATGTCATTCAAGAATCAAACATAACATTGATCTACAACTTGAGAAAATCATGTTTAAGATGAGAACAAAGAACAAGAAAGATTTCTTTTGGCAATAGATAGTATTCTGATTAGTGTATTTAACTGAAAGCAATTGCATTTTATAGTTATTGAAGGAATTTCAACACATTTCTGATTTTGTTTGGAATAGTGAAAATTCCATCTCCTATTAAAGTAAGCCTTATTTATATGGGCTCCATATGTATGATAACCTATTCTTTCTCTCTTGTTTTTGTGCATACTGCTTTCAGGAAAAGACAAATGAAATAATTTAGTTTTATTAGGATTTTTAAAGCGGTAACTTTCAGATTCAATATAAATATATTTGAGTCTTATGTTTGTTCCGTATTGATTGTACTACTTTGGAATAATTGTAGTTCATGATACTGCCTCTAGAGCATTAGATGATCCTGGAAGACCTACTCTAGTAAATCAGCTTTAAATTGATCTATCTTATGTTAGAGTTACTGCATTGGTTGGCCTACAGCTTTTTGTGAGTTACAGATTTAGCTGCAGGTAAGACATCAGTTAAGAGATTTTTTTTTTCAGATTATTGAAGCACTCTGCTCATAACCTTTTGTGGCTATTGGCAGAATTGTTATTTCCATGGAACCAGGATATAGACTCATGTTATAAATAGGATTAGAGTGTTGGGAGAGTGACAAATGAGGGAACCATTTAATTCATTATAGTTCTGTTCAGAGGATATCAAAGCGCTAGGTAAATGAGAGGTTTACTGTGATCTTTAGCAATGAAGATGTTTGAAATGGTTGGAAAGATTTGGAATCTGAGTATCAGTGGTAAATCAGAAATAAGTCAGTCTATCATGGGTTGACTTGACGTTTTAGCTGTGTGACCTAGGTACATATCTGAATCTCATTACTCTTGGTTTCTTTATTTTTATATAAGTGTTCTTTTTTTTTTTAATGTAAGGAAAAGTATCTCCGCACCCTTTTTCAAAGGATTGGCCCAGGGATTATTGGTATATTGAAAAGCATTGTTTGACAAAGCTTTGTATACTAGGTATTTAAGCTGATCTGTGCCTACATTATTTTAGAGGAAGCCAAATTGTGCCTGCAAGTTGAAAAGTGATTTGTTTTCCCTTTGTCATGAGTAAAAGAAAGCTTTAGATCTTTGCATTTCTTTCCCTATTCCTAGTAGAATACAGTAATTGATTTGTGACCTCACAAAGATGGTAACATACAATACATTGCCCCAGCTTCTCAGCTTTGGGAATTTCTGTGTTTTTCAGCTAGGTAGCCAGTAGCTGGGCTAATAGTAACAGTGCTGAAAGGGATGGCCAGTTTGCCTTGTTTCAGGGTCATTCTTAAGGCAGAGGGGGAAAGTGCAGTCTCTTGGAGCAGAACTTCCATTACTGAATGAGAGATGTAAGGTTTTTTTTTTTTTTTTTTTTTGGCTTTTTTGGGTCCACACCCGGCAATGCTCAGGGGTTACTCCTGGCTCTTTGCTCAGGAATTACTCCTGGCCGTACTCAGGGGACCATATGGGATGCCAGGGATCGAACCGGGATGGGCACATGCAAGGCAAACGCCCTACCCACTGTGCTATCCCTCCGCCCCCTAGAGAGGTGTAAGATTTTAGTCCTTGTATATTGTCTTAGTAGAACTGTTATTACAGCTGAGAATGGAGAAAAGAATGATTCTTAGTCTTAGTTAGTCTTCACAACCTAACTGCTTTCCACTTTCGAAATCATGCTTGCCTTTCCTGCATGGTAATGAGGTTAACCCATTAAATGAGCACTTTGTGATTAGACAGTATTTTTTTTTCTTTTGGGGTCACACCTGGTGATGGCAGGGGTTATTCCTGACTCTGTACTCAGGAATTACTCCTGGTAGTGCTCAGGGGACCATGTGGGATGCCTGGGATTGAACCCAGGTTGGCCGCATGCAAGGCAAACCCTACTGCTTTACGTATTTTCAAGTAAACCTTGAATTTCAACCTTGTTGGGAATGCAACTTAGCTATCCTTACTCTGCATTTGAAATGTAGTAAAACATTCTTAAGGTATATGTGTATATGTATACTCCATAAAGTACTATATAGAATAAAATACCACATAAAAAATTTTTTTGGAAGAGTAATTGCAATTAAGATGAATAGAGATAAGCATTATTTCAAAATAGTGAATTAGTATATTGACTAAACCCTAGTATATTGCTGTTGGAAACACATCATGTATGTATATATGATTATTTTTTTGGCCTTAAAGTTCTAAGCAAGGTGTAACATTATGATTCTTTTTAAAGAACCAGATGCTTGTCATTTTTGGCTAGATAAAGGCAGAAAATTGGACAAGACAAGCACAGGATCACGGGTTGCTGACTTGGTCACTTGAGTCAAGAACAGACAATCAGAGATCAATTTCTTGTCAGTCCTTAGCCTGAGGGCAGTTATTTATGGTTTCTTTTTTGGGTCACACCTGACCCAAAAAGATGGTTTCAGGATGGTCCTTGGGGACCTACAGTGGGTGTGGTGGGCTAGGAAATAGGTGGGCAGGGAAGTTTTGAGTTGTTATGTAAATCAATTAAAATAGATTTTTAGTGATGGGCATGTTTCTCCACTGGAAAATGGAATGAACCTTGGATCTCTCTGTACCCCGATTGAGATATCCAGCTCAGCATTCTGTGACACCTGGATGATAGACTCCTGGATTATAATTCCAAATGCCTTTGGTGGTTCTCACTGCTCATTCACAGTCGTTACTTCTTAAATAGGTTCTTACAATACCATTACTACTTGTCAAATGTAAGCAGGTTCCTGCAATACCATTACTGTTGCTTGAGGGGCTGGATATGGTGATGGAAGATTTTAGTGAGATGGTGTTGAATTTTAAAAATTTTTTAAAAAATTCAAAAAAGTAGGGTTCCCCCCCATTTGGGTCACACCGTGAGGCTTAAGCTCGCACCCTGGCTCTACACTTAGGAATTACTCCTGACAGAATTACTCCTGACAGTGCTGGGGGACCATATGGGATGCAGGGGATCGAACTCAGGTCGGCTGCTATTGCAAGGCAAATGCCCTACCTGCTGTGCTATCGTTCCAGCTCTCTGAATTTTAGTATTGAAATACTATTAGGGTTGCAATGTTCCTTGAGGGACTTGAGACAGAGGACCATGTTTAAGGCACTTGGCTGTCATTGGACCAACCCCAGTTCAATCCCTAGGACTATGTATGGTTCTCTGAGCCCCACCAAAATGATTCCCGAGCACAGAGCCAAGAATAAGCCCTGAGCATAACTTCATGTTGCCCCCAAACTCCCCAGTCTCCAATTCTCCTCTATTGAATGACCTTTAAATACTTTAGTTAACTTGTTTATTGCCTCCGCGTTATTGAGTTTTAGACTAGGGTTCTTCTTGTGGTGCAGGAAATCCAACCCATCAGCTAATGCATGTGTGGTACTTACTCTACCATTGACCCATATCCCCTGCTCAGTCTATTGTTAAAGGACTATTCTCTGTTATGATTTCCCTTGGGTAAACTCGGGGCTTTTTTCTATTCACTTGCTGGGTTTTGCTCACATTTTTTGAAGGTTTTGTAGAGAGTTGTGCTTCTTTCTGAAATTACAGAAATATTTGCTATAGCCTATGTTTCAGCCTGCATTTCAAATTAAAATTAAATTAATATTAGAAACTAAGACTTCTGATAACATTGTTTTGACTCTGAAAGAGGAAAAAATTTTATCAAAAAATTAAGTAGATACACTTAGTGTTCAATTATGGAAAGCATTCTGTTGAAATAATAGTCTGGAAAATCGTCTTCATGCATAAGCAAATGTAGTGTGTTTGTGAAATGATTGAAGATTTTAAAATCCCAGGAAATAACATGATTTAATTTGTTCTTAAGCGACTCAGTCAGATTTACCACAGCTGGTGAAAGAGGGATCTCTATTAAAAATAATGCCATTGTTATGGATGTAACTAATTAGGAATTTTCAGTTATCCAGGCTATTCTAGGTTGATATTTGGGTTCATATTTTACATAAAAGGGTTTTTACTCTAACCAGTTTAAATAGATCATAAGGGGAATATTTACTTAATTAGGAGAACAAATCACTTCTAAAGACCTTAGACTATCAGTTTGCTTAAAAGCTATGTGGAACTGCTGTTAACTAGCTGAAGCTATTTTATGATGGATTTTTCAGAGACACAAGTCTTTGGAAGTCATAGGCCACTGCGAAGAGAACGATGATTTACATAGTGACATAAAAGTTGGAACTCTGAAATAAACCGTAATAAATAGCAAATGGCCACCCCCTCCCACTACGTCTCCCCCTGCCTGCACCAGCAGATTCCAGCTATGCATGTTTGTTCTGTATTTTCTGTTGACATTGTTTTGCTACTTGCTTGCTTCTTTTGTCCCCTGTAAGCATTTGGTGGCAGATTGGTGAGAGCAGGTGTTAAAGGTTTAAGTACATCTTTATTACTTTTAGCTGTCGTTTTCCTCTTCTCCTGATTTGGGAAAAGTTCTTCAAATAGCATTTCATAAGCTAATTATGCATCCTCCTCCAGTTTAATAAAAGCAAGACTTTCCTAGGCAGCGTAGTTCTAGGTACTGTGTGAACTGACTGGTGAAAGAATAAATCTGTTTAAAAATAATACGGATATTTTACATTACTCTTACATGAGGTTCTATGAGGTTTCCTGAGTTTTGACATTTTGAGGATCGGGTTGGATCTGTTTTTTATAGTACAAGTTGTCCATTTCTAAGGTCATTAGCTCCTTTTCCTCAAATTCTCAATTTTTTGTGTGAGTTTTTGTGCATTCTTTGTCATCTGTTTTGTGTGTAATTAAAAAGGGAAACATGAATCCTTAGATATTGATCCTTAGATATTTTTAACTTTTTCTTGGTCATTTTTTAGGAAATGTAGTTTCGATTTGGAGTACCATAGTTAATCATTATTTTAAACTGCTTTAAAATAATGAATTAGAAAAAAAAGAAATAGCCATTCACCTCTGCCAGTCTTCCCCTGCCTGCACAAGCAAATTCCAACTATGCATGTTTGTTTCGCATTTTCTGTTGACACTGTTTTGCTATTTGCTTGTTTTCTTTTGTCACCTGTAACCATTTGACACTTTATTCATTATTATTATTGTTATTTTTATTATTATTATTTTTGTTAATTATTATTATTATTTTGCTTTTTTGGGTCACACTCAGCAATGCTCAAGGGTTACTCCTGGCTCTTCGCTCAGGAATTACTCCTGACGATGCTCGGGGACCATATGGGATGCCAGGGATCGAACCTAGGTCTGCCGCATGCAAGGCAAATTCCCTACCCTCTGTGCTATATCGCTCTGGCCCCAGCATTTGTCACTTTAAAATAAAGGGAATTTTCAGGCATATAACATTACCACACCATACCTGCCACCAGCATGTCAGTGTCCCTTCACCATTGTCCCTAGGTCCTTTGCCACTCCAGCTCCTACTCTCCGCTTTGCAGACCCAGTTCTGTTCACTGACTCTCAGGGTCGATTATCATGGACTATTTTTGTTTTTCAGTTCCCTTTCTATGTTTCTTTATATTCCGCACATGAGAGATCAGTAGGTATTTGTACTCCTTTTCAATCACTTTGCTTAGCACAATACCCCTCAGCCCTGCAGTTCCACCTATGGTAGCAGCACACTGCAGAATTTCATGTTTTCTTAGCGCTGAGTAGTATTCCTTTGTGTATGTATACGGTAGTGTCTATATCTGTTCCTCTGTTTTGGGGGCACTGGAATTGTTTCCAGTTCTTGGCTATTATGATCATCACTTCATTGAACTCAGGAATTCAAATATCTTAAAAGTTCATTGAATTGAACCCAGTGTATTGTTTTGGGAATAAAAGTAAGTGCAACCATTGTAATATGCAGTTTTGTCCTTCCTCAGAAAGCTAATCATAAAATTGTATCACCCCGCAATTCCATATCCCTGAACTGATTGAAAGCTGGGACTCAAGAAGATATTTGTGTGTTCGTGTTTATAGTAGATTCGTACTAGTGTTATTTACAATGTCTAATGTGTAAACACGCCAAGTGTCTATTCATATATACATTGATAAAAATGTGTGACATGCAATGTGATATAATTTATCTATGAACAGGAATATGAAATTCTGGCACGTGCTACAATATATTTGTACCATGAACACATTGTGATAAGGAAAAGGACAAAAAAGCTGGGTTTTTCTACTTTGTGGTGCCTTAGAGTAGGTGAATTCATAGTGAGAGACACAACAGTGATTAGCAGGGGCTGGGGGGAAAAGTGGGCCCGAGGGAGTGACCTTTAATAAATAGGGTTAGGCTTGCTCTTTGGGGTGATAAAAAATCTTCTGGAGATGAGTAGTGATAATGCTTATAAAACATTGTGAATGGACTTAGTGCTATCTATTGAATTGTGTACACAATGAAAAATGGCCAGAAGCTTTGTAACTGTGTATTTCTTGGCGATTCAATTGAAAAAATAAAATGGCCAGAAGTCCTACCTGAGTGATAGTACAGGACTGAACGATAGTAGCTAGGGCATTTGCCTTACACAGGGCCAACCTAAGGTTAATCCTTGGCATCCCATCTGGTCTCCCAGCACCACCAGGGATAATTCCAGAGCCAGGAGTATCCCCTGAGCATTGCTGACTATGACCCCCAAACAAAACAAAACCGAAAAAAAAGGCCAGAGGTGGCCTGGAAGCATGAGCGCAGCTGGTAAGACACTTGCTTTGCACGCAGGTGACCAGGTTCTAGCTCTGCATGCTGTCTGCTCTCCAGGCCCGCCTGCAGTGGTCGCTGAGCATACATCCAGGATTACCCATGAGCACTGCCAGGTATGGCCCAAAAGGCAAAAATACGGCCAGAGAGATTGCTCAGTGGGCTGATTGCATGCAGGAGCACTGACTTCATCCCAAACTCAACATGGTCCTCTGAGCATTGTAGGGTGTGAACTGCCAGTACAAATCTGGAAATAGTCCCTGAGTTAGTAGCTGCGGCCCCAAAATCAGAAAAAAAAAAGTATTCTAGTATAAAGTGTTTTGCTACAGTGACACAGTAAAAATCAAATAGAAGAGTTGTTTCACAGGTACTGTTTGCCTGTGTGTGCCTTTGACGTGTGCCGTGGTAATAGGCACAGTTATTATTCTTTTGCTACTGTTTTGTGTGTCGGGAGATTCCCTAGGCCCTGTTTGGAGCTCTGTGTTTCCTTAGTTTATCAGCTGTCAAAGAGGAGGCTTGTTTATTTATGTGTAGGTGTCAGCACTGTCACAGTCAAAAAGAAATAGATCCCTCATATGGTAGATATTAAGAAACATAGTAAAGGAACAACAAATGGCCTGAAGCACCAGAAGAGGAGATTTTGTCTACAGAACTGAACTTACGGTGGTAGAGCGGCGCTGGTGAGGGTGTGGTGTTGGAATGATGTGTGCATAAAGGGTGTTGTTGACAGTATTGTAAACCACAGTATCTCAATAAAAATGGTAAAAAAAATGTAAAAGTTTGTTTCCAGTGGGAAAACACGTGCTTTAATATTCTCATGAGCCCCATAGTTTATGAACATCCATATCTATGTTGATAACATAAAGGTCATCTATCCTGAATTTTACTAAGTCACCTAAAAACCAAGGGGCAGTATATCTAATCTTTTTCAGTTTTGTCATATTCAGAACTTTAAGGAAAACTTAAAGTGATTTCCACTCAGACAAATGGCTAGGTCCTGTCACCTCATATTAAAAATGCATTAGATGCCAATTTTCTTCAGTACCTTAAACTGAAATCTTTTGGATGGAGGGTTAGACTAGAAGAAAACATGTAGAAACCTGCTTTATTCAGCTGATCTGGTCTCTGGCAACTAATAATTCAGAGTAATTGTTCTCAATAATTTTGAGAACCGTCTTTCTGAATTTGGATTCATTCATTCACTCATTCATTCATTCAGTCCTACTCCATTCTGAAGCATGGAGTAGGACTTGTTCAGTGCATGTGAAGCTTAAAAAACAGATGCATAGTAGGAATACTGAAAATGTTACAAACCTCCAAATGGAAAGATTTAAGTTCCTAAATAAATGGTAGGCTATAATTTTCTGTATGAAGTTGCAATTTATGGTGATAGTGACTTTGCCAGTTTCATATATTTAAATATTGTATATTTTTCTTTTGAGAATATATAAATGACTTTCCCATTGTAGTGGCTATTTTTGTGATCTATGAATATGTCCAGAAGTAGGACCATATATTAACTGATAATCAAAAAGATACTGATAATCATCTCTTTATATGTAGTAGAGATAAGAATTCCAACATGTTCCTAGAGGATTCCACATTGATTTTGGATTATTAAAAAAAAGGAAATTTTTTTTTTGTATATCCTCTTTTAAGAGGATAAAACAAAAGAGGATACAACAAAACAAGGATGATGTTTTGTCATCTTTCCATTTGACATTTTGTCTAAATTCTTCTTGCACTTTATCTATATTTTTCATTATATGTATTCTTTTTAGTTGTGTCTTGACTGTAGGTTGCTTACTGGTTTAACTTACTCTTTTACGGTGAGTGCACAGTGAATATTAGATGGATAAGTCAATAAGTTTCTAGGTTGAATGAACTGTTAAGACAAACACTCCTAACCCACACTTCCTCCCCCACAACCCATCCATTATTTATTGTTTTCAAGGTTGTTTTTTTTTAATGGGAGAGAGGTAGAGTTGCACGGTATCTGATAAGTGCTCAAAGGCTACTCTTGTTTCTGTACTCAGAGGCCGCTCCTGGCAGTGCCAAGAGACCATATGCAATTCTGGAGATCCAACCTGTGTTGGCTGTGTGCATGGTGAATGCCTTACGGTGGTGGTTGGGGGGTCACACCCAGTGATGCTCAGGGATTTTGTACTCAGGAATTCTGTACTTCTGGCAGGCCTTTGGGGAACCATATGGGATGTTGGACATTAAACCAACCCAGGTTAGCTGATTGCAAGGCAAACATCCTGTCTGTTATCTCTCCAGCTCCAAGCACCTTAACTCCTGTGCTCTCTCTTTCCTGCTTTATTTCTTCTTTGAAGTTGATCTCTGAAGCTTGGGTCATTGTCGACATTTTTGTGTTTCTAGTTTTCCTGAGGTATCTAATACATATTTAATTAAATTAACTCAGAGACATGAGTCAACTGCTGTGGAAATCTAAATTTTCATTTATTGCAATTTCATTTATTTTTTATATAGGGATCATGCCCAGCAGTGCTGGAATGGCCAGGTGGTAACCAGGATCAAGCTGAGGATTTCACAGGCTATGTAGTTTTCCTACCACTTGAACTATCTCTCTGGCGTTATGGGTATTTCAAAGAAATGAAAACTCTTCAGAGAATACATGCATTTAAAAAAATCGAGATTAAACTTGCTTATTGTGAAAGCCTAGACATATATTTTCTATTTTTATTTCCTGAAATGTGGCCCTTATTTTGTTTGTGTGTTGGAGTCATTTTTTGGGAATTACAAACTAAACACATTGTTGTTACAATTTTTTTTTAATTGAATCGTTATGTATTACAAAGTCACCAAGTTATTTATGATTTAGTTTTAGATATACAATATTCCAGCATCCATCTGTTCACCATCTACCAGTTTCTCAGTTTCCCTCCCACCCCTTAGCCTGCCTCTGTGACAAACTTTTTTTTCTTTTTGGTTCACATCTGGTGATGCTCAGGGGTTACTCCTCGCTCTGCGCTCAGGAATTACTCCTGGCGGTGCTTGGGGGACCGACCATATGTGATGCTGGGGATCAAACCTGGGTTAGCTGTGTGCTAGGCAAATGCCCTCCTTGTTGTACTATCAATCTGGTCCCAAGATTCCTTCTAAGGAAGCTCCTACTCTTTGTTTCTATTGCCTTTGGACTTTAGTTATAAGCACATTATTTTAGAAATGGCAAATTTCAAATATTGGTAGTTTACAGGGATCTTTTTGTAAAGCAGCTCTAGAAGAGAGAGACAGAAAGAGACAGAAATAAAACAACAAATGCACCTTTCAGGGATTTGGGGGCCCAGCTGAGTTGATGCTGCTAAACTAGTAATCAGAGTGTTCGGGTGTTAAACTAAGCCATGGAGTAAGTTCAAAGTGCATATAATGGAGAGCCGAGGGAATGAGCTCAACTATTTAAAGGTGGAGTTAAAGCATACTTGGAAAGAGAAGGATCTCTTGAAGCCTTTATATGGGTGTGTGTGGGTTGAGGGTACACAGAACTTTTTATTCATTATGTCTGGGTGGAATCCGGGAATCTTTATCAAATATTTTAGGAGAATAGTCTGATCAAACAAATTAGGGAAACCTAGGATTGGGAAATCAGCCTTTTTTTGGTTATATTCTTCAGGGTTTTGCCCATGACTGGGAAACAAAAAGCCAATATGAGATAAATACTTAGACCAGAGGACTCCATTTATGAAGTAGGGTACAATTGAAGTGTTCAGCAGAATCATTTTATCATGATCTTTGTGGTAAAATAATAGCCAGCTCTATATTTTATATAGAAATGAGAATATTTGTTGCTTGTGTATTAAACTAAATATTTTGACCTCATATCAAAGATACAATAATGAAAAAGATACAGTAATGGTGACCAATGATTGCTGAACACTAGCCATGTAATATGTACATATGTATATATATTTATATATATAAAATAATTTTTTCGTTGAACTCACTGGAAGGTAGATGGTAGTTGTTTGAGAGGATGGGGTGTATTTGGGCTACAGCTGGTGTGCTCAGGGGCTATTCCGACTCTGTGGTCAGGAATGACCCCTGGCAAACTCAAGATATACACGGGTACTATGGAATCAACCTGGTCTTAATCAGGAAATAAGACTTGAGTGCCCTCTCTTCTAACTATATCTGTTCTTATTTTTTGTATGTATTTCTAGCATCCTCAGCAGAAACTGATATAAACCAGATGTTCTATAAAGTTTGTTGAGTGAATTAAAGATGAGTGAATTAAAGAGATGTGCTCAAAACATTAAAAAAGGTCACAGACTATTCAAAAACTTTCTTTTATCTGTATCAACTGCTTCTCATGTTCACATTAAATATCTTCTTATATCTCCAGACTTAGAATAATCTGGTCTCAGGTGTCTGAATGCTAAGACTAAGTAATTAGTTGAATGCCTTTGTGCATAAACCTCAATTTATTTTTAGAAAAGCCGTATTCAAAGAGGGAGATTTTCCTAAATTCTTTTCTTGGAAATAGCAACTTGACCAACCTCAAGATGAGAAAAAAAATCAAAAATAAAAGTATGCTTCAGAAAAAGTAACATACAAGAATCTCACTATAGTAAGTGGGAAGAATCTAGAGCAAAGTGGTGAAGTGTTGCCTTATGCAGACAGTTGAGTCCCTGAACTCAGTCCCTTTAACTTTACTTGTGGTAATAGAGTTCATCTTTGTTGTTAGTGTTAATTTATATAGAGTAAGTTCTTGTATTTGCAGTTTACTCCTGGAAAAGCAAAAACCCTCCTGTTCATAATGCTAATCCAGTCTTTTAAGGTTAATGGTGATGTTTGGGTTGCACCAGAAGCAGCCACAGGGTTGGGATGAGCTGGAAGGTCTAGGACATGTCTCCGTTCTCAGAACTCCAAGAGCAGCTCCTGTGGTTCATGAAAGGTGACCTCAGGTTTCAACAGAGCCCTGTGCTTTCCCAGAAGGCCCAGGCTAAACCTGGGGAGCTGGCAATCCTAAATGCTTCTTTTGTTAGAAACCATCCAGCTCTCTTCTCCATCTTTAGAAAGTGAGTTCACTGAAGGTGAGTTTAAGGACAGGGCTTTGAAGTGTTCCTAATAGGCTTTCTTAGCTTGTGCTTGTGTGGGATGCTATGGACAGAGACAGACGATGCAGGGACCCCCCCACCCCCCACCCCCCCAAGGCTACCCAAGGTCTGCTTGTTGCTGCTTCACAGAAAGGCTTCTCATGGTCCAGAAGCTCCAGTGCCGTCCTGGCTGTTGTGTTTCTACAGAATCGTGAAGACTTAGAATGTCTTGTTTCTTGAATCCTCTTCCTTCCCTATTCCCTTCTCTTCTGTCCATGTGGAATAACGTCTTCTGTTCAATACAGTTGAGAGGTCGAGGAAGCCTTGGCCTCACCCCATCTTTCAAGGGCTTGTGGGCTTAGTGGCCCACAGATGATCTAGGCCATGAGTATGGCCTAGATCACTGTAGGCATTGAAGGAATTTTGATGAACGTTTGTCTCTTAAGTCTAATTTATGCTTTGCATAAAGAAAGTAGTTCTAAACTTCTTGTTAAAGAAAAGGAAGCAGTTTAATTTTAGGATTTAGGCTTTCTGTTTTTAAATTGCATGGACGCTCCTGTTTAACTCTTCATATACTTTAACCATCAGCTCCTCCTGGGATACTAAGAATTGCTCATGTATGGATCTTCATGTTTGAGGAAGTTATAAAATTGCCAGTTCTGAAACTTTCAAAAAGTTCCAACTTTTAAAACACTACCTAGTTTTATATATATATATAAAATATATATATATCTGTGGGATATTGGTATCATAACATATATATATATATATATATGTTATGATACCAATATCCCACAGAGGTATAAAATAATAAAAAATAGAGTTTAAGGAACAGGGAGAAAGATTTATAAAGCTTGTTTTATTAAAGTTTTTTTTTTAATTTCAGGCTTAATTAGTAACGTTTTAGTTTACCATGAATAATATGAATTATCTTTACATCTTAATTTACTAGGAATTCCTGCCTAATGAAGAAATGAAGCCATTTCTAGGTTTGCTTGATGCTGGGGTTTGATTCTGCTGCTGCTGACTGTATTTTTGCTTTGACTACATCTATATAGAAAGGGTGACAGTCTGAAGAAGTTTGAAACATACCTTTTTAGATTTTGCCTTTTTGCTTGTTATACTGAACTCAGACCTAGAAATAATGTCACTTCCTATTTATATTTCACTATCCGAATCTCTTAAATTAGTTCACTGTTGTCAGGCCGTTGTTTAGACCTATCCAGACATAGTAGTTGGCTAAAAAGGGAAAGAATTGAGGACTCAAGTATATTCTTCTGCTACCTTGAGTATCATAGCTTCATTTCAGTTGGAGTCATTTCTTTTATTTTGGCCATGTTTGCCATTAATTTCCAATTTGTAAGTCTTCCTCTTCTGTTTCTGTGAGGTCTGAGTGGGATCTGTGAGGAGAGGGGAGGGCCGGGCTTAGGAAGGGTGTAGCCCTGACAAAGGTGAGTGAGTTTGTTCCCGTTATACTTACGTGGGATCACAGGTTTTCCAAATTCTGGTTTCCACTGAGTCATCTGAGAGGGATAGTTCTAGCTTGCTGTCAGATGTTCTGCTTGGCAGATTAACGAAAAATAATTTTTTTTAAAAACACAGATTGCTTTATTTATATATCTATGATAAATTTCAGTTTTAGCCAAGTTATTTACTTCCATAACATTTTTCATGAGAAAGACGACAGTGATTTTCTAGTATATCCATGGCAAGGTATACTAGATTGAAAGGAAACTTTTTCTTTTTTTTTTTTTTAAGAGAAACCATGCTTCTTGGGAATTCTTTAGCCCTCTAAATAATAACAGATATGCATATGGTTTTCATATTTGGGGGGCATGGGACATTATTCACTTAAGTTAGAATTAATATTTTTGGTCAGAAGGTAAATCCCTAATTATCATGTATAATGTCATGATGAAGCCCACGTGCTCTGGAGTCTGAGATGGGAGTTGGAGACCCTCTGACGATTTCTGACTGGTTAAGCTATTCAGTTTTCAGGGACTCTGGTAATTGGAGTCGTTGTCATGACTCTTTGACTCAGCCTTGCAGTGCTTTGAAGACTTGCTGAGGAATTAGTAGCTCACTTTATTATTTCATTCTCTTACTACAAACAGATTTCATTGTTGGCCATTCTTCTTACTGGGGATGATAATGATTTAAAAAAAAAATGTCCCAGTTGCTTAAAAAGCGTCTCCGAATGCTAGCCTTAAGTTTCTTCTTGGTCTTGCTGTCTCTCCCTTCAGTATTTTTATTGAAGGAAAAGTTTTGGTACTCATCTCTAAAGTCCTACATAAGCCGTGTAGTGTGGGTGTAAAATGAAATAATACACGTAAGAAGGACTTCGGAGGAAGGAAGGCATGTCTGAATGTCAAGCAGTACTTGATTATTACAAGTGCTACTTTTGACCAATATTTTTCTTCCTTCCTGCCTTGTTCAAAGAAAGAGAGGTTGTCCTTTATAAAGGAGATAGATGGCAGCTCTGCTTCCTTAGGATCAAAGGACAGACACTCCCTCCCATTCCTCCTTTCTGTGTTCTGTGTTTAAGAGAAAAGACGAGGCCTTGACATTAGTGGGTGAAACCACGGGACTCCTAAGACTTGCCTTTCATCTTGGGGTCACCTTTGTCGCACAATGGTCTGCAGCTTCTGATGGCATGAAGACCCTGGAGCTAGGGAACTATGAAGTGCTGGTTGAGACCTTGACGTTATTTCTAGAAACCCTGAATTTTGGTGCTCATTTCTTTAGAATCACTTAGAATATTTGGCAGAGGTGTCAAAGAATAAAATAGTTTTCTTTGCTCTGGTAGTGACTTAACCTCACCAGCTTCTTGCAGCTTGGAAGCCTCCTCAAAACAGTAAGGGGAAGAAAAACAACTTTTGAGTTTTAGCTGGCTGTTTACTGGCAGGGGTTTTCTAGACATAAACAGTTGAGTGGAAAGGATAATAGGGATTGGGGCCTGTCTTGCTCCACCAGCGTGAATAAGCCAGTGTTAAACCTCACGTTGGAGAAAAATAACTCTCCCTTATTTAAAAAAAAAACAAACCTAACCCAGGACCCAGGCAGGCAGTGCAGGCTAACAGATGAAAATTAAAGGTCATTTTCTTCAGTGCCCCACCTCCGTGCATGCCTCAAGCCATGTGAATAATGGCGACCCCATTATTTTCCTGCAGTAGGCAGGAAATGCTGTCTACACCCATTAGATTTGTTTGAGTGGCCCCTGGCTGAAATGAAGAAATTTAATTTTCTGACTTGCAGGGAGGAAAAAATATCATCTAGTCCTGCGCAGAAGTTGATTCTGGGTGGGAGTAAGAAGAGTGTCATATAGAGACTTGATGTTCTTAATTTCCATTGCAGGGACATTTGCATTCATTATTACTGAAATCATAAATGGATTTATATTCCAGTTAGCTTATAGAAATATTTTCTGAATATTGCAGAACTGGCATAGTTTTGGATACGTTACTGCATGATTGCAGGCTGCCCAGTTCCTCACAGAGCCCCACCGGCTGCTGGAAACTTGAAGGAAGGCTTTGTCACGGCTCTCTCAGTAGATTAATTTACTTTTCAAAAGCAAATTTCTTGTGGAAGAAAATCTGTATATTCATTGTAATCTGCATATTTCAGTATTGTGGTTTCAGTGATAAAGAAAAAATGTACGAGAAGAAGATTATTTTAGAAAGTTAATATTTTTCCTCTATTTTTGCTTTTTTTAAGATCTCTTGGTGTTTTGATATTTGATTTGTTGGGGTGTTCTAGTATAGGTTCTTTTTTTTCTTTTGGGGTCATACCCAGCAATGCTCAGGAGTTACTCCTGGCTCTGCACTTAGGAATTACTCCTGGCAGTGCTCAGGGGACCATATGGGATGCCGGGAATTGGACCCGTGTTGTCCTCCTGCAAAGCAAATGCCGTACCTGCTGTGTTATCACTCCGGTTCCTAGATAGGTTCTTACATGGTATAAATTCATTCTTCTAAGACATTTTTTCCCTTGCAATACAAGTTTTTTCAAGACATATTTTTCCCTTGAAATGTAAAAAGGTTAGAGAGAACTCTAAGTTGATGGGGACTTGCCTAAATTTATGGGAGTGTCTAATGCTAGAAGCAGATGTTTCAACCTTTATGTCCAGAGAAGTGAAAAAAAATCAACATAATTGTTTTCTAACTCGCATCAAGTGAATAAAATCTCCTGGGTTCTTGTGTTAACATCTGGTAATTTTATGTGTTCTGTGTTGAATATAGCCTAAAGCCCCCCACCCCAATATTTTGTGGAAAGAAGTTTGTAACATCTTCATAGGAATAGACCAGTGAATCTAAGAAGTGTCTTAATTCTTAAAACCTTTAGCAGTGTGCCTTTAGTTGTACTATTTAACCTCTGACCATCTGCTTTTAGTTATCATCATGGTATTCCTCATTTTTGGAGTCACTAGTATTATAACTATATTGTATGTATGTTTTGTAAAGTACATTTTAATGTGGCATGTGGCATGTTGAGGGGACTTTAAACATTCTTTTTACAGTTAGGAAATAGTGTTATGGTGGTTTTTATGTTCATGGTTTTGATGTGCAGTTACTGCACCCAATAACAGTGAGGTGCCTAATATCTTCTTCAATGTCTGTGCATCACTTATAGTGACACATTCACTTCTTGGCACCTCTGCTAACCTCCACTGCTTGGTAGTCTAAAGGGTGACTTTTTAGTGTGTATATGTGGTCTTTTAGCTACATCTGGTGGTGCTCAGGGCTTACTCCTGGCTCTGTGCTCAGGGATCATTTCTGATAGACTGGGGCACCATTTGGGGTGCCGAGGATTAAACCTCGGTCACTGTGTGCAAGGGAGACAATCCTACCTGTTGTACTATTTTTTCTGGCACCAAGGGTAACATTTTAAAGTAGAAATTTATGTATTTTTTCCTACAAAGAAAAAATTTTCATAATGTTTTCCATATTAGGTTTCCAGGAGCCATAGATATTCCTCCTGGTTTTTCTTTGATGCATCTTTGACTAGTCTTCCTTGGGAGTCCTGATGCTTAATTTCAGCTCACAGTGTGGGGAATTGAAAACTTGGATATGAAAGCAGAATTTAAAAACTTTGGAACATTTCATCTGCTAATTTAGTGTTTGTTAGTTAATGCTTTGATCTGAAAATTGATTTTCTTGATTGGGAATCTATGTTTGAAACAGTTGTTTGGATTATTAACTGGTTAGTTGAGATCTATTATAAATTATGTAACCTGTTATTTTGAATATATCTGCTTTATTTAAGTTTGTCAGGAAATCAGTGTAAAGATGAATAAAGAGTTATTGTTTATTTTTCTAGGTCCATGATGCAATTCTTGTTTTGCCATAGAAAAGTAATCATTGAAAAAATATACCTGATAGCCTGTATAAACTTGCTTAACCTTTAGCATAATGATGTTTTTTCCAGGATGTTGACCGGATGATTGCCAGTAAGGTGTTTATCCATAGTTCAATGAGAATTAGATCCTTTAGATTAAGGGTGCCCAAATTTTTTTTGGCTTACCTCCTCTTTCCAGGTTAAAAAACAATCACTCAGTGCCCCAGGGTAATCTACTGTCTTTAAGGGAACAAACTGAAAGTCCCTACAATTGCATCTGAGAATACTGCCGCAGCTCCTCGATCTGAGTTGGTCCTGAGACTCCTGCGGCAGTTTCACCCACTTGAGAAAACAATGTTTTAGACAAATAGAGGTTGTGTATCATTTACCCACCGAGGGATTTGGTTGGTGAGCATCTTTATTTTGAAAACTATCAGGTTCTGTTTTGACTTCAAATTTCCAGCTTTTTTTAGGAAGTGCTTATTTGGGTATAAAAGAAATTGGTTATTTTGTCAGCTAGGTCAGCAAGTTTTTCTGCTAGCTATAAGAGAGTTTTGGCTTCAGTTGACCAGTGCTTATTCAGTCACACTGACTTTTGCAGTGTGTATTTCTACCATGAAGAGAGAATCCTCAAAGCGAACAATGAGCCTTCCTAGTGATCCAGTTGATGCTTATTTCACAAATGTTATCTCAGGGAATTGTAAGTAATGGAAGATGGTGGGGTTTAATGTAAAATGATGGTTTGTTTCTTTGGTTTCGCCACATCTGGTAGTGCTCAGGGCTTACTCCTTGTTTTACCCTCACCGATCACTATCGGAAGACTTGAGGGATGCTGGGGATCAAGCCCCAGTTGGATGTGTGTAAGGCAAGTTTTTGCTACCCTCTGTACTATAGCCCCAGCCCCTGGATTCTTCTTTTGAACTTAAGTCAGACCCATTGCTTTTGCTTTGGGTAGGTCTGGTAGTTATATGTTCACAGTTAGAAATGGTCTTGTGTCATTCTGGACAAGAATAGAGTGCTCAAAGTAGGCAAGGGATGCACATGGTAATCTTATAGTACCTGTATCACAAACCATAATGTCCAAGAGGGGGGGAGAGAGAGAGAGAGAGAGAGAGAGAGAGAGAGAGAGAGAGAGAGAGAGAGAGAGAGAGAGAGAGAGAGAGAGAGAGAGAGAGAGAGAGAGAGAGAGAGAGAGAGAGAGAGAGAGAGAGAGAGAGAGAGAGACAGAGAGAGGCAGAGAGACAGAGAGAGACAGACAGACAGAGAAAGAGAGAGAATAAGAATCAGAGAGAACCTGCCATAGAGCCATAGAGGCAAATAGGGAGGGGGTGGAAAGAGAAACTGAGGACATTGGTGGTGGGAATGTTCACTGGTAAAGGGATAGGTATTGGAACATTGCATGACTAAAACCCAATCCTGGACAACTTTGTTACTTTTTATCTCACTGTGATTTAATAAAAAACAACAACAACAATAAAGAATTGGTCTGTGGGTAAAAGTTGGTGGTAAGGGGGCAGGCATCCAGGTTAGTTACACCCACACCCACATCATGAGTCTAATACTACCCAGTGAATAAACTCTAATGGTCTACTCTACACTTCATAACTTCCCTCTAGAAACAAAAGATTTGAGATAGCCTGAACCAGTACCTAAGCTGAAGTCTTAGTAGTGTTCTGTAGTATGTCAGTAGTATTCTGAAGCACAGACAGGATTGGTTTGAATCTACCTGTGAAGGTGGTGTCAGGGAAGGAGTGCGGGACTTCTATTTCCTTGCCTTTTCCCCCTACCAAGTTAGAAGTTCCTTGAGGGCAGGGACTGTACCTTTTCTTTTTCTTTTCTCTTTTTATGCAATATGTGGCAAGTATTTATTGAAAACATGACTTAGTGAAAGACCAATACATCCTGCTATTTTTGACGGACATTTGAACTCGGAAAATATTTGATTTACTTTAAGGTTTTGGGCTGGAGAGATTCTACGGGATTTGAGGCTCTGGCTTTGACATGGCTGATCCCATTTGATTCCTTAAAAAGTACAGAAGCTTGAATTTTATAATCTTTCTTTCACTGGAAGCATATTTTTCTTGCAAATAACAGAACTCCACTCAGAGTAGCTGAGGGAAGACAGTTGAGTTTTAGGATGGAAATGAGGGCTGTTTCTGGACCTTGTGAGGTTTTGCGATCAGACCTGGGAAGTCACTGGAGCCACGGTTGCTTTACTTCTTTCCCTGTTCTGCCTTTTTTCTTTTGTTTCTTCCTTCTTGAATGCTGGGTGCTTCTAAACTCAATCAGTTGTTTTTTCTTTCTAAAATGGGTTGCATCTGCACATTATTTTTGAATGATGAATTGAAGGTTTGGATGGTAGATAGAGTTTTAGGGTTATTTCGAAGTAGATTCCTTTCCTAGTACGTCACTTTAATGGTCTCTTAGGAGGAGGGAAGTTATATAAAGAATAATATCAGTCAAATTAGTGACTATATATAGTTTCCTGTCCTTATTTCTTTAAAATGAACTGCAGTGCAACTTGACCAAGTTGATTTCAACTTGGTTTCCCCGCCTCCCCCTAAAACATCTCAGAAACCAGTCCATTAGATGCTTTATTTGGTGGGCAGGAAATGGTTATATTTGTACACGTTGCACAATCTTAACTAAGTCAGAGTGAGGAACCAAAGAGATCTCTGGTCTTTTTTTTCCGAAATTAACCTTTTTGTTTCCATACACTTTTGCTCGAGACATGGACCAGATTGTTGGAGAACATACCAAAAATGATAACTTACTTTCCTTATCAGAACTGTTGAGGACTGAGAAAAACTGTTGCATGAGATGATTTTACTGCAGCTGAGGTTAAGTCTGGGGAGTTTTACTTCCTTCTTAACAGTTTCTTACACATGCTTAAGAAGTCTTGAAGCTGATACACAGATAGGATTACCAAGATGGTCAGTTACACTTGCTTTCCCTTAATCTCCACCCAGCACGTGTACTTGATGCCTCTCGAAAACCCCAGTCAGATGCTGTTTTTTCTTTCTGAAAGAGGTATTTATCCCCTTTTAACACTGATAGTTTTTTTATTCTGTGATTATCATTTTGAAATTGGGCAGAACTGACTCTATATGTACCACTTCTAAATACTTTTCTACTTAATCATTTATCTGTCCATCTGTCCGTCCGTCCATTTGCCTGCCCGCCCGTCCATCCATCCATCCATCTCTCACTTTGACTTACATAATTTCCTGATGTTCAAGAGAAAATACGATTTTATTATGTGAATGATAAAGGTCAAAATGAGAGAAGAAAGAACAAAATTAAGAATAAAAAAATGAATTAAGGGAATTGAGGCATTATAAGAAAATAATTTCTCTCTTTAAAGCATTAGCTACCAGTGGTTTATCTGAAAGAAGTGGAATTCCCTTATGAACACTGGCCCTAAATCACATTCACATAGAGCATTACCATCTCTCTTTTGAATGATTCATTGGAATCCCCTGTTTGCCCTCTTACTCTCCTTATTCTTTGTAAAATGTTTTCATTTTGGGTTAAATACCTTTGAAGTAAGTTATCCAATTTTCCTCATTTGTTTCACGATTGCTTAGAGCGATGTGGCATTCTAGGTTTTTTTTTTTAAGCCACAAGGGGTGGTTTCAGTGGGGAGGAGCATCAATGCCTGCTTGCTGAACGTGTATCGAACCATCTTCCTAGTGCAGAGACCTAAAAAAAATTTTTTTTTTTTTACCAACCTGTACTTTACCATTTTCCAGATCACCTCAAAATGTCTTTGGAAAGCCCTGCTTTTCTCTGTATGTCTTTCTCATGTTTAGAATTTTGTTGATACCGTTTCTCCTTGCTTTATTCCTCCCAGGAGATTCCTGTGATAGAGAGACAGCCATTGGAATTTGTACTAGCCTGTTAAGCCCTTCAGGATAGGTAATTCTGTCAGCAGCATTCACTTCTTTCTCCCGTTTCCCCAAAAGACTGGACAGAGCTCTCATGCATTCCTTCACTGCGGCATCTGCTTTGAGCTTCCTGCTGTCATTCTTACCATGGTATGAATTCTTGTGAAGGTACGTGTCAAGACTGCCTGTCTCGGGCCGGAGCGATAGCCCAGCGGGTAGGGCGTTTGCCTTGCACGCGGCCGGCTTGTGCTGGCCCGGGTTCGATTCCCGGCATCCCATATGGTCCCCGAGCACCGCCAGGAGTGATTCCTGAGTGCAGAGCCAGGAGTAGCCCCTGAGCATTGCCGGGTGTGACCCAGAAAAGCAAAAAAAAAAAAAAAAAGACTGCCTGTCTCTCCCTTTTTAGGGTAGGACCTAAAGGGTGCTACATGGATATGGCTCAAGGCCATATCCATGTGGCACCCTCTATGAATCAATTTAATAGTGCTTATTTGTTGCTTTGAAGGTACATGAGCAAAAGAGCTTCTCTAGGAGGTGATCAGCGTGAAATCAAGGGGAAAGATCTTTCATGACTTCTCCAGTTTTCTTATTCTGAGCCTGAATTTATCATCAAAGAAGAATTTTGCTCATCAAAAATTGTGAGATAGTGGCCTGAACGATAGTCCAGCGGGTAGGGCCTTGCACGCTGCCTACCGGGTTCGATCCCCGGCATCCCATATGGTCCCCTGAGCACCCCCCAGGAGTAATTCCTGAGTGCAGAGCCAGAAGTAATCCCTGAACATTGCCAGGTGTGACCCAAAAAGCAAAAAAAAAAAAAAAAAAAATTGTGAGATACAGAGGCTGGAAAGAGAGGTAGAGCAGTTAACTTGCAAGTAACCAACCCGGGTTCTATCCTTGGCATCTTGCATGGTGAGTATTAGGTGTGATCCCTGAACTAAATCCTGAGTACTGCTGGGTCTGGCCTCCAAGTCAAAAAAACAAAATATAATAAACCAAAAAATAACCTGTATGATCCTCTCTACCCCCACCCCCCATCAGTAGTTAAGTGTCTACTGATTTGTAAATTCATTACAATTTAACATTGGAGACATAGCTGTCAGATGGAGTTTTAGACTATGCAGTTTCCAAATACTTTATTTAGGGGCTGAGGAGATAGTACTGTTGGCTTGGTTGCATGCGACAGACCTGGGTTCAATCCCTATTATCCTATATGCTCTCCTGAGCACCACCAAGAATAATTCCTGAGTGCAAAGCTAGAAGGAATTCCTGAACAATGTCCAGTGTGGCCCCAAAACAAAAAAATAGTTTTTACTTAAAGAGTAAGATAGTTTCTCAAAGGGAAGTGTGACTTCAGAGATTTTCATGTCTTTGATATTTGGGGAAAAGAATTTGTAGGGTGTTCATAGCCAGTGCTGGTTGACATCTTTCTATTCAGTATGCTCCAGTGAAAGGAAAATGATAAAATTCAAGCTTCTGAACTTTCAAGGCATTCTTACTATCATGGTCACATATATACGAGTAGCTTGGTTTGAGCTTTTCAGATTCCTTTTCTTTTCCCTTCTCTTTTCTTTGCAATCAAACTCACATTTGTGAGATTTTTGGACCATACCTGGCAGTACTCCGGGCTTCTGGCGCTGTACTTAGATTCTCACGGGTCTCAGGAGACCATATTGGATGCTGGGGAGTGAACCTAGGTTGGCTGTGTACAAGGTAAAACAAGAACCCTACCTGCTGTATTATCTCTCCAGTTCTCCTAGATTCCTATTTTTTAGTTTACTGACAGGTTCATTTTTTATTCATTATTTCAGTGTGTCTTAGGCATATGGTATATTGTAAATATAGTTGATGTTGAGTTATAATGGCATTGTAGTTGATGTTGAGTTCACTCAATGCTCTGGGTATCATGTGACCCCCATGTGTACTACAGCCTTATCGGAATCTTAGACACTGCTGAGGAGTGACTCAAGACTTCTAGGAGAGTGCCATATAGAACTGTGGAGAACTGAGCTAGTAATTGACATAGATAGGCTTGATTCTAGTTGAGAGGAAGATTCTTTTTATTGGAACTTGCAGAATGTCCTCCTTGCTGACTGTGAAAAGGGGTAATAAGACCATAACACCCAACTTTCCCTCTAAATGCTGACCTGTCCAGAAGTGACATGATTGCCATTCAGTTTGGAATATTGATAAAGGGGAATATTTATTTGGAAACTCCTTGTTTTTTACTACGTGTGTAAAGCTCCTGGGAGTACTGAATAGGATATGAGGTGCTGCCTTTTGGCTGCGTGTTAGCAACGTGGCAGTTACTGATCTGTCATTTACTTTGAAAAGGAATTAAGTTTTGGCGTCATGCCTGGAGTAGCTCCAGCTGGTCAGAAAAGATTTTTGTACTGAAGTCAAAGAGTAAATTGCAGTGATAGAACTGGGCTTGTCATGTTTATATTAGAACATTGGCTTCCCATTTCATGTCCTTTGCAAATTTCCCCTGATCCCCGCTAGAGAGTAAGGGGAAGAAAACGTTGCTTCAGAGGTATGGAATCTGTGTAGACCAGCGTTCTTTCTGGTGAGAGAAGTCTGCTGTGTGGTTCATACCATAGTTTTGTCATTCTCAGTACCTCTGATAGTAATATTTGGAATGGACGCACGGGGAATCAGCACGGCTGCTCTTCTGACTGATTGGGAAATGAGAGTCAGGTGGATTGCATGTATTCAGCTGATAAACTGACTGTTATCCCACAACTGTTGTTTAGTGGCTTTCCTTAATGAATTGGTTCATCTCTGGTGGGAGTGAGGTATTACTTCATCTCTTTTATATTTCCCCCCATGATTTTGTGGTCAGTAGGGTAACAGTGAGGTACACAGGTGGCCTATTTGGTGGGACAGGAGACCTGGGGAAATAAGAGAATAAAGTTTATGGGGCTGGAGCGATAGCACAGTGGGTAGGGTGTTTGCCTTGCACCCGGCCAACCGGGTTTGATCCTCGGCATCCCATATGGTCCCCGACACTGCAAGGAGTAATTCCTGAGCAAAGAGTCAGGAGTAACTCCTGAGCCTTTTGGATATGACCCAAAAAGCAAAAACAAAACAAAACAAAAAAGTTTGTGATATTCCCCAGACTGCACTTCTAAGCAGAAGAGTGTAAGTTCCATACAAGATGATATATGCACCTGGAAGGTAGTTACGTGATTCCTGTTTTTCAGAAGACATCACTGAGATTCAGAGAGAGAAAATACTCTGCTGTGGGTAATAACTAGGAATTTGTTTATTTATTTTTTTTTGCTTTTTTGGGTCACACCCGGCAATGCTCAGGGGTTTCTCCTGGCTCTGCACTCAGGAATTACTCCTGGCGGTGCTCCAGGGACCATATGGGATGCCAGGGATCGAACCCGGCCGGCACAGGCCTGCCACACGCAAGGCAAACACCCTATTCGCTGGGCTATCGCCCGCCCCATAACCAAGAAATTTTTTTGCTACCTGCTCACATATGATTTTGTAGAACACCATTTTTTTTTGGCCCCTTCTGTATAGAGACGGTGACTACAGACTTTAGGACATACAACTCTTTTTTCCCTCTGGGAAACTCAAGTCTTACAGTAAAGCTTGTCACAAGGCTCAGATTAAGTGCTAAGGCAGCTGTTCCCACAAAGCTTTCGGTTATTCTTCTGGTTTTTTTTTTTTTTTGAGTAACTTGGTGAGTTTGACAAACATTAACCAACTTTCATGTCTTCAAAGAAAATGTTGCACATGGTGAAGTGACACCAGTTGATTGTCAAGAAAACAAAACGAAACGGCCAAAACAAACAGAAAAGGAATTTTTTGTCTGTTTCAGATATTGGTATATTAAATTGAAACAATGAAACAAATCTATAATTTTTGATGATCACCTTGTTGTTTGCCACAGGGAAAGTATTGAAATACTTTTATTGAAAAGCATAAATATTTCCGCTCCCTAGGCAGACCTGCAGGGTTCCTTAACCAGGGCTCCCAGGCCTCGGTGCGTTTGCCTTTTCCTGCTTGAGAGCTTCTGAATGTTTCCTTCCAGTGAGGCAGATTTCCGGTTGGTGCTCTTCCCTCTCAGACTGAAGCCTCAGGCTTCTTCCCGTACTCTTGCTGTTAGAATCCTTCACTAGACTGTCATTCTTCTGCTCACTTAGACGCGTTACATCTCTACTTTTCAGCCATTGTTCTGACAGGGTTATTTTCTCCTGTATATTATGTGGCACTGTAATTAGTTCATGTGTTCTTTGCAGGAGCAACCTGTTCTCATTGCTGTCCTTTTTGAAGTCTTGTTACCTTTTTGATGAAAAGGATCAAAGTGGAGGAGAGGTGGGTTAGTCTTGCTTAATGTAAAGCAGTCCTCTGAGGCTTTTCCTTATTCACAAAGGCATAAGAGTGGAACTCTGCCTTTTTGTTTTGATTGTTACTTTATTACAATGGTGAATAAAGTAATGCTATTATTTTATAAAGCCATAAAATAAAAGAACATTTTCCAAGTGCATTTTTATGTTTAAAACCAACCCCAAAACAAAGCCAAACAACCACACTGAGTCATGAAGCTATAATTACGCCAAGAGTTTCCTATATGAAACAAAAAGTCTCTCGTAGGTTTTGGTGGAGTCTCCGCACCTGTGTCAAGGTAGTGAAACGTCATCATCCTTGAAAAGATTACTTACTGGGCCTACTAATAGTCTATAGATATTTTCTGCCTTCTTAGGTACCTCTGGCTTAGTAGTTAGTATTACATTTTCATAGATTGGGAAACTAGAAATTTCCTATTTTGCTTACTTTCATGAGTTTTTAAGTTCATTTTATTGGGAGATTCCCCTTCCTGTTCCATTTGAAGCAACTCCCTCTGAGAATTAATGGTAGAATAATTGTTGAAGTTACTTTCCACAGAGGGAGTTTTTGTCACTGTTTCAGGTTGTACATCGCTATAAACTTTCCTTGACCTGCTATCTGCCTGTTGAGCTTTGCCACACAATGAGCCTAATGACATGTAAGCCTCAGGGAGATGGCCTTGCTGTTGACTGCTTTTTTATGTGAAGTGCGATGTATCTTAATGCAATATAATGAGAGTTGCCACGGCATTTAGTGATTCATTTAACTTTGACCAGCAAAATGTTTGCTGGTTTTATGTGACTGGAACAAGCAGATAATAGGAGTTAACACAACAGTTGGCTGTCCCTACTTCAGTGTTCTGCATCTGTGGATTCAGCGAATCAAAAATCACACCTGTTTTGCCGGAGCGATAGCACAGAGGATAGGGCATTTGCCTTGCATGCGGCCGACCTGGGTTCTGGGTTCGATCCCGGCATCCCATATGGTCCCCCCGGCACCGCCAGGAGTAATTCCTGAGTGAGGAGCCAGGAGTAACCCCTGAACATCGCTGGGTGTGACCCAAAAAGCAAGAAAAAAGTCACACCTGTTGTGAGGTCTGTGATAGTTGAGTCTATATTGGTCTTTGCTTAGATGTACAGACTTTATCGTAACCCAGGACAATAGAGCATATCAGCTTATTACATAGTATTTAAATTGCATTAAATTTTAAAAGTTTTCTGGGATGATGTGTATACATTATATGCAAGCACTATGCCCCTTTATTTAAGGGCTTTAGAGCTTTCTTGAATTTTGGTATCTGAGGAAGGTGAAGGGGGATTCTGATATTAACCCCCAGAAGATATTGAGGGGGTGACCATCTTCTACAAAGGTTGGAATCTTCAAAGAATCAGTAGATTTGAGAAGTCATTCTTAAGTGCCTTTATTTATTTTTTTTTTTTTTTTTTTAGGTAAGACTTCATTAGTTTTTTTATTTTTTTTTTATTTTTTTTTAAATTTTTTTATTATACCACCGTGAAACACACAATTACAAAGGTGTTCATAATTGGTTCTTGGTAATACAGTATTCCAGCACCCATCCCTCCACTAGTGCCCCATTTCCACCACCAATGTACCCCTCCCCCCCGTCCCCCCCACCCGCCTTAATAGCAGGTACCCCCAGTTTCCTCTCTTTCTCTCTCTATCTCTCTCACTGTCTCTGCATCTCTCTCCCTCTTATTTTACACATTATGACTAGCCCTGCAGATATTTAGAGTTTATCACTTAAGTCTCTTTGTGTATATTCAGTGGTGAGTTTTAATCTGCCATTACCATTTCCCATATTTATTAAAACACTGGTATCTATATCCTATTAATGAATGCAGTCATTCTATATCTGTCCTTTTCCTTCTGACTAATTTCACTCAGCATGATAGACTCCATGTCCATCCATTTGCAGGTAAATTTCATAATTTCATCCTTTCTGACAGCCGCATAGTATTCCATAGTGTAGATGAACCACAGTTTCTTTAGCCAGTCCTCTGTTCTCGGGCATTTAGGTTGTTTCCAGATTCTAGCTATAGTGAATAGCGCAGAGATGAATAAAGAAGTACAGATAGTGTTTCTGCTATGTGTTTTTCAGTCTCTAGGGTATATTCCCAGGAGTGCTATTGCTGGATCAAATGGGAGCTCAATATCTAGCTTTCGGAGGAATGCCCATATTGTTTTCCAAAAGGGCTGGACCAGTCGGCACTCCCACCAGCAGTGGATGAGAGTCCCTTTTTCCCCACATCCACGCCAATTAAGTGCCTTTATCTTGATAGCATGTTTTAGTTTCTGAGCTCTTCAGATCGCCCTCACCTGTCCCCCTTCACATGTTATTTCCAGAGACTTTCTTCCTGGGGAGACTCCCTAGGTGTACCTCAATGCTCTCACTAGGTAGTTCATGTTTCACACTGTGGAGTCTGGCTTATAGTTTCATTTAGAGCTGGTTCTTATTTTCTATCCAGCTCTACATTGGAGTTTATAGGCACTATACATAATACTTCATTTTAAAAGCAGTACTACAATCTTGTATATTATCTTTTATACATACATCTTTTATATGTGTTCATCTTCATAGGATCCTGTAAAAGTCAGCAAAGTATTGTACCAACTTACTGGTTGGTAAAACCTAGTTGGAAGGTATATACCTATCTTGAGGGCACCTTGGCAAAGGAAAAATCCTGCACTAATTTGAATTCAAGTCTCCAGATTGCAGTTTCTTTGTTTCAGAATTGGCCAACTTTAAACTGAAAGTCGTAGGTGTGTATTTTCTACTCCCTTAATTGTAAGAGCATTAAAATAGCTTTTACTAGTCTAACGTTTTTCCAGACACTAACAATTTTGTCATCCATTTATATAATGGAAAATGAGGTAGAAATCACTCAAGTTACCATAATTGCTTAATTTTAGATGTTATAGATTAAACCAGGATTCATCAATAGCATTCATTTTTTTGGATAATTTAACAAAAGAGTACATCCCAGAGTCATGAATTTTATTAAAGTAAAACAAGTGTTTATTTATTTATTTATTCCACCCCTAAACCTGTAGTTATTTCTGGTAGCTAACCTGCCTTTTGGTTTACTTTTTATATATTTGATGACTAAAGAATCAACAAAATCCAAAAACAAGTGACATGGAAAAATCCCACTTTGGGACAGTCAAAAATGGTGTGACCGAAGTGGCTGAGAAGGGGAGAAGGGTGGAACTGTTGTGCTCTGGCTGCCTGGCCGTGAAATGGGCACTGATTTGTTAGGATTGTTAGGTTTGCCTTTTACTAGGTGTTTTCTTTGAAAGGTTGTTATTAGGAAAAAATCTCAAGACATATATAAGTCGAGAATAGTAGCTGGTTTCTGTGTTGTCAGCCAACTCTAACAAACCATCAATTCTGGTTATCTTCATCTCTGTTGATCACTTGCTTTTATAATAAAAGCCTAAAGTATATAAACCTAAGTATGCTTGGAGCTCACTCCTGGCTGGAGACCACATGTGATGCCGAGATCATACCCAGGGATCAAATCCCTCTGGCCCCTCTTGCAATCCTATAGATAAATGAAGTTTTGAACGCATTAGTCTTTATGTAGACTCATATACCTTAATGCCATGAATATAACATGACTTAAAAAACTAAACTTGATTGATATGTATGTCATTGATTAAAATTTATTTTTATTTTAAGTAAGAAATAGACATGATCAGAATTAGCCTTCATTCTTTTTTTTTTGGGGGCGGGGGGAGAGGCACAGGACACACCAAGAGTGCCTAGGTATCACTAAGTCATCTAGCTGGATTTATTTAGAAGTCCGCGGGTCAACTCCAGAAAGTTAGCTCTTAATAGCTTTGGAAGATCGCCTTGCTTGTCTTATAAGGTGAAACACTAATAGTTCACATGCTAAACTTGGTCATCAAGGTTTTCATCAAAAACGACATGGTACTTAAACTTTTCCAAGCTTGAGCCCTTTTCACCCAAGCAGTGCAACATGGGTAAGTGCTGCCAGAAACATTTGGAGCCGTTATGCTTTCGACTTTGAAATAATTTTTGGTCATTGCCTGTTAGAAATCTTTCACTGTTGTCAAAACTTTTACACTCACATTCAGTTCAGTGACACCCGGTGGGGTTGTGACCCACAGTAAAATAAGCAAGTAGACAAAGGTTCAGAGAGAGGGAGAGAGAGAGAGAGAGAGTACAAGGGTTAAGGTGCATGCGTGTAATCCTTGGACCACATGACTCTCTGAGTGTTGCAAAGTGCTGCTGCCTTTAAAGCTCTACATGCCCCAGCACTATGGGGCCCAGAGGCCTTTGAGCATAGCTGGGATGGCCTGGGTAATCTGTGGCACTGTAGGGCACAAATAACAACTATATCCTCAGCACTAGCATTGCATCAGCAGCCCAGATGGCCAAGAATCCCCAGCAGGAATTCGAGATATCCTGATCACCACTTGGGAGATTCCCACTTCCCCCAATAAAGAAGGTAGGTAAGCAATGCTGTCCAGATTTCTGAAATGATGCAAGTATAATTTTTGCATTATCAGTGGATCATCACTAATCACATTGAGAACTTAAAATATGACTAATGTGACTAAGAAATAAAAATTAAGTTTCATTTAATTTTCAATTAGATTTTAATAGTCATCTGTAGTCACAGTGGGTTCAGTGTTGAACGCTGAGATTGAAAGACCTAGGAGAGTTCTTAATTTGCATTGTCCTGGAGAGTAATGGCAACCAGGGTCAACAAAATTGAGATTTTATGACTGTCAGTTTTTTTGACCTCATTAGGGCTGTCAGAGGTTGTATCATTGAGCAGTAATGATTTTAATGAGAGTGAGAATATTTTTTGACAAATCAGATAATTAAATGTTTAAAACCATAATGCCTACAACAGAATCCTGTTTGATCATGACATAAGAGACCATCAGCCTACCTCATCTGGAGGCCTCCCTCGTTAATACCTTTGTAGATGAGCAAAAATTGTTCTGACATTTCCTTATGCATTTAAGCGAAGTAGGGAAGTTCTTGATTTGTAAAATATCGAGTTCCCAAGTCTAGTATAACATCAAGGAGTGACTGATATGATGGTTAAATGGACTTTGGGGCCCAACGCAGCAAACATTTAGCTCTTTATCTTTCTCCTGCAGATTGCCTCAGTGGAATTGTGTGGACGCAGCTTATTTCTATAAAAATACACAAGGAAGCTCTGTGGTAGTGAAGCTAGGTTTCATTTAAATGAAACACATTAACTATGATATTAATGCCTCCTCTAATGTGCTTTCATTTGAGTCTTTATGAGCTGTTTAATCATAATTATTTTAATTTTTTCTTATGCTGATGAAGAGTATTAGAGTGACAGTTTCCATCAGCAAAGTAGGGATCTGAAATATATTCAAGGAAAAGCCTCCAGGTGGTGGTTGGGTGTGCACCATGTCCACTCAGCAGACATAATTAAACATGTCTTCAGACCCCTCAGTTGTGTTAAAATGGGCTTTTTTTTTGGTTATGGGATTGAGATGTTATCATTACCATTTAAGTGAAGGACTTAAAGTACTATAGCAATGTGCTACGATTCAACAACTAATTTAAACATTGGGTGTGGAACTCTGTTTTGAAAGTTTCCTTCAAACACTGGGAATTCACATGGGTATACAGTTTCAACTGGTGTATTCCTTGCTCATTTACTATTTGTAATTCTCAAATGTAGCAGAGTTTGGAATATAGAAAGTCAAGCTTGGATGACTTTAAAGGGAAGAGTATTCAACATCAGGTGAAATATACCGTATTCTTGGCTCCAGAACCAGCTTCTGTTTGATGTTGAGAAAATCATTGGGTTGCTGTTTACTTTGATTTCTTCACTTGGTAAACTTCTTTTGGGATGGAAACCACATATCACCAACAACAAAAAAAAAAGTTGGCTTCTCAAAAAGAGAATTATGGTTTCTTTGTAGAAAAATATGTTAGCTGTGATAAGTTGAGTTCCTATGTTTACTCTCGGCTATCTCATTTCCTATAAAATTTTAATGATAGTTTAGGTGAGTTTCAAGGCATTTGTGGTTAATTATTTTCAGTGTAGGTCACTGTATACTGTTTTCTCTAGTTATCTTTTAGAACTTGTGATGAGTCAGGATTTTATAAGTTTAGGTAAATTTATGAATGGGTCTTGCTTTTCTTCCTCTATGGAGAAGCTGTTTTTATTTTAGTCAGAAGAAGGGAGTTCCCATCTACTTCCAAGAATGGCGTTCCCCGACAGGGGAGGGGGAGGGAAGAGGTACAGATGTATTTTGCTATATCTTCTGCAAGTTATTAACTAGAGAAAAACTTTCCTAACTAATCATCCTGGGATACCACACTTGCTTGAAGACCACAGGCCCATTTTATAATAGAGAAGGTCTGACTTCAAATGGGAGAATGATTTTAAGAGGAAAGAGGCTAAAGGTGGAAGAGGTGGAGTTGGACGGGGTTAGGGGAACAATCACACAGCTTTGTGTGTGAAAATGTGACTATAATATGTGTGTGTTGAATTTGAGACTGATCTGATCACAACTGCTTGATCATCTTAATATTAATGCAGCATTAGAAGAAAAAGAAGATTCCATAGCTATTTTCTGAATTTGGGAAACCTATTGGCCTGTTAACAAGTTGAGGGAGGGAGCAAGAGTGCCTTAAACTGTAATCCTGTGAGTAGGGCCTAAAACAAGTGCAAGTATAGATATAGCTCTGACACTTTCTTAGGAACAGTACAATCTCTATTCAGTTTTGGTTTGGGGGCCACACCCAGATATGTTCTAGGCTTACTCATGTCTTTATGCTCAGAGACCACTCCTGGAAGCTCTGGGGAATGCAGTGCTGGAGGTCAGTTCAGGGTTGGCAGTGTGCAAGGCATGCGGTGTACTATCTCTTTGGCCCCCACCAATAGATATTTTAAATATCTATTTTAAATGTTCATTGAGACATTTAAATATCTATTTTAAATGTTCATTGAGTTTTCTCCTGAAAGAAATGAGAATCAAATCATTAATAGGTTGCTATAAGAATTCATCATTATCCTTTATGAAAGGGAGCATGATGAAAACAGAACTCATTGGTAATTGTCTAAGTTGATCTTACTTTGTGCTTTCTTCTACTTTGCTCTAGTTTTTTTAAACACTAGGAATTAGCTTGTGTCAGGGGAAACATGGCAAGGGACTTTCCAAATTCAGAAATAGATATTTTAAGATTTGTACCTTTTCTCTGAATCAAGTAGTTAAGGATTACCAAGAGTGTTTTTTCTTGTTCTCTGTCTTCTAAAACTTGGGAAGGAGAGTCTTTAAATTTTTCCTGAAAATCTTTTTTTATCATATATATGTCACTTATCGCATATAAGTGACATATATGTAAATGAAGTCCGCATTATCTTTTTATACAGAACATACAGATAGGATTTTCAGAAGACGGGTATAGCATTGTGTTAAATAATTTCAGTTATTCAACCTCAAAGAATTTTAATCTGTGGGTACAAGGGTGACTATCTGAGTCTGTCCTCCCACCAAATTTGGGCTAAAACCTTTCTCACCCCCTATATATCAAAACTATATATTTTGATATATAGTTATCAACCTGTGTTAGAATGATTATGATCCACAAGGCATTTGCATTGCATCTTGGAATCACTGATTCTGTGCTCAGCTGCTACTACTTTGCTGCTGAGGCCTTCCAGTGAGTTTTTCTTTTCACCTACCAAATCCTTTAGTTCTGTCACTTCCGCATGTACTTTTCTCATTTCTACTCTCACTTCATCTTGTTGTTTCATTGGCTCTGTTTTCTATTGTTTCTTTGAGTGCATTAAGTAGCCTCATCATTTCCTCTCTAAAACCCTTAGGACAGATTACTTAGCTATTATTGGTTGTGTCTTAACCCATTAAGTGTGGTGGGGTTCTTCACTGCTTTCCTTTTGTGTCTATTTGTAGGACTGTGAATATATTGCCAGATTCCAACTGTGGTCAGTGTTTGTTGGAGGGGGTGAAGTAAAGTGTCTTTTTACTTCTTGGAGGTCCAAACATTTCTTGCTCTTGGAGACTTGTCCTGCTGTCTCTTCTGGGTTCCAGGGTGTTTCGACTGGGTGTCTGATCTGTTTCTGGCACAAAACTGGGAGTTTAGTCATCCACCAGCCCTTCTCAGGTACAAGGACTGGGGCTTGGGGTATGCAGTGCCTTCCAGGCCTCAGGCTGTCGAGGCTGGGCACCTGATCCATTTCTGGCACTTCCCTGTGGGTTTAGAAGGGTTGGGGGAAGCTATGTGCCTGTCTAACGAGGCATTTGGATTCAGGACTTGGAGACTGGCTTCCACCTTTTAGACTACTCTCTTATTTTTTGCCTGTTTCTTTCTCTCACTTCAGTTTGGTTTTAGATGTCTTTTTTATAAAAAGGATAAGTCACCATTATTTATGCAACATTGTTACAGTGGTGCTGCTGATTATGATATTGATGTAGAGTTACTGCATCTTCATCAGCACCAAAGTACTCAGTAACCTCCACTGTTAGGATTAGTGGGTCAGCTGTTCCTTAAGGTTTTTTTGTGTATACTCACAGTCACTTTTGAGAAGTAATTAGGTAATTCTTTTTTATAATAGCACTTAAATGGAGCTCAAATTGCCAAGCTTATGGGCTTTCTTTGGTATTGTTTTGTGAATATATTTGCCTGGAACACACATTGAAGCAGACGCTTTAGCTTATATTTCACTGAATGTTCATATATATATACACACATATGTATACATATGTATATGTACATATATACATCGATACATTATATACATCTATATGCGAATAAATGTATATATGCATATATTCATACATATAAATATATGAATATGTATACATATATGTATATATATTCATATATATGAATATATACATATATACATATGAATGTATACATATACTGATTCAGATATATACACATATGTATGTGTGAATATATATGTATATATACACACATATATATGTGTATATATACATACATATATACACACATATATAGCCACACCGAGCTGTGCTCAGAGCTTACTCCTGGCTCTGTGCTTAGAGATCATACCTGCTGTGCCAGGGATGAAATGTGGGTAGACTGCAGCAAGGCAAATGCCCTACTATCACTCTACCTCTCATATATATATATAATATATATATATATGAGATATACACACATATATATGTATATATACGTATATATGTATATACATGTATATATACATATATATGTATATATATGTATATATATACACATATATGTATGTATATCTCATATATATTTTTTTTGGGGGGTCACATCGGCAATGCTCAGGGGTTTTTCCTGGCTCTGCACTCAGGAGTTACTCCTGGTGGTGCTCGGGGGACCATATGGGATGCCGGGATCGAACCCCTGGCCGGCACGGGCCGGCCACGTGCAAGGCAAGTGCTCTACCTGCTGGGCTATCACTCCGGCCCCTCATAAAAATATTTTTATGCATTTAGCAGAATCAGTGGTTTATAAATCAGTATTTGCTCTTTGTGATGCTGTTCCTGGCTATTATGTTTTATGTAAGAGAATGCCACTCAGTGACCCTCTGAATTGGTTATATGACCCAAGAATGGGTCTTGACCTGTAGTCTGATAAACAGATCTTAGCAACTTAGAGCGAGTTTGTTTCTTTTTTCACATGACAATCCTTCAGTTGTTCTATGGACTAACTTGTTTGGCTTCAGTCCTCTGCTAGAGGCTTGGGCCTTCAGTTTTTCAGTTTTCCATTGTGTAGTTTGATGATTTGACTGACTGCCACCTGTTCCACTGCCTCTATGTACTTTTGGTCTGTAACCTTCATAAAAGTAGGTGACCAGAGAAATGTAACCTAAACTTTGAACTGGTTTAGATCTTTTTCTCCTTTCTTACTAATGTCTACTCTTCTCTTGCGCTTTTTGTCCCTACAAATATTTATTCCACCCACACTTACTAAGCACTGCTATGTGTTTGGACTGTTCTTGGAACTTAGAGGATACAGCAATGAGCAAAACAAGTCTCTGCTTTCAGAAAGTGCATTGTAAAGGACTGTGCTTAGCTGCTAGGAATATGACGATGAGTCATACCCAGGTCCTGCCCATGGGCTCTGGTTTAGTGCTCAGTTGCACGTGGTCTTTTATAGCTCTGTTTGTGTGCTTGCTAGGCATTTCCCCTCTGGATTGTGAGCTCTTCCTGCCTTTGCGCTTGACTGTATGTCTCAGCAAAGACAAAATGTCAGCTTCTAGGGGATAGAGTTTATGACATTTTCTTTAAAAAAAAATTTCTTAAAAAAGAATGGAGGTCCTGTCTGCAGCTCATTGTTAGAGGGCATGCTTTGCATGTTTGAGGCCCTGGCTTAATGCTGTGTTTACTCTCACCTCTTTGCAATTAATAAATAAAAGTAAATAAATCAACAAAAGAATTCTATTACTAAAGAACATGTATATCTAAAAAAATCCCAAAAAACCCCCATGGAAATTAGAGAGTTAAATTTGTACTCTATCTGAGAACAGAGCTGCTGTATTATTTTTTTCTGGGTTTCAGAGTGCTTTTGGGAGGGTTGCCTGTTCCATTATATGTGATGAAAGCCTGTGAATTCTTTCCAGGTCACAGAGAGGTCTTTAATTTTTAATGATGAAGTATACCTTAAAAATTAGATAAAAATATTTCTAGAGTGATTTTTTTTTTAAACCCAGGTAATTTTGGACTAGCGTTAGAGATTGAATTAACTTTTTTCAAAATGTCTGTTTTATAAAGGAAGATCTTTGAGTGAACAAAATAGAGAAATGATATAATTCCTATCTCTAAAGCCCTATCCGCAGCACTTAAAATCTACATAGATGAAATAACATAAACAGTGAGCAAGCCACACAAGTACAACTTTAGTTTGATGAGACGCACGTAGCATTAATCAAGGAAGAATAACCGGAGGCCCAATACTTGAAGTAGATAGTAATGGACTGGAAAAGAAGTTCAGTCTGAGTTAAAGATATCGAGGGAATCGGAGGCATTTACAGATCAGTTCTTAGGTGAAATGGCAGTTAATGTTTTTAACAATTGGGGCCAGAGAGATAGTACGGGGCTTAAGGCACACGCAGACATGTGTGCACGCTTCCAGCATCCCAAGGGTCCCCTGAACATCCCAGAACATTGTGGACCCCCGAACACAGCTAGGAGGACCTTGATGGTTTCTAGTTAGGAGAGCCTGAGCAGCACCACGTTCTCAGTTCTCACATGAACCCCCAGGCTGCTTGGCCATACTTGGCTCCCGGCTCCTAAGTTCCACTTGGGAGGCACCCTCACTGCCCAGTATATATAACCATAATTTCTTCTTTCTGTTTGAATACTTAGCAGATTAGGAAATTGTCATTGCAGTTGTGAATATATCTGTAACAGGAGAAACTAATGTTAAGAATGAAAGTATGTAGGAATTGCTCCTTAAACATGACACTATTTAACCAGAATGGGATGTATGGATCGCAGGGTGTGAAAATCTTCCTGGAGTGGTATTTTCACACAGGCCTCTTCCTTTCTTTATTCTGTGTTACATAGATATCAGTTAAACTTTCTAGTCCAAGTTAACAGGTGGAGATTTATGCTGGACTTATAAACAAAGTTCTAGAACAGTACCAAACTTAAATGATGAATGCTCTCTCCGTTCCCTGAACAAAGATTTTGGCCTTCATTGTGGCCATTTGAGAGAGAATTAGTGGATTCTTTTCTGTGATCTCAGTGGAGAGGCACCCATGATAAAAAAAATACATAATTTCTTTCTTTCCTACAAAGAAAACTTAAATATTTTCAAATTGCCTAGTAATGTTTGTTCACAAAGGTGGACTAGAAAGAATTTAGGCAGTCAATATTAAAGTCATCTTACACAAAAATCATGTTTTTGTCTTCAAAATAAAATGATGCCTCAGATTCAGAAATAGTAACAGAATAAAATACTACACAGAAAAAGGAGACAATTTCTAATGGTATAATTATAGGCACTCAAATTAGCTCTCATATTCTAAACTTTCTGTGAACTCCCAGTTGACTGTTTAAAACTGAGATGATACTTTGTACTAATTCTTAAAATGTACTCTTCCCCAGCCTTTGAAATAGTTATTTCCTGCTGGTGCCATGGAGATGGATCTCAGGGCTGGGAGGACCAGCCCCACGTCCCTGTCGGGTGGGGTGCAGATCTCTGTGGGGTGCAGATCTCTGTGTCGCAGAGAGGCGGGAGGAAAGAGCTATTTGGCCACTCCACTGGAGGCCGTATGTCAGTATTCACGTTCTTTTGTTTGGAAGTCATACAGTTCAGATTGGGAAGGAGTCTACCTTGTCTCTTTCATGCTGACGTCTTTGAATGAGCAGTAGGTTGATTGAGGTAAATATTTATATATGCCGAAGCATTTAGATTGCAGCAGTTGGAAACACTGGCGCCTTTGGTTGAGGGCAGTCGGGCTGTTTTGCTCTGACTTTAATGACAGCTTTCTGCTCACTGCCATCCATACCTCTTACTTGTGTTGTCTCCCATGAGAGAGGCAATTCAGATACAAGTTTTGGAGGTGCCTGCCCAGGAAGCCTTTATGAGGAGTTCTCCATGTAAGGCATGTCCTGTGGTCACCAAGCGAATGTGTTTGCTTGACTATCTGTTGACACTTTGATACAGGAGATAAAGAACATACTGACCTTTTCTCCCCACATCCCTTTTATGTGTTGGTATTTTAATAACCTTTGAGATAAAAATAGAATCCACACCTTATAGAAATTGTGGGTCGGGCTTTGACTGGGATCAATGTTTGTAAAAAGCCAGTGTCAGTTCACCCAGTTTGCATCGGATTTAGAGTTTTAAGAACTTTATTACAACTTAAAATAGCTTTGGGGGCGTTTCCCTAGTAGTCTGCAGGGGCCTAGGAGACACGTATCTTGGTTGTGTAGTGCTCACACAGGGGTGGTGTGTGGAGTTTTCCCCTCTGTTGCCGAGTGCTCAGGGTGTCATGGAGGGGGCGGAAGTGGGAATGATGGGAGTAGACTTCGGGCTTTGTGTAGGCAAGGCATGAGTTCCATACCTTGGAGCTATCTCCTTTCTCACTTGAGACTTTTAAACTAATAAGTCAACAAGCATTTCTCCAGAATTAAGAATTCCTGGGCTTGTGTAAGAGATTTCTCAGGTGGAAATGGGGTTGTGAGTGTGGAAAGGGTTTTTTTTTTTAAGCATTTGTTTTGGGGCCACATCCAGCAGTGCTCAGGGCTTATTCTTGGCTTTGTGCTCAGGGATCACTCCTGGTGGTGCTTTGGGGATCATTTGTGGTGCTGGGGATTGAACCTGGTCAGTCTTGAGCCTTGTGCAAGACAAGTGCCCTGCCCACTGTACTAACTCTGTTCCCAGTGAATGGGCAAGTTAAGAAGCCCTGATCTAGAGCTTCTCCTTTACTTTCTTCAAAATGTGCTGGCAACTACAGCATCAAGTGCACTTGCTAGTTTAATAGGTATCAGGAAGAGCAAACTGGCAAGTGAATTGGCAGATACTAATACAGAAGTCTTCAGATAATTTGAGAGAAATTTTGCTTTCGGGACCTTTTGAGCCCCAAAGCAGAGATACCTTGCAGGTATGCCTGTGCAGCAATTTTTGAGGTCTTAAGCATGTAATCATGTACGTACTGAGCTTTGAGAAGGATAAAGGACTCGAATCTGGAAAACCACTACCTTTAGGACGGTAAAATTCAATTTGTAATGAGGAAGGAGGATCTGGACACAGAGTGAGTGGTTTATGCTCTTTGGGGAAGGGGCAAGAATGAGCTCTAATCAGCGCGGCACCTTGTTTTGTGGGCCTCTGCTTGTTTGAAAGATTAATTGTTCCTGGAAATGAGAAGCATGGAGGCAGAAAATCCATTTATTTCAAGCAAGATCGTGAATTTTTTTTTGCTGCTGGATTAATTGTTGATTTAGCAGTCGTGGCAACTGAAATGTTGCAACGTGGCTGTGCACATTCTCAAATGCCTTTTTCCAATCTGAAATCACACATTGGGTTGTAAAATAAGAGAATGACTTTAACTTAATAGAGAAAAAGATTGGGAAATGGGTCAGTTACTTCTCAAAGATGTGAATTAGAAGCTTCTTAAAAATCCTGAAAAATTCAAAAAACAGCTATTGAAGAACTCAAAACAAATATGGGGGTATCTTATTAAAAAAGTTCTTTTTGCACTTGTTGGTGATGGCACTTGGGTACTTAAAAGAATGTTTTTTGACAGAGGTAACAACTTTATCATCACTAATTGCCTTGCATCCAGGCTTTTTGGATGGAGAAGAGCAGTCTCATAAGGTGGTTTGAAGTTAAGTGTGGCACTTCTATGCTGCCTTATTCTGAACTTTCTTGTTATTGACCTGGGAGTCATTTTTGAATCCGAGAATCCTTGGCATTACCCACAGAAGAGCTGGTACCTCCTCATATGATGTGTGACTTTGGCAGGAGGCCAGAGGACCTGGATTTTCCCTGTAACTTAATGGTGGCACACTAACCGCTTGTCTTGGGTTCCGAATGGGTGTTTCCTTAGTGGGGTCTCACTCGGAATCTTCTGTCAGTTCGGATACCTAATGTGCTTCATAGGAAAGGTGTTTGCTTCTCTGAATGGGCGTGGTTTGGAGTGCCAGTTTATCTTCCTGTTGTAATTTCCTTAGCGCATGGTGTAAGACAAGAACTTCAGCTTTTAGGTACTTTAACTGGTTTCCCAGTGTTTGGAGAAGTGGATGCTCCTTTGAAAACTAGCTGACCATTAGTGTACATTTTAGTGTAAGTTTTTATAAGAATTGATACAGTAGTATTGAAAGTTGTGATTTAATTTTGAAAAAATTTCCTGACTGACTTTCAGGATGTATTCAAAGACACAGACTGTTATTTGTAGTTTGCAGTTAATTGTAGGAAACAGGAAGGAAGATTCAGATTATCTCTTGTTTTCTCCCATTTAGCAAACTGAAATTTACTTCTGTAATACTTTACCTTTCCATTTATCACTGTTCTCTTAAGTACTCAGAAATGTAACCCTGATTTCTGTGTCATTCGATGATCTCCTTGACTTTATTTGTGTTCTTTTATTTTTCTTTGCATGGCACAAGAATTAATGCTATGGGTCTGGAATTTGGAGGTAATTATGGTAATACTATGATTTATCCTACTTCAGGTTTATGTATGTGGATATTTTGAGCTATATTTTGCAGGTTTAGAATAATGGCATCTTATTCTGTGCACATATTTTAGAGGCAGGTATTGATAGGACAGTTCTTTTCTTTTTCCTTTTTTTTCCTTTGGTGGTAATCTTCCTGGGAGTGCTCCAGGAACTTGGGGGCACTCTATTAAATACCCAGCCTGACACTGCTTAGCCCTGGCAGTTTTGGGGGACAACCAGGGCCCACCCTGGCTGTGGTGTCTGGGGTCCATGTAGTAATCAAACATAAGACCTCCCTCTGCTCCCTTGAACTATCTCCCGGGTCTTTGAGAATTGTTTTCTTTTTCTAAGTCTCTAAAAAACTGATTACATTTTTTTTCTTATTTTTGTTTGAATAGCATTAGGTTCACCCCAGAATCAAGAGGAAGACCCAGAGTTTTCATAACCCTCCTCCCCACACTTTCCAAATGCACAACCTCCCTCATTAATTCATCACCAGAATGGGACACTTACCACAGTGGTCAACTGTTAGATAACATCTCTTAAAGAGACAGTACCCCAGCCTATAAGGTTGTAACAGTCGGGAAGACTGTTAAACTGTTCAGGCCAGGATTCTGGAACCTGGCCTGAGACTATAAATAGGGGCCCCAGGAGATCATCCGGGGCTTCCAGACGGAGAGAGCAATGGCCACTGGTGCCTGGGCCATAAGGCCAGTACCTGGGCCATGGGACCCCTGGTGCCTTGCCACATAGCCAGCACCAGTGGGGAGAGACTACTCCGGGTGCCTAGGCCCAAGGGCTGGTGCCTGGGCCCGAGGGCTAGCAACAAGGCCGCACGGCAACAGGGCAGCAGGGCACAGGACCAAACGGAGAAACAAAGAAATCAAGAGAGGGTCACAGAAACAGAAACAGAGGCAACAGGACAAAATGCTGACACAGGGAAACAGGGCTAGGGACATAGATAGAGGGAGGAGTCGAGAGAAAAGAGGCCCTGAAGAGAAAAGCCCTGACCAGACAGGATCTAAGAAAAGAGGTCCTGAAAAGAGAGGTCCTGGGAGAGGGCCTGAAAGGTGATGCCCTGAACAAAGATGTCCAGAAGAGAGAGGTCCTGAAGAGAGGAGCCTGCACAGAGGCCCGAAAAGAGCAGCCTGCCGGAGAACCAGCTGGGAGAGAGCCACAGGTCCCTGCAGAGAGGTTCCTGCGGCGAGCAGCAAGGTGGAGTGAAAATAGCAGAAGACGGATTGAAAAAGTGACCTCAGGGGACCTCTAGTCTTATTCTTTCATCTGTTGATGGGTCAGGGAAACGGTGTAGACCCCAGTCACAGGCCTGGGGACCCTAATGGGTTATGTGTACTGTTGGGGACCCCCGCTAGGCCCTAGCATCTGCTGCCATAGTCACCCCCGACCCCAAATATTGTTAGGGCAGTGGAGTTCTCAGGGGTTCCCCTGGGTCTGGGGCCTTGGGACCCCCTAGGGGGTGCCGTCACTACCCGCCTCCTTTCCTTTATTACCTTAGCAGTCAACCTACACTGGTACGTCCTTTTTAGACCAAGTCTGAATGCATATTTGTATGTGGAAAATAGAATTGTTTAAAAGTATTGTAAACAGGAAGATTGAAGGGCCATGTTGGTGAGGTTAGTAATAGGTGACAGATTTTTGTATTCATACCTCTTTGCCGTTAGTCAAGCACTTGTCAGTTATTCCTCAGAGCAATTAGACTAGTGCATTAAGTTTTGAGTTTAAGAAATGTGCTTCAAAGTATAAGGTAGTTAATGCTTACCTAATTGGATAGAAAGAGCTTTTTATTTTCAAAAGAAATAATTTCCTCTTGTTTCGTATTGTCCAGTGCACTGGTTTAGTGAAATTAATCGTTAACTTGAGGCAAATTTACTTTCTATGGATGTGACTTTTCCCAGAATACATTTCACACTTTGATAATATTTAGTTGTGGATTAGGTTCATGGGTTGACATGTAAGTCAGGGAAGCCTATTTATAAAAGTTTAATAATAAGAAAACTCATAAGTTTGGGTCATAGGAAATAAGGAAATGAATTTTGGCGTTTGAGGTCTTTTTTGTGTTGGAATTTTTTTTGATACCAATCTTGTAAAATTAATAATGAAGCCCTAACATACACACACATACACATATTTGTAAGTGTATATGTATGTATATAATATAGATAAATATTTATAAAAAACTAAACATATTATCAGGGAGTTGAATAAATGTTTATGAAAGTTAAATGTTTATAAAAGTTTATAAAATTTAAATGTATAGATGTTTATAAAAGAATATATATTATCAGGGGTTAGATAAATGTTTATAAAAGAATATCAAAATATATAATGAATAGTATATTATATTTTATGCATTTTATTTTTAATGGCATGGTCTGTATAAAATATTTTATATAATATATATTATTTTATAAACATTTATTCGACTCCTGGATAATTTGAATAATTCAGCTTAATTCCTGTCTGTCCTAGTCATTTACTTTCTATGGATAAATAATATTCCTTGTTATTTGGAAGGCTGATGTAACAACACAGCTGTTATATGCTTGGCATTTCTGCTTCTGGTGAAATGCTATTTGAGCAGATTTATCTGATCCAGATGTGTGACCAGCTACATTTCTAATTATAAGGATAGCCAAATTCCATTATAAGCACATCATGGGGATTATGGGGCCAGGAGGCATCTTGAAAGGACATCCAGTTCATTCTCCAGCTTTTCAGCAGAACTGCACTTAATAAACCGTTCCAGTACTGAACAAAGCAGCAAAGAATGTTACACCCATGTATAGGCCGAACATAGAATTATTAGGATTGTAGCTGGAGAAAGATGAGTCCCTCTTGCCTTATGAGTAAGTTGATTCAGGTCCAAAGAAGTTGGACCTATCAGGATATTAGGACTCTACCTAGAACCCACTCTACTACTTTCTTCTGAAGTGGCCTTGCAGGAGAAAAGGTAGAGACTTTGTGAGAAATACTGGTTCAGATGTGGAAGAAACTTTCTAGTTATTGTAGTTAGAAGCAGTAGGTAATGAATTAGTGACACCTGATTCCAAGGGCATCTATAAATGATGATTTCTGAAATCTATGTAGAGGGAGAGATTTTTTTTCTTAGTATGTTGTTTGCCTTAGCATAAAGTACAAAGTAAAGTAGGCCTGCAGCTAGGGCAGGAAGGTTTGTAGGCATTGCGATTTAGAGACAACCGCTGGACTAGAGCCATTACCGACAGGATCCCCCGGATGTCAAAAGATCACGTGGCCACCCACCTACAAGATGGTCAGACTTCCTTGTCAAGACCCCGAAGGAACGGTTTGAGGCTCTTCATATTCCTGAATCAACCAGATGCCATTGGGCTACATTGGCACGTGATAGGGTTCAATGGAAATGTTACTGGTGCCCACAGGAGCAAATCCATGAATAACGGATTCAAGTCATCAAGTGAAGTGATATATAAGCTTACTATGAATGACATCTTTGAATAAATATGTGGTCCATTAACTTAAGGTGATGTTTTTGAGTCTGGGGTTTGATGTTACTCTACTTACAAACCCAGTGGTTACCCTGTTATTGTTTTCATTGATGCTGGCAGAAGACAAGAGACTTCTGGGGCTGGAATAAACAGGTTGGGTGATAATCTTGCATGCACTGAACCAGACTCAAATCTTTTGTTTTGCTTCATGTTTTGGGTTATACATGGCTCTCTGCATGCACTCAGCCTGTTGAGCTGTCTCTCTGCCCATTCCCTGCCTCCATCACCCCCTTTTATCTGTTTAGTACTACGCATTATATATATTATATATTATATAATGTATAATATATAATATATATTATATATAAAACAAACAAACATATATATATATATATACATATACATATATATGTACATGAACCAAGCAAACAAATATATTTATGTACTTTTAGAAATAGACTGTTGGGGCCAGAGAGATAAGTGCAGGGATTAATGCTTGCCTTGCATGCAGTTTATCCTGGTTTATTCCTGGTACTACATATGTGGCCTGGAGTACCACCAAGACTGATCCCTGAGCATGGATTCATTCTAAGTTGGGCATGGCCCAACACTCTTCCCACCTCCCCCCGCCTCCTGCAAAAAGAGAAGACCTACTAAAGAACTCAATGCAACGTCTTCAGTAAATGTACAGCATTTAGATGTTAGGAAGCAAATTTATAGCAAAATTAAATGGTGTTTGAAAATTAAAACAATGAAAATGAAGAAAATATGAAGAGCTTTATTTTTTATTATAATGATTTAGGAACATGATCCGATATGCTGTTAACAAATTATTGCAGTCATAACATGAGAGATTATTAATCTTGTTTCTCTTTGGTTAAATCTTTAAAATTCTGTGAAATGGAAGTATGGTTGCTGTGTTCACTCAGGCATAGGTTTAACTCTTTCTTCATTGTATTGTGACCATAGGTTTAAAAAAAAGTCCATTAACAATACAGTTACCAAAAAACAAAACACATGCTTTCCTCCTTGCCGCACTCTCTTTCATCTGTCAGAGATGATAGAAGTGACTCAGTTCTCTGACTTTGGGATTAGTCAACGTGAGAAGCCTAAGGAAATATTACTGATTTTAGTAGCTACTTACTGCTTTTTTAAGGATCTAAATCTAGTAAATTAAACATTTAAGGGGTATTCTGAATGCTTATAAAGATTTATGAGACAGTATTATGATCTCTCAGTAAAATGGTGGTTGTATTATATATTCACTTCTCATATGATAACTAAAGGGTGTCCTTAATAGTGGACTATATATAGGTCAGGTAAAAATGTTTTCAGCTTACAGATTAAAAATAGGTATACAGATGTTAATTTGCACAGTTATATGGTTGGTTAGTAATGTTAGGTTTCTTATGTGCTTAGAGAAGATTTTGGCCATATTTAAAAACATAAGACAAAGTATGTAGTGCATTTAATTTTATTTTCCCTGTACACTTAATTTTATTTGCCCTGTTTCATTTTTATACTTCTTCCTTACTATATCGTGTTCATTATTTTTTTTTCCATTTTCTAGAATGTAAACGTCATTGGATTTTTTTTTTTTTGCTTTCTTTTTTTCCACTTGTGTCTTCATGGCTTTCCATTATCTGATAGCGCTGGTGCATTCTCAGAAAATTTCTTGATGAAATGAGTTGTCCTTTGATATAGGCAAGGAGATAAGAGTGAAGTCTTGGATTATGTTTCTAGCTCTGAATTTCTCTGGTTGACACTTGCTTCATCTGATTTGATGAGATTGAATTTGTGAACTGGGCTAGATGCTGTGGCCTACAGATTGTGTTTTCAGTTTTTCACAGCGTTTGGAAACGTTTGCAGGCAACATTGAAAACTTAGGAGACTTCACATGAAACAATATTTCTGATTTCTTTGGGAAATCGGGTGGTGGCTGTATGTCTTCTCTCTTGGTAGTGAAATCTTGGATTGTGTTGCCTTTTATTGCTGAGAGAGGCCTTTGTTTTCCAGTTTGCATCGGGTTTCACTGCCCTCTGGCTTCCAGATATTGTAGGTGAATGTTAGTTTTTGATCATGTACGCACATTTATTTAAAAAAAATACTTTTAAATACGGAAAAACCTTTTTGTAGCCATTATTTCCAAAAAGAGAGGAAAAAAATGAAAGTTTGCCCACTCCTCTTGGTTCTTCAAAGCATTTGAACCTCACAGCCTCCCCTGGGTAATGCTGATTGACTAGACCCCTATTTCTTTTAGATCATGACTTTTTATGATTGTAATTTGGATTGGTTATGCCGTGCAAATGGAAATGAAGCAGCTTCAGCTCAGAGGAATTAACTTCAGTATTGACATTGTGGAAGTGGTAACACGGAGTGTGAGTCTGGGGAAAAATGCTTCCTTTGCTGAACTGTTAATGCCTGATGGTTTTTGGATTTGAAGGTACAGAGTACTCAGGTACAGCCTCAGCAGGGTGCAAGAGCGTACAACCTCTCTTTGTACTGTTTTTTATACAGAGAGAACAATTTTACTTTTTGTGGGGGAAAATTTTTGTTTTTCTATTTGTAATAGTGGCAGGAAAGGCAAGAGTTAGAAAAAATTTACTGTTTGGAAAAAGGCATGCTTCATCTGGGAAAAGTGAGTGTTTTGAATTTCGGTAGCCTTAAAGACTTGAAAAATTGAGCTTTGAATCCCCTTTTTAATAGAAATAACAAGTGGAATACATTTCCTAGGGGAAATTTGTTAAGTGGAAGATTTCAAACTGTGTCTTATATTTTGGTATTATATATATGAATAAGATTATGTGCTCAATTCTTTAGACTCATGAATTGCTTATTTGATTTTGGAATTAACCAGTAGATTCAATTTTCTTTGACCTTTATCTAAAAATTGGGTTCTTAATGTGAAGAAACTGTAAGTAAAGTGCTAATAACATTTCCTATCAGATAATCTCTATAAAATAAAATTTTTGCATAATTTCATTAGCAGAGCTGAAAATAATTAAATAGCTGCATCAGTAATGCCCAAGGGCCCTCATTATCTGTTGAACACTAGCTCTTGAGAAAAGTTTCTGTGTTCAGAAAAATTTGACCCTGGAAAGATTCTCAGTGCATTTTAGTCCCTTGAAGTTCAGCTCCTAGATTTCAAACTTACCTACTCGATAGTAGAGCTCCTTTCTCACATAAGATGTATGAGGATGTAGCTGAATATTTTTTTGCATTACATATTCTTGAAAATTCTCACTATGATTGATTCAGAAGAAAAGATTCTATATATCCTTAGCTCTTGTTGTCCCATGGGCTTCTTTCTCTAGGTTAACAAGGAGGCTTTTTCTAGGTCCCTCCAAGGGATGTTAGGGAGTGACATAGGTAAAACAGCGTAGAATCAGGTGAACCGCAGAGGATACTTTGAATTTTATTTCATTTGTTTAGAAAACAAGCACATCTATTGATTTCATATGTTTTGGTAATTTGGGTGTAGTTAAGATGCATATCTTTCCATGCATGGTTGTAACGCAACATCTCAGGAGCTGATCTTTCCTTCTGCTATAGCTCTTTGGAGAAACACTGTACTCACATATTACTTCCATATTTGTTTTCTTGGAGAGCATTAACGTTTAGTTGTCTGGCATGGGACTTCACAGATAGAAGCTTAGGGATGAGGGAAAGGCAGTGGGATGAATTACGTTTAGAATATGAAAATACCAATGGGTGCATAGGTGTGTGGATGTTTTAAAGAGCATAATACTTGGTTAGATTTCTCTTTAAGCCTTGGCAAATGTCTTCAGAAACAAGAATCAAGAGACCTTAACCTTCCGTTGGTCAGTGGTATGCTTACAAAACCCAGGGATGGATTAGCTATGCTTGAATGTGCTTCTAACTTTAAAAAATCTTGAAAAATAATATATCACACATGTTATTTATTTGATTTATTTCATAATTTAATTATTTATTATTATTAATGTTTTTGGTTTGGGTCTACACCTGGTAGTGTTCAGGGCTTACTCCTGATTCTGAGCTCAGATATCACTTCTTATGGGCTTGGGGACAATATGGGATGCCAGGGATTGAACCCAGCTTGACCATGTGCAGATCAAGTGTTTTTACCAACTTTACTGTCTCTCCATCCTTTCACTGAAAAATTTGCATGCTGATATCGCATTTTTGACATTGATAGAAGGGAAATCAAATCCTGATGGTAGAAAAGCTATTGCCGTTGTAAAGTATGATTTGGAATTTTTGGTATTTGCCAGAGGCTAAAAGAATTAAATAGCTCTTCATTTGTGATGTCTTACAGCAGTGGAAGACAAGGCGAATTTGAAAGCCCTAGGCTGACCTTATCTGTAGACCTTAAAAGGGCTCAGTCCATGCTGGCATTAAATGGTAGCGTAGTATATACTTTCATGGATCTTGACTTTTTCCCATTCTTCACATCAGCCATTTACATTTTCAAAGTAATGAGAAGCTTAGGATAAGGGAAGTGCTTGCCACATCTTGTTCTTGGAAAAGCCTTCAGCTTAAAAATTCTTATGATTCAAGATATGACCTGAATGAGTGTTGCGCAGTGCTTGTGATTCTTCTTTAAAGATATGTGGCTAAACACGGTACTTTCTAGGGGACCTTTAATTCTGATCTCAATTAGTGAAATTAGTTTATTAAGATCACAGCATTTTAGAATTAGAAGAGAATGTGTAGATAATCTAGCCTAACCAGATCTTGTTGTAGATAGCAGTAGAAGAGAAACATAAGAGGCGTAAAAACCTTTTAGACACTTAAATCACATCGATGTTACATGCAATAGGACCTAAATATGACCAAATTTCTGAATTAACCCTGAGGTAATTTTTTTTCTGTATTATGTATATTTCACATGATATGTCCTATGCTCAGATTTCTTGTGAAATGTCTTTAAAATTGAAATGTAATTTTATATAGAAAATAACAATGTATCTTTATAAGTATGTGTAATTTATTAACTCTAAAACTAACTTTTTAAACTAACTTTAAGAAGTTAGTTTAAAAGTAAATTCTATAAAAAGTAGGCATGAAGATGAATGGATCAGGAAGCTGCGGAATACTGTGGAATATTATGCAGCTCTAAGAAAGAACAAAATCATACAACTTGCAGCAGCTTGGATGGAACTAGAAGATAGCTGAATGAAATTTTTCAGAACGAAAGGGACTGCTACAGAATGATCTCCCTCAGGTGTGGGACTTGATACACAGTGAGGAAGAAACAAAAGCCCAAAGGCAATGTAATGGAATAACTGATCCACACAATTGAGTTGGAGGGGAGCAATATGAGGGACAAGTGTGGGGTCCTCACGGGAGGTAATGGGTATACTGGTGATGGTTCTCCTGTTGGAACTATGTCCATGAGAAACCTTTATTAATAGAATTGTAAATCATAGTATCTCCAAAAAAAAGAAAAAGAAAAAAACACGTTCTAGGTAGAACAAAACACCTCTGGGTCTTCATGGCTTTATCAATAAAGAACAAATATCAAGGCAAGTATTTAAAAAAAATCAGGTCATGAGAGTATATTCTTGTTGTGTTGACAGCATATTTAAAAATTTTTTAACTTTATTTAAGCACCATGATTTACAAAGTTGTTCACAGTACAGTTGTTTCGGTATTCAATATTCCAGCACCAGTCCCACCACTAGTGTGCCCTTACTTACTACCACCAGAGTCCCTAGTTTCCCACCCTCAAACCTATTCCCTTAGCAGGCACTAATTAGTTTACTTTGTATTGCTTTTTACAACATATATCTCCAAATGGTCTTGCTAAAGTCATGGCACTGTTACTGAGATGTTACATGCAATTTGGGCCGTCTGTATTACTGCTTTCACTATTTCACTATACATTTCAATATTGAACTTACTGAACTCAGTGGGCGTCTACTGAATTTTTTTTTACCATAGTGTTAATTTGGTACAGACATTCAATATTCAACCCTTGTCCCACCACCACTGTAGCTTCCCACCACCATTATCTCCAGCCTTCCCAACCATCCTCCAAGCCTGCTTCTATAGCTGACCCAACAGTTTCATATTGCTTGCCATAGATAATTTGCCAAAAATGATCAAGTAACACTTTTCAGAAGAAAGTGAAGACTGTGCAATCTTACCATGGAACCATTAAGCCCTTTTATAAGAACTTACTGATATATTTCTACAGGATAGACGCTTGTCTGTCTATATTTTATTATTGGTTGCCTTCTACTTTATTTCCATTAAATGTGAGGTGCTACTTGGTATAGCAGCTTTGTACCATTTGAGGGGTCACGTGGCCACAGATGTAGCAGTGTGCTCCAGGAATTTCAAAATTTTTAACAAGGTGATGAAGTCGGAGTTAAATTTTAACTGGGTGATAGCTTTGGGGCATGGGCGTGATTACAGGCCCTTCACAAAGAACAGGGAGATGGTGGGAGGTAGCCATCCCTGAATCTTTGAAATTTTGGAGATTTCAGTCACAAAACCTGCTAACCCCAGCTTTTCAATAGATTGATTTCTGGGTGGAGCTCATCCACACAGTGGAGTCCAGTCTTGAACATGGCGGAGTGTGGAGGGTTTTGGCTGTTGGGGCTCTGTTGTGACGGGCCTGGGACTCGCTGTCAGTCTCTGGGGTGCTCCAGTAGACTCAGCCTGGCGTGGGTACTGGAAGCATCTCTGCAGACAGCATATTTTTTTAAACAGAAGTATTCATTTTATTTTAACTTATTGTTTTGTTTTGGGTCACATTTAGCAGTACTCTGGGGCTATTTCCTGGGTTGCCTGCATTCAAACCCAGGCCTCCTGTATGTGAGGCATGCACTTCAGCTTATTGAGCTATATCTCTGCACTGTGAACTATCTGTCTGATGCTTAATTAAAACCATTACCATGCGAGAGGAAAATAAATGCGTTGTGATTTGTAGGCAATAATATATAGAGTTCTGTAAGTGATAGGCAAATTCAGGTTATGGGCTAAAAAATACGTTGACTAAGAACTGATGCATGGTGTTGAACTTCACAGAATTGGCATGAATGAATTGAATTTTCAATGTGTTATGAACTTTTAGAATTCATGGTGAACAGCAATTTTCCATAGGTATTTGCAAAGCAAGAATCAACTAAGAAGAATTGTTGTTTTACTCATTATTGTTTCTGAATTACTTATGTGGATCAAGAATGTATACAATATGTGTTAGAGTATATAATTATAGGAGTATAATATATGATTAGGGCAGTATCCCCTAATATTAAAGTTTGCCACCAACTTTCCTTAAAGCCTGGAAAAAAACAGTAAGAATTCACTAGGGGTGAGGAAATTTCCTTGATGAGTGTTGGAAACAGGATGTGATACAGCATAGTTGTCTACAGAGCCTGGGAGGATTTTTTTGGCCCAGTGAGTTTGAGTCATCAGTTGACTGAAGGTAGAGGGTTGGGGGCAGCCTAGTCCACATACAAGTTAAATGTCAAATTTCCTCAGCAGTATGAAGATTTTTGGTGACAGTTTTAAATATTGCACTGTCTTAATATACAAGAAACATCTTAGAACACTGAAAATGAAGATTTCAACAAGGCCAAGGACGTAGAGGTTTTATAAAGACCAAGGACATAGAGGTTAAAAGAAAATCACACTCTTGATTCATTATTTAAAGGTCTCCTGAAAAATATAGTTTAATTACAAGTTAGCAAAACTGGGTTTCCAGTGTTTGCACAGTGCCTGTGGTGTTTGAATATAGCTAAAGGACTATGCCCTGAAGGTGTTTGAATATAGCTTAAGGGAATGAATTGCCAGATTGATCAGCTGAACATTTTACAACTTGAATCGCAAACACGATTTTAAATTATTGTGTTAGTGGTATGGCTATGATATCCATTAGATGTGCTGTCTGTTAAATGAACTGAGAAGGTGTGATGCTGAGTTGTAATTCTTATTTATTTGACATTTCTTAAATGTTTTTCAATTAGTCCATTTTGAAGTTCAAAGACATTAATATTGTCTCTGAAATATTGAATGAATTAGGGCTGGATACCAGATATTTTGTCTCTATCACTTTTCTAGCACCAAATAATTCTCTATTTTCTGTTGTGCTCAATTGACTGAGGATGGCTGAATTGAGTGCAGTGTGTTTAGTGCTTTTCACACCAGTGGGTGACAACCTTGAAGAAAGAATCTCCTTGCTCCTTAATCTCACAACTGTGGCAGCCATCTTTAATTATTGTAAAGACCAAGGACGTAGTTATTACTGAGCGAGGGCACCAAATCTTTCTTGACAGTGCACCGCAGGAAGACACTGAGTCAACTGGTGTGGTCGCATGGGAAAAATCTTAGAGCCTCAAACAAGCGGTACATGTTAGGAACCTAGGAACCTAGAAAGCCCAGAACTAGTTCTTGGTGTACACAACAATGGTTCAGGTTACATGATTCCTTTTGCTGGTAATATTGCCACTTTACCATTTCCTGTACCAGGATGAGATTGTGAAGAGAAGCTGAAATGATAACCTCACTAGGGTCCAGTTGTTCAAAGCTGTTCTTTGCCTTGTTTGACAAGGTACTGGGTGATTTGGGCACCAAAGATAATCTAGCTCTTTTAATTTTCATTCCTGTATTACTTGCATTAATGATGAAGAATTTTATGAAGAGTTTGAGGAAAAAATGTTGCAAAATGAGGATGGGAAATATGGGAGAGGGAGTAGAATATAATGTCCTCTAAAGCACTTATTAAAATAGTTTCCCAAGGAGCTTTTTTTTTTTTTTTTTTTTTTGCTTTTTGGGTCACACCCGGCAATGCTCAGGGGTTACTCCTGGCTCTGTACTCAGGAATCACTCCTGGCGGTGCGTGGGGGACCATATGGGATGCCGGGGATTGAACCCGGGCCAGCATGGACCTGCTGCATGCAAGGCAACGCCCTACCCGCCGGGCTATCGCTCCGGCCCCTCCTAAGGAGCTTTTGTTGTAGGTACTAGTATGACATTTCCAATAAAGCTATACATTCTACTTTTTCATATATCTAGATCTCTTCCTCAGTTAATCTGAATTACTGGTTTTTTACTCTATGCATTATTGAAATATAAAAAGTGATAGTATAATCCAAAGAAGAGACTGTAACTGAACTTATGGAGATAACTGAAATTATGTTAGAAAATACAGAAGACATGTAGAGTTAGAAATGGACATTATAGTACCTAGTCTTCTTATCTAGTTCTCTGTATTTCTCTATACTGGAGAGTATATAAGCATTTATGTATATTTGTTTTGGAACATTTTAATGTCATTATGATGGTAACTGTCAGTACTGTGCTGGAAAAATGAGATTGAAAATGTTTTTTAAATGCGACACAAAAAATTATTAGGCTCTTACTAGTAGGAAATAACTTTCAACACATATTTTAATGCGGAATTTGTATTTATTCATCCTGACAGTAATAGTTACCGAAAAGCAGTTTTCAAAGTTGTTTTGTTTCCAGTAATATTACCCAAAGGACCGTGGCATTTTACTGACCTAGTTTTGTATGGGTGTAGTGAACAGCGAGGTTGGGGAACTGGGTGGACAGTATGTAATGAATGACTTTAGGCTGTCTCAGAGAATAAGATAGAAGATTGATGTGCTAGTTGCCATTGTTCGTTTCATTGCTATGAAATGTATCTCTAACCTTAACTTTCCTCTCAGAAGCTGTCCTATAGCCATAGTTTCTGACAGAAAAAATAACCCACCCCAGTACAGCAGGTAATTTTGATTGAAGTTGATTGGTCTAATCTTTGTTGGTCTAATCTGGGAAACAGAAACAGTACAGCAATGACAGCCTCCCCACCATAAAAGTTCTGTCTAGAAACCTCAACAAATATCACTGTCACTGTATCACTGTCTTCCCGTTCATCATCGATTGGCTCGAGCGGGCACCAGTAACATCTCCATATGACCTGTCTCATCCAAGCCCAAGGGCATCTGCTTGCTCCAGGAACATACAGAGCCTCAAACCATTCCATCAGGTCATGGGAATGAAGTCTATAATTGTTACTGGTATTTGGCATATCAAATACGACACGGGTAGCTTGCCAGGCTCTGCTGTGCGGGTAGCATACTCTTGTACTCATGATTACAAGAGTATACAAAACTATAATAGTAAGAAGATGGAAAGTAATGGAGTAGCTTCTTATATTTCATTTAAAGAGTATTGTCAGATACCTGAGCTCATCCTGGATGTTAGATCTTAGTATTCCAAGAGGACCCTTTAACAGATCAGTTTCTTCAGCATGGAAATCAAAAAGTCTTCCTCCAGTTGTTTAACTGTCTTATATGATACAGACGGGAGGAAGTTGCACCCGACACATGGGGCACAATAAGTGAAATGAGTGGAGGACTGGTTAAGTTTCTCTGGAGTCTCGGAAAGGTTGAAGATAAGAGCTACGAAAGGAAGCGTGGCAGCGCCTTAGCTTCCTTCTGTGCACTGGGGTAGTATCCAGGTAGCTCTAAGCTGTAGAAAGGACTGGCCTGAATAGGAAGATGTACTGAGAAGCTGTAGGATAACAAGGACCGAAGGGCTGGAGAGAGAGATGTGGGCAGCAGAGCAGGAAATGCATCTGAGTGATCACAGAGTGTCTGAGGTTCAGAAGATAATGCTCTAACCCGTTTTTGGTCAGCCTTTTTACACCTCTGCGTTGCACCTGTCTGCATCCCAGTCTGCGAACCATCAGAACAACCACTGTGGTAGACCAGTGGCTTTCAACCTTTCTACACCCGGGCCGACACTGCAAAGTGCCTGGCTGAAGACCACTGATAAAACGTGTTGTATATACAAGTGTTGGATAGGATCTGTGGTGGTGTTAGCTTTAGTGTATTTTAAGACCTTTCTGGGCTATAGAGTGAAAATGTATGTCACCTGCCCTTGTTCTGGTTTAGTGACTGAGGTGGAGCTGAGGAATCTGTAGTTTGAAAACATTGTCTTGAGATAGAATTCGCATACAGATCATTTACTAATTTAAGATTAGTGACTATGAAAATTCAGCAATTTAATTCACTTATTTAAGATACGTGAAAATAAAATTCAGTGTTTAATTTTTATACCAGGTTGCATAAACACCAACACTGTCAACGTCCAAGCCATTTTTATTCCTTCTTAAAGAAGCCCCGGCTCTTTGTTAGTAAGCTCTCTCCATCTCTGTCAACCAGCAATCTAGTGCCGATCTCTAGAAGTTCGCCTGCTTATTTCATGCAAAGAAAACCATTCACTGTGCTTCCTTTGTGATTGGCTTTATTTCCACTTCTGATAGCATAGTCAAGACTTACCCGTGTTTATTTGGACAGGAACTGGATGTTGAAAGTAGGTAAAGACTGTACCTAATAACCTTTCAGTATCTGTTGCAAACCATAAAACCCAAAAGGAAGGAGAGGTAGAGAGGAGAGAGCACAGAGAGAGGAGAGAGCACAGAGAGAGGAGAGAGCACAGAGAGAGGAGAGAGCACAGAGAGAGGAGAGGGCACAGAGAGAGGAGAGAGCACAGAGAGAGGACAGAGAGAGAGAGGAGGAGAGAGAGAGAAGAGAGATAGCGAGCACCTGAGGCGGGCAGGAGGGTACTGGAGGTGGTGGTGGTGGTGAATGTACACCGGTGATGGTGCAGGTGATGCCACACTGTACAACTGAAGCCAAGTCATGGACCACTTTGTAACCATGTATGTCACTGTGACTCAATTAAAAATGGTTTTTAGGGCCGGAGCGATAGCCCAGCGGGTAGGGCGTTTGCCTTGCACGCGCCGCTTGTGCCAGCCCGGGTTCGATCCCCGGCATCCCATGTGGTCCCCGAGCACCGCCAGGAGTGATTCCTGAGTGCAGAGCCAGGAGGAACCCCTGAGCATCGCCGGTGTGACCCAAAAAAGCAAAAAAAAAAAAAAAAAAATGTTTTTTAAATCTTACAAATCAATAAGAAAACCACAAATAAAAGTAACAAACTTAAAAAAAAGGATTTATCCATGTTGTATGTATCATTACTGCATTAATTTTATTGTCAAAGACTATTTTGCTTGGATATATTCTTAATTTGACTTTATTCTATATTTGACAGGCTTTGCGCTGTTTCTTTTTTACACTTTTGAGAAATGTTCCTATAAGCATCTTTGAAGAATCCCCATTGTAAACAAGCATGTGCTTGATTCTGCTGAGTAGTTGGTTGCTGCACTCTACCTGTAAATGTCGTACACTTACTTCCACAGGCAGAGACCCTCATTCTGCATCACTGAGGCCTTCTTTAGCCACTGCTTGAAGAGTCTCTGACTTGTGAGTGAGTCTTGCCTCGGTGGAAGCGGTGTTTCAGAAATGGACTCCACGGTCTGTATGTGCAGGATGGGAGTGGAGGGAAGAGAGACAGTAGTGAGACAATTGGCAGGATCAGTTGGTTCCAGATGTTTCCAGAATGGAGAAGTGATTTACTTCCTGCTCTAGGTTGCTGCTGTTGGTAGCTGTAGTAATGGAAAGGAAGTGTCAGAGGTAGCTGACCACATCAAAAGAAAAACTCATTCAGAAGTGGTGACCTGAAACTATTCAACAATTTATTTTTTTTCACTGACTCAGTAAGTCTGTTTAATTCTGATCTTTTCCAGTTCTATCATCCTGTTACTCCAAATGTATTTTTTACCGATGGTTTGAGAGAGGAAATCCTGGGACAACTCACCGAGGATATAGTATAATAAAAAAAAAAAAACAGTTTATGATATTTTTAAGCCTTTCGGTCTGTTTCGGGATGTTTAGGTTTTAATACTTATCTGAGTCAGAGGTGTAGTTTTCAAGGTTTCTTTTAAGACAGGATTTCGTGCTATATATTGAAACAGAAACTAACTTTCAGGAGTCACTTACCCCTATCATCTGTGCTGCCAGCGCAGCTGGGCACCCTGATTGCAGGAGCAGCTACACCTGTGAGCTGTTGCACAGCTTTAGAAGGTGGGATCATCACAAGCAGTGACCCCTATGAGGAAGTCAGAGAGTGTGATTTGAGGAATAAGAATGTAATTAGCTAGATATTTCTGATTCCTTCCTCATTTTCCTTGGATTATTTGACAGGTATAATGCTATTGCTCTCAGGATGTTCTGAATTCCTTATGCCTTCATCCTCTAACAAGAAGATCAAAAATCAGATGGTGTTGTTTAACAGTTTTTTTTTATCCTACCACCCACATCATCTTAATCATTGTGAGGACTTTGGTGTACAGTCTTTCTATTTTTACTATGAGGAAAATAAGCATAGTCCTAATTTGGCACAAATTGGTCCCAGCATAAACCTATTTGTTAACCCGTTTCCCTGAATTGTTAATTTCCCTCTAGTCTGTGTTGTGTGTTTCTTCCTTGTTCAGTTCATTCCTGCATTTAAAATTGGCTCCATATTTCCATTGTGAGAATCAGCTAGCTTCCAGTTTTCACTGTTTAGTGCTGTGATATGTGTATCTTTGCACTTTATACTGAGATTTTTTGAGTCACATCAAACACTTTGCCAGTTCTTTGTGAATTTTATTGGTGGCAATACAAAAGGTTAATTGTTTTGGGGTACAGTGCCATCAACCTTGATTCCTCGAATAAACATTCTGCTTATGGCATAAACAGGGTTTTTGGTTTGTTTTTAACAAGTAGTTGTGAAAGAAATGTTTTAAAAAGTTATGTAAAACATCCTCTTGCTTTCTGGAAGCAAGAACTTATATGTTAGACACATGCATAGATATGTATATTAGCATAGAAACAGTGAAATGAACTTACTCATTTCAGAATTTGAAAACTATTTGTAATCTGAGAGTACTTTGTCATTGTAATGTGATCTATAAGGAACGAAGCCCCCGGGGGCACAAATTGGATGAGCTGGTCAGTTATCCTGTTCTCCCAGGTCGCCTGTGTTTCTACCACCCTCCTTCCTGTGCCCCGGAAGATTTTGCCGTCTTTGAAAATGTAACTTAGAAGAAGCTAGTTCTCAGGGTTTTTTGTTGTTGTTGTTTGTGTTGTCTCTGTCATTGTTACAATCATGAAATATCAAACATAAGAAGTACCAGGAAGATTGAACTGTGCTGTGTAATTTGCGGCTGGCTGACGTTAGAGATTTCATTTAGATAGAAAAAGTTAAAGTGAAACATAACCCTTTTAGCACCATTTTTCTGGGTAATATCATTGCTAAGGAGCAAAACTTTTCTGTATTTCTGGATTCCTCGATTGACCATGTAGTGTATGCTAATTATGTATGGGGATGTTAGAATAGAAAAATCACTTGTATCACTTGTCTTCCCATTGATCATCGATTTGCTCAAGTGGGCACCAGTAACATCTCCATAAGCCCTGTCACGTGCTAGTGTAGCCCAAGGGCATCTGCTAGCTCCAGGAACGTAAAGAGCCTAAACCATTCTATCAGGTCATGGGAAATAAGGTCTGTAATTGTTACTGGTATTTGGCATATCAAATACAACACGGAGAGCTTGCCAGGTTCTGCCGTGCGGGTGGGATACTTTTTGTAGTCACCTATGATCTCAAACATTTATTGATGAACTGCGAGGCCGCAATCAGCTCTTCTGCTGGGTGGATCTCTGACAAGAGGAGAGTCCAGATGAGGAAAATGGCGGCCCTCATGGTGTGGGGGCTCCTCTAGCTTCTTGGGTGGCTCTGCTGGGTTGGCAGGCCAGGGCTAGAACCCATCTTCCCCTCCCGGGCACCTCGTGATCAGCTGGGCACAGGGAGAGCTGGTAGCAGTTCTGCCCCATGGTAGGTGAGTCTCTGGATCAGCATACCTGGGCTGGGCTTGAAAAAGACTGCTGCAGGGTGGGTCTGTGTCAAGCCAGGCTGTGATCAGCTCTTCTGCTGGGTGGAGCTCTGATGAGAGGGGAGTCCGGATGTGGAAAATGGAGGCCCTTATGGTGTGTGTGTGTGTGTGTGTGTGTGTGTGTGTGTGTGTGTGTGTGTGTGTGTGTGTGTTTTTGTGTGTGTGTTTGTGTGTGTGTGTGTGTGTGTGTTCCAATAGAAAAATAGGGACAAATATTTCCAGGTGATTTTGGATGATAGGGGGGCTGGAGAGAGCCAACAGATAAATGTGAATGATGGCTGTTTCTATGAGGAAGAGTTCTGCCTACTCTGAGGAACTCTTAGCCCGTTTTTCCTAACTGGTATTTAAAGATCTTTGTGTTAGAGACTAGCCTAGTTAGCACAGCTAAGTAGCACCTTTCTTTTGCTTGGTTATCTTCCCTGAGACTCACTTGATTGGCAGAGAATTCTCCACCCAGAAAGTATGACTTATTTTGGCAGTGGAAAGAGGATATTTGGAGCCCTTGTTATCTTAAAAATAGTAAGGCTGGGGAACCTGGCTTTCCCTTTCTGTCTTTTTAAAAACTGTTTGTGTTGGGCCTAGTGAACATGCCTAATCTCAGGATTACTCAGCAAGCATGACCCCAGGGCTGGTTTTGTAAATGTTACCAAACTTATGACTTAACCACAGATGTTTTTCTGTTGTTAATGAGCTACAATCAGGATTGAATGGTGAAAACTAGTTCTGTGAGACTTGGATAAACCCATATTCTTTAGGTCTTTATGTTGTATTCAAAGTGCTTTGTCACACGGCCTAAACTGGGACAGGAAAGACAGTGCTAAATGTGGATTGAGAGAGAGTACAAAGGCTAAGGTGCCTGCCTGCATCCCCTGACCCAGGTTCCATCCTTGGATCCGTACGGTCCCGTGAGCCCCACCAGAAGTGATCCTTGAGCACAAAGCCAGGAGTAAGCCCTAAACACTTCTTAGTAGGGCCCCAAAACAAAAATGAGCAAACAAAAAATACCAAGCAGAGGTATAGTACAGGATGTGTCCTTTGAATATGGTGACCCCAGATTGATTCTGGTCAGACTGATACATGGTCCTCCAGCACTGCCAAGGGCCACTCCAGTGCACACAGCCAGGATTCCCTAAGCACTTTGGGGTGTGACTCCAAACCTACCTCCAAATGAAAAACAAAAACCATATAATCACATGGTGTACAGTAAGTTGTATTATGTGTATTTTTGCATATTAACTTTTTGTGGGCTGGGGGCCCATTTCTCCTTGCTTAAGGCCTTAGATGATGCCAGGGATCAAACCCTGATTGCAGTGTGCAAGGCCAGCACCTTACCACTATACAATTTCTCTGACCCTGCATGTTAACTTTTATCGTTATGTATAGCTGATGTGGTCTTAAAGCTAAACCAAACCAAAATAAAGTGAAATTATAGATGTTTGTTTTAGGAGATTTTAAAATTAATACAAAGGAAAAATTTATCATTCCATCATTTATAGGTTAACTAGTCCTAAAATTTTTGGTTCTATTTGATTCAGTCTTTGGAAGTCTTATAGATACATAGATATTCTGCACATTTCAGTAAACATTGTTATGACCATTTACACATGCTTTTTAAGGATTTTATATTGCGGAAGTGGTGTCCTGAAATTGTAAGTGGTATTGTTTATGGTTGGCATAGTTTCATTTTACAGTGACTGCTTTAAATATTAGACTTAAACCATTCAGAGGTATGTGTTAATTTTAATATTCTTAGTTGCTATACACAAATGGATAGATTATTAAAGCTGGTAAGGATTTAAATCATGGAGTTGAGTTCTTTAATTAGAAGTGAGAAAAATAGGCCACAGGAGTTGCCCTTTGCTTAATATTATTACATTGTTTAATGGCCTAAAATGATTACTGTAGGAAGCAGCTTTTACACTCATTTGAAGCTGAGAAACTGGGTTATTGAGATTTTAATCAGTACATTTCTTAAAGAACAAGCTGCAATTTTCTTATATGCCCAAGTAGAAAGGAAGAAGCCCAACTAATAGTCTCGTATTGAATTGACAGATATTTTTAAATTACATTTTCAACTGTGGTTTATTGATGAGATGATGTATGTATGTGGTCACCGGCATTTCTGTATTCTCCCTCTTATTGCTGTGACGATGCTGAAATGCACGCTTTTCTCTGTGAAGAGTCATCATCATCATCGTTACTTTTCTGCTTGGCAATTAAACAAAACAGCCAAATTGAAGTAACCATGAGTTTTGGAAATAATGAAGTGACCTCTAAAGTTTGACTTTTTAAGTTGCACGTTCAATATTAAAACCTTTCCGCTAGTTTTCTGCAGTGTTTTACACTTTGAGGGAAATTGCATGCCTTTCTGAATTTCATGTTTACCCCCACAAGAGCGGACGGCCTGTGGGATTAGCTAGAAAAATGAAATGGAATTATTGATAATTTCCTTTTTACCTCGCGAAGAACTCTGGGGAGGTTGGGGACAACATGAGTATTGTGGGCCCTCACGTGTAGGCGCTTTCTGGCCTGTGAGCATGGATGGCCTTTACAGGCGCTCACCCATCCCACTGACTTGAAAAAAAGTTCTCTCCAGTACTGCCAGAGGTACTCTTAGCCAGGCCTGCTTCCTGTGTGAATACCTATTGTGGAGCCCGCCACTGAATGGGAGGTCTGTGAGAAGTGGTTTCCCCACCAGCACACAATGCTGCCTCTGGGCAATGTAAATAGACATTCCACTCAGGGTCAGGCTAGCAGTGCCGGGCCAGAAGGCTCTTGCAAAGAAAGATATTTTGGAGTTCCACTTATTTATAGTGGCCAGTGGAAAATTAATATGCCTCTTAATCTATTTTTAAAAATAAAAGGGAAGTGTTTTATCTGGAGTGTTTGCTGGATGCAAATCAGCTAACTGTGGCTTACTTTGATTTTGTTAATTTGTCTATGAAATTCACGGTCATATTAATTACTCTACATTTGAGACTTGAGGGTTTTTTTAAAGAGTACTCTTTTAGGATCTTCTATGTCTTTTATGAAAGACGTAATAGACTGTGGAAAACAGAAAATAAATTAGCGACCCTCAAAAGTACTAGAGCCTGTTATCTGTGGATTGTGCTTACTGAGTAGTAAGCGAAGAACCCAAAAAAGTAGTTTAGAGCAGATAAAATTCTTATTTGAATAAGAACGCAAAATTATTTGTTTTTACTTCCCTGGTTTTGATCATGTGCTTTGAATTGCAGCATAAATCTGATTAAAGGGAATGATTGAACAGAATCTCCTTAGAATGGGCTGGATTTATTCAAGTCACACAGACCAAAGCCAGGCCCTGAGCTCCAGTGTAGAGCCCCACCAGCAGGGGCCACACCCAGTGGTGCTGAGAAGCTGTTCCTAACTGCTCAGCAGTATCTGGCTGGGGGACCATGGCCATGCTGCGGACTTGGCAGCACACAAAGCAGGCCAGGACCCCCTCCTGTCTTTCTTGCTACTCAGCATCCATGTTCCTATCCCTCCAACTCGCTTTTCTTCCTTCCCTGAAGATTATGTTTCACCAGAGTGCCTCAAGGAGCCTAACAAAATCCTTGCAAGAAATTTATGCTAGAATCTGGATCACTTTTTGTTTGGGTCAATATGTTTTATCTTTTTAGACCCTATCAGGTAAATTGTGTATACACAGAAGATAGAATAAGGATTAATCTTTGCCTGCTAGTAGTGCACATGAATGGGTGTTGAGCCTGGGGTCCCTGTCGACTAACTCCATCTTTTTGAGATATCTCCTTGACTCAAAACACCTGTGAGTGTGTGTGTGTGTGTGTGTGTGTGTATGTGTGTGTTCTCCTTGACTCAAAACACCTGTGAGTGTGTGTGTGTGTGTAATTTTTATATATAAAATATATTTTTTGATGCTCAGGGCTTACTCCTGGTTCTGCACTCAGGAATCACTCCTGGCAGTGCTTGGGTGACCGAATGGGATGCTGGGTATAGAACCTGGATCTGCCTCTTGCAAGGCAAATGCCCTGCCCACTGTACTATCACTCCAACCTCCATATTTTTACTTAAAAACAGGTTTGTGGAATAGCAGTTCTTTGTGTGTGTGTGTGTATGTGTGTGTCTGTATAAGTTGGGGGGGAATCCTTCATCAGTCCTGAGACACGAAGGTAGGGCTCATGAGGTCACAACTCTTTGTAAACCTAAAATAAATATTTTCATTCTTTAGTTTCTGAATTTTCTGCAGAGACATTAATTGGAAACTTACGTGTGTGTGTATGTTGTGTGTGTGTGTCTTTGTGTCTATTTCTTTCATGTTTTTACCTGAGGAGAAATGTAAAAATTGAGTGAGAGTACATATGTTTTATCAATGTAGAAATTGTAAATGATTTTTCTAGATTTTTAAAATCTATTAGTGAACTTTCTAAATTGAGTATTTGCATAACTTTAGCACAAAGGAATGTCTTGTACAGAGCAGAGGCTAAATGAATACTCATTAAGTAAAGGAACCCTTTACATTTTCAACAAGTTACATTAGAGTAATTGATGTCAGCAGCATCCACAGGGAGTGTTTAGAATATAGGCAAACCCCAGGCTTTCAAACATGAATTGATCTATTTGATTATGTACCATGTATTCACCAATTATCGCTTTATCTATTAAAACAAATTTTAATTCCTTGTGATTTTGACAGTTTCCTCACCCCATTAACGAAAGATTTCTAGAAAGAATTCCACATTTTTGTATTAATAAATTTTATTTTTACTTGGTAATGTGATTACATATATAACACAAGTTCAGGTTTTAATAGGCTACTCTGAAAGTAATGACAGTTTCTTATGTGTTGTATTTGCACCTGCTAATTTATTTCTTTTTAAGTGTAATTTCATGAGAATTTTCCATTACAATCCCTTATAAACTGTGAGGAGCATCTAGTATTGGCTTTGTGTTCACTCACAGTGAAATTCAGTTGCTTATGAGAATGTCATCAATTGTAATGATTCCTTATGAGATAACTTACTTCAGAGAGATTGTTAGAGTGGAAAGAATATAACAACAACAAAATGAAATAGTATCAGTTTACTACTGAAACATTAGAAATTTTTGAGATACAAATCTAATTAGAGACTAAGAAATACTGAGACCATTAAGGATTGTTTTCTACTTGCTGTGTGTTTTCTGTAACATCTATTTATTATGCACAACAGACTTTGAAATTAAACTATTAAATTCTATATGAACTGACTAAAGTAACCATTCTAGTGTCCTGGCTATTGAGAAAGATGAGACGGACATATTTTGAAGATGAGTTCATCTTCTAGAACACGTAAGACTAGAATAGAGATCACAGCTGGTAAACCAAATTTAGACTTTGGAGCTTATCTCAGATGAAAGGTTTCATAGAGCATGGATGTCTGTTGACTTTGTGTGTTTTTTGTCAAATGGACGTGGATTTGGTTTTATTACTACTGAGTATAGCATTTCAGTGTAATGCTTTTTAATCCTAGAATTCTAGGTCAGCACCTGGCACATCGTGTGTACTTACTAATTATTTGTTGAAACAATAAAGGATTTTCTTTGTTGAAGATTATCTGAGAGAGAGAGAGAGAGAGAGAGAGAGAGAGAGAGAGAGAGAGAGAGAGAGAGAGAGAGAGAGAGAGAGAGGGAAGAGAAAGTGCCTGCCATAGAGACAGACTGGGGGGAGGGGGGAGAGAATCTGGGGACATTGGTGGTGGGAAATGTGCACTGGTGGAGGGATGGGTGCTACAACACTGAATGCTGAAACCCAGTCATGAGTATCTTTGTATAACTCATGATGGTATAATAAAATAAAATTAAAAAAATGGAAAAGCAGAAAAATTTTACCACTTCATTTTAGTAGTTCTGGTAAAACTTTAAACAAAAATTGTCAGATTACTAATAAAATGACTGTTAAGTAAAGTGGAAAAAAAGTTTCCTCTTGGGACATTATTATTTTATTTTTCATTTTGAGGAAAACACTTCAAGCATGCTTAAAAACAATAGAATCTTGAAACACTTTATGCGGAAGATCTTGTTCTACCAATCCTTTATCAGTAACCTGTTAAATAACTATCCTTTGTGTGTGTGTTATTGTGGGGTGGGGGGTATGGAGTGTAGGGTTGGTTTTCAACCACACTTGATAGTGCTCCGCTCTTTCTCCTGACTCTGTACTAAGGGATCACTCCTGGTAGTGCTCCAGGACCATCTGTGATGCTGGTGATAGAATCCGGATCAGCTGCATTCAAGCATTTAACCTTCTGTACTATCTGTTTGTATGTTTAATCATGATACATATAATTAAAAATCACTATGGATGGAGCTGGAGAGATAGTACAGTGTGTAAGGCACTTACCTTCCATTTACCCAACTCGAGTTGGGTCCTCAGCACTCTGAGCTCATCAGGGGTTATTCCTGTAATCCCTGAGCACAGAGCTGGGTATAATCCCCATTCTCAGAATAAAACAGAAGACTGCTCTAGAAGTTGTTTTATTTTGGTGAGAATTTATCCAAACCTCACAGTTGTTGACTGTGTGGGTGAATTAGGAAATGAATAGGAAGTAATTACACTTTCACTGGGTGTCTTTGAAAGTTATATCTTACGAATTTTATGTTTTATTTATTTTAAAACTTGCTAACCTGATTTTTCCATTAGCTCCTTCACTTCTGGGTTTCACTGCTGGATTGTTAGATGCTTTAGTGTACCAGTGAAGAGATAGCATTGACTTCTTAACCATCACCTCAATGTCTTTGGGCATTCTCTTAACCTTAGTAGTTTCTCTTAACCTCGGTAGCTTCTTTTGTAAATGGAGAAAACCACCTAATTCACTTAAGTTTTTGTGAGGCTAAATAGGAAGTAGTATGAAAGAGCTTCACACAGTGTCTTTGGCCCCCAAAGTGAAATAACAGCTCTTAAGCACTTTCCCCCAAACCTTTCCCAGAAAGCTACCAGTTGTTCAAGGTTTGCAACACGTCTTACACTCTCTCAAGGGATGATATGTGACAGTTAAGTTCCTAAACTTGTTTCACAAATGTGAATTAATAATTCATAAACTTTAAAAAACAAAGCAATATAACATTTAGATTTCATTTAAGGGGAATCCAGAGTTGTGCTAAGGCCCACCTAATTTAGATAAAACCGAACCAAACCAAACCAAGACACAGAACATCTCTATTGGAACCCCGTCAACTCTAGCCCTGCTGTGTACTGGAGCCCTCAAGGTGCTTGAGATTTCAGGCAGGTGGCAGTGGCTGAGGGCTGGCTAAGGAATGAATTTCTGGTGCTGGGAAAAACAAGAGTATCTCCTGATTTTAATTTTGTCTTGATTTGCTTTCCTGTACAGCTTGTTGGGAATGTGGGAAGTCCTAGAGATGGAGAAGGCTTCAGATTGATCTTTTCCACTCACGGATTCATTTTTCTGTACTCTTCTTCAATCTCCTATTTAAAGGAAAGAGAGAGGGGCCGGAGTGATAGTCCAGCGGGTAGGGTGTTTTCCTTGCACGCAGCCGACCCGGTTCGATTCCCGGCATCCCAAATGGTCCCCTGAGCACCGCCAGGAGTGAGTCCTGAGTGCACAGCCAGGAGTAGCCCCCTGAGCATTGCTGGGTGTGACCTCCCCCCAAATAAAGCAAAAACAAACAAACAAATAAATAGATAAATAAATAAAGGAAAAAGAGAAAAACAAGCTTGCAGGTCCAGAATTCAATGAACACATCTACCTTCTGTTACTCTCATTTCTGGACAAAATTCGTGTCAAAGTTAGCTTGTATGTGTGTAAAATAAAGCTCATGGGCTGAGAATGTTTCCTTGTAGATGCTGGATTGCCATTCCTGAGATGTCAGAGATGTGAGATTTATTGTGCCACTGGTATAACTTAAGAGTGTAGAGTTTTAATAACTGTCTTTAGTATGACTGCAAAGTTCTTTAAGCACAGTTTTAACAAAAAGTGAACTAACCTTTTATAGGAAAAGGGAACCCTTTATAGGAAAACCCTTTATAGGAAAAGTATAGCCTTTTCCTTGAAGTTAGTATTTTGTGGAATGGAGCTGATGTTTGGATATGGATATGGGTCTAAGATTAGGAAACCTTAGATCTTTATTGATGAGTTTCTTTCCTTATTTTATATACGTCCTTAAAGGTTGTGGTATGTTGGGGACACAACCTTTCTATAGTCAGGTAGGTTATGATAGTAGTCTATACTATTTGCATATAATTCTTAGCTATGTAGACCCTCCCACCCTCACCCCTCCCAATAATGCTCTCCTGATGTCAAAGTTCTGAGTTCAGACATGTCTGTGATTTGTCTTTTGAGCAAAGCTCCACTGAAAAACAAAAGCATCTGTGCATTCTTCTCCCCTGTTTTCCTTTCATTTGCTGTTCCACTGCCAGGAATAGCACACTTCTTGCCTTGCTTCTGGAGCAGGGGGCTCTCAACCACGGTACAACCAGGTTCTGCTGAGTGCAGAATTTGGAGTGGTGCCAGGAATTGAACTTGCAGTCTCATGCCTGGGAGGCAGTTGCTCCCTAATATTCTAGAAAGGAAGGCATATATCCCTTCATGCGCTGCATCACTGTAGCTTTTTGCTTCTTGCTTAAACTCTCCACTGTTACTTAATTTTCATCTGAAGTGTTGTTTCGGTAGTGTTTTAAAATATAAACTTTTGATTTAAGTTGCAACCAAAATTTCATTATAATTGCATCTGAAAAGCAAGAATTTTTTAGGCTGGAGAACATTTTCAGATAACTGTGATTTAACTTCATTAGTGAATTCATATCAGACAGGAAGACAAATTACAGACTATTTGTGCCTCAGTCAACCAATCAGCTGGGTGCATTCCTCCTTCAGGTACTGCTCATGTCTTAAGCGTTTTTTCTGCATGAGCAGTTATCACCACTCCTTCTTTCATTCAAGTGGCAAGCCATGGCAAGAGTCTTTCTTCCACAGCTGTGTAGAAGTCAGCTGTAAAATTAGATTTCATTGGCATAAGAACAGTGATTGCTATCATTCTACTCAAGACACTGTTTTTTCCCCCACCTTTAGCTTAGATGAGTCTTCTTACACAGAATGCTTAGGCTGGAGTCATATGGAGACAGATTTTCTTAGTTTGAGTAAATCTTTGTAGTTTAATCTGTGTTGGAGTTAGCACTGTTGGTGTTCACAACTGTATTTTTTGAAACATAGGTGTTTGTACACAGGCAGTTGGTATTTGAAACACTGGTGAGATTAGAAAGGTGAGTTCAAGGCTAATCTGTGATCTTGTCATTTTTGGGTCTCTCAAGCAGAGCTCAGGGGAATTTGAACTTGGCCAGGCAGTGCTCAGGCCTGGAGATGCCGCCTCAGCATGGGCAGTGTTGGGTGATCTGCACATATTGTTAAAGAAATTAATCGTTTATGAAGTCCCAAATTAGAAACTGATTTTCTGTACTCTAGTCATGGGGTTTCTTTCTTGCAGTGCTTCTTTACTGTAACGTAAAAAAAGTCTTTCGAGTTGTTTTGAATAGAAAGGATATGAAAAATTCCAATGACAATCTATAGTATTTACCCATAACACCCTCTGTTTTTGCACAATTTGAGATAATTTTTAAAAGCAAATGAATGTGAAGCTGCTACCAAGTCCTTTCCTCACACGTGCCCCAAGTGCGGGAGAGCTGAGTGCAAGGACAAGGACTCATACCGTCTCAACTTTCTCGCTGTCTGGTGGCAGTGCCATAGAAACGTCATGAAAGGCCACATGTGAATCCCATGTGGTGGGTGTGAAGGCTGGTGCACTGGGTCAGTGTTCCTGGGAAGGGCAAGAAGAGCCCATCCTTTCCCCATGGCAGAGACCTGGGGGAAAGCAGCTGCCTGTGGATGGGCAAACATTATTTATCCATGTTAATGGGAAAGATGGTTTCGCAGTGTTTTTCTGTTGTCTCACCCTGACTGTTGATGCTAGTCAACAATTTTCTGTTGTTATATCAGAAAGCTGTTGTCTTTCTTGGACGCTTATAGTTTTGCTTGGAAGGCTAGAGATGATTACTGTTTGCAGATCTTGCAGCATCATTCAGAAAGTTCACCTTTTAAAACCCGATGGACCAGTCCTCCTAGCCCTTGTCTCTGCTGTCCTCGTGGCACAGTAGTGGGAGGGAGGTCAGTTAGGGCAGAGAAGGGACCACTATGACAATGAAAGTTGGAAATGATCACTCTGGATGAGTATTGAGTGCTGAAAGTAGGTAAAGGGATATACATGATAATCGGCTCCGGGCACATCTTTTCGAAGTCCACCTTTCTCCCTGCATTAACATAAGCCTCAGAGACCTGGGCCCTATGAAGGCAGGATAAGAACGTTGTTCGGGTTTCCCAAAGAGGAATTGAAAGAGCTATGCTTGGAATATCACGCCTCACTCAAGCGAGAGAAGGAATCTGGAGTTCCGACCTTTGTCGATGATCCAGTCAGGAACGCTGTCTTGTTTGCCAAGGCTTGGAAAAATCAGATGGGTTGGACATGTAATGCGATTTGGAGACGACCGCTGGACTAGAGCCGTTACCGACTGGATCCCACGGGATGTCAAAAGATCATGTGGCCGCCACCTACAAGATGGTCAGACTTCTTGGTCAAGACCCAGAACAAACGGTTTGAGGCTCTTTGTATTCCTGAAGCAAGCAGATGCCATTGGGCTATGCTGGCACGTGATAGGGTCAAAGGGAAACATTATTGGCACCCGCTCAAGTAAATCGATGAATAACAGAATGTCAAGTGATCAAGTGATCTCAGTATTGGTATTGCAGTAATGCCCAGAAAAAAAGAGAGAGAAAAAAGAAGAAAAGTGCCTGCCATAGGTTGGAGGGCTGTGGTGGGATAGAATCTTGGGACATTGTTGGTGGAAATGTACACTGGTAAAGGGATGGGTGTTAGAACATTGTATAAGTGAAACCCAATCACGATCAACTTTGTATATGTGTATCTCATGGAAATTCAATTAAAACAAAACAAAATAGCATAGAGCAGGAAGGCCCTTTGTTTTTTTCCTGATAGGGAAAACAGCACATGATCTGCAACACCCAGTATGTTATGGTGAATTGTTTGCTCTTTTCCCTTCTCTTTGCCCATGTAGATTCTGTCTTCTCTTCAAAGTCTCTTCAAATTTTGCTAATAATGTTTAGAGAGGACGATCACACATTTCAGAAATTTAATTTTGTTACTGAGAGCACACAGTTGTGGCTTGCTTATCGTGGGCCTCTGGACCAAGAGCCTGGTGCTTTGTCGATTTTCATTCGGTGTAGCATTGTGGTGAGTAATCACACACACCCAGATGGTATAGATGGTGACATACCAAGGTGATCTGGAGGGACTGCTGTCCTCTCTCTGGTCTCACTGAGCAAATGATAGACCACGCCATTGTATAGAAACAGACGGGCTATCCGAGTGCGATTTTATGAAAGCAGCTTTTGTTTTATTTTCCTATTGGTATGATGCCCTGTCAACATTAACTTTTCTAGATTTTTTCTTTGGCAGTTATGGCACAACAAAAACCAAAATCAGTTGCACATATATCTTCCTATCAAAAAATTGAATTTTAGTGGGCATAGGTTTTACACTGGAACCCATCTAAAAACTTGTATTCACTCTAAAACATTAGCTCTCTTAGTTGTCTTAAAGAAAATGCGATCATTTCTGGGTAACCTCTGAAAGCCTTCTGTTCTCTCCCAGACACAACAAAACAAAACGCTCCTGTTTTTTGTGACCCAGTGATTGTCAAGGTGTCACTTCGAGTATTCTTTGAGTCTGTTTTCTTATCTTACTGAATTGATGAAGCAATTTCTATTCCTTACTAAAATAGTTATAATTTGCGACTATTTTTTAAAAAGCCTGGTCTGTAATAGAGCTTCATTATTTAGTCACTTGCTGTTTTTAGAGCAGAAAGAAATTTTTCTCACTTCTCAAAGTCTAAAGCAGGCTATGGTTATGCTACTGTACCTGTGATGTTATTTTTCTCAGTCTGCAGAACAAACATTGGAAGCAAGCAAAAAAGTTTGCCTTCTGTTCACATTGTGTGAAGTGACAGCTTAATCTGTAATTCCTTAGAAGAGAACTAAGCTTTGTGGAATATACAGAATCAGAGATCACTTTAGATATACTTTCTGAAGATTATTATTCATGTTTCTGTCATCGAGTTCTCAGTTTAATAAACTTACTTCATTTCTGAAAGTACATTTTGAGTTACAGAATGGAAGCAAAGTTAACTGATGGGGCACATTCTTTTTTTACTGCTACCATCACTGTAACTCCTTTATTTATTTGCTTCTCATACATTTATTACAATTCTATTCTTTTTAAGGTTTAAGTCTTAAACTCATCTGAAATGTAAATATTGTAAAATAGAATTATTATTGAATCACAGTGAGATATGCAACGTTGTTCATGATTGGGTTTCAGTCATAGTTTTCCAACACAAGTCCTTCTTTTTTTAAAATTTTTGATTTGTTATTATACCACTGTGAGATATACAGTTACAAAGTTGTTCATGTTTTGGTTTCAGTCGTACAGTGTTCCAGCACCCATCCCTCCACCAGTGCCCATTTCCCACCACCAATGTTTCTCCCCAATCCTCCAGCCTATCTATGGCAGGCATTTTGCCTTTCTCTCTCTCTCTCTCTCTCTCTCTCTCTCTCTCTCTCTCTCTCTCTCTCTCTCTTCTTACATTGTGGCTTGCAATACATTTAGAGATTATTGTGTATATCCCTTTATCTACATTCAATGCTCAGTTCTAGGTTGGTATTATCATTTCCAATAATTGTTAGCACATTGTTCCCTTCTCTGTCTTACCTAACCTCTAACTCCCACACACTTGTGGTAGATTACACCCACTGACAAGACCTCCTGATCCATGTTTTGCCTGACCAGTCAGTCCTTCTTTTCAAAACACTTTCCTGCATGGTGCAGGAGTCACTCAGAAGTTACTTGAGGACCAAGGGGTTAGTGCTGGGGTTGCAGCGCTGACTTTGAGATTCAACTTTGAGGGTATTATCTCTTACCTTTCACCTGTTGTCTCTCTCTCTCTCTCTCTCTCTCTCTCTCTCTCTCTCTCTCTCTCCCTCCCTCCCCCATCATCATCATCATCTGAAACGAATTTCTGCACTGTACTGCTAACTCACATCTTGAATTAATGTAAGGAAATTTAGGTCATCAGCCCACAGAGTAGAGTGAGGACCAGGACATTTTTCACTAATTTGAAGGCTGGGTTCACAGATTTTAAAAAAATTGCAGCAGTGATTAGGGATTTTTGTTGTTAGAAATTCTTCCTAGTACATCATTGCTTTCTCCGACCCTTGGAAATGGGGCTGCAGCCCTCCCCCTGAGAATCAGATTTTTTCATGAATTTGGCCATATGTTTCTCTGTATAGGACGGGCCCACCATGGTAAACCTTTTAGACTTGGAGTGGGGGGTAGCAAAATAAGAGGAAACAGTAATAAGCCAGTTACCTAGAGAAATGTAAAAACTGAAGACCCTTTGTAATAGTCCTTTAAAGTAAGGTGTTCCTAAAAAAGATTTTGGGGCATATTTGGGTGGAATTAAATGTCTAGTAACAGTGAGGATCTGTTCATTTTGTTTTCCAAAGTGCCCAGCCCCCCCCCTTGCTATTAGCACAGCCTGACTTGCTGATGCTGGGTCCTCCTGGCAGGTAACAAATGACTTGCTCTTCAGAGGGAGGGAACTAGCTTCACCGCTGAGTGCCCACGTGGTATCCATTCCTGTCAATCAGAAGTTTAGAACTGGTGAGGCATAAAGCACTTGTGGTTTTAGTGTTAGGTTGTGTGGTTAGGGGAGAGGTTGTGAGAGCCTGTGGTGGTTACCAATTTCTTTAAAATGGAAGTATGGGTGAGAACAAAACAATGAAAGGGGCAGAACATTGGATCTGTGAGTGAGGATTAGTTTGTAGCCATGGTGGTCCAATTCTTTTGTTGATTCTGATTCATTTTGGGGTGCAGTCATTCTGCATTTGTCCCTAGCAGTGGTCTAGAAGTAGATTCATTGCTGGGACGCTGTGGTCTCAGGGAGCAGTGTGGATGCAGTGCAGTATTGACTACAACACCGAGTCACTGATTCTTTTGGCTTCTTCAAGAGAGAGATGTTTGTCAAAGGGAGAAGGAACACAGACTAGGAAAATGAGTGTTTTTGTCAAAATTGTTTCTCTTTAGACCTACTGACTGAAATGAAAAATATTCCAGCTAAGTTACCCAGAGCTCACACAGCTGGCCCACGAGTCTTATGTTGGAGTGTTTGTCAGCAGTGACAGAGTCCATAGTGCTGAGCACCTCAGGGGACTCCCGAGGTCTCTTGGCCCCCATTCCTCTCTGGGTGTGCGGATCCCGAGAGATTGTTTCCCTGCCCAAACAAAGTGTGAAACTGTGAATTAGGACAGGACCCTCAGATTGAGGCAGTGAGTGGTTCATGATCCTACCTAAAAAGGAAAAGGAAAAAAAAAGAAAAATTTGAGCATGAGAACTCAAAAGTTGGGCTGAATTTCTCTGGATATGTAAGGTCAAAAAGCTTCAGGAAGTTCACATCACCTTATTTGCCAACATTGTACTGTCGATAGTGATCCTACATACAACTTTGGAAAGAAAAGAGTTATGGCAATCTGTTCTGTAATTCCCCTTTGGATTCTATTCTACAATGAAGTAAGAAAACACATAATTTTTATCTACAGTCATTGCAAATAAAAGTCATTTTTGTTCTCAAAGTTAGCTGGTATTAACTTTGTTCTCAAAATTAGCTGGTCTACATTCATGGTTTCCTTTTTTAAATTCTGTTTACAAAGTGTTGTCAGCTCTCAGGTATTTCACAATTTCTAGGTCTCCTCAGAGCTGTTGGGTTGAGGCACGCCTGTTTATGTTGGTGCACGTGCAGTTTTGTCTGGGTTACCAGTCAAAACAGAGGAGACTCGGCTTTGAAGAGCAGTCACCACCTGATGATTGCTCTATGACAAGCCTTCCCAAGTCTCCTGGACTGGCTGAACCTTTTTAACTATCAGTGTGAGGGTGTTGTGGTTTTCCCAGTTTACAGTCTGAATATTAGACTTGTCTTTTGCTCTTGAACATCTCATAATTTTTTCCTCTCTCATCACTTTGAAGTAACTCAAAAGGTGTTCTTAGTTTATGTGTTACATCAGTGGTTTTTTTTTTCATTCTTTTATAATTTTGCTTTTTGCCTCACCTCTTTTCTTTTTAATAGTCCACAGCACTGTTTATTTTTTTTCTAATTCGCCTTTTGCCATGCCTCTTGTTCTTTCTACATTCCAGGGCACTAGGTTATTTGTTTCATGATAATGAAAAGAGACTGATAGGTAGGCAGTTGTACACCAAAGAGTATTTATTATCTGGAGGTAGTTTATTACTTTTCTGTGCATGCCAGGTCACTACAAATATCCTGTGTATGGACATGGGGCATGAAATTAGTAAACATTGTTGGCATGTGTAACCCTAAGCATCTAGGTTAAATTCATTAAGTTAAATTCATCTCATCTAGATGAATCTCTTACCTTGTTTTCTAGTCAGCATAAATTCTGGTTACCTCTAGTGAAACATAAGGATTTGAACAAAGAATATATTTAGCATGCTGTTTTAGAGGAAAGAGGATATAGGAATTTGGTTACGAGGAAGTGAGACCTTATGGCATCTGCAGTGTGACTTTCAATAGCCTTTCTCATTTTTTCTTTTTTTCCTACAGGATTACCAGAGTGCCTCATTCTGTGGTAGTGTTGAAGGAATCTTTTGATGTTCCAAATGTCCACTGTAGGCTAGAGTTGTTGTACGTTCTCAGACTTCTGTGTCCTTTCTTCATTCCCAGTAACCTGCAATAACGATTGCTCATCTCTGTGATGGATGATATATCATCCAGTAAAAAATAGGATTCAGCCATCTCTGTCTTTTCAGAATAGTTTGCCTCTGCAGTTTTCAGATGCAAATGAAACTATCTTTTTGTGACATTGAACTAACTCAGTTACTTTGGGTGCTTTTACAACCATATATGGATCCCCAGATTCTTCCATCCTGTGGCCTTTTCATACATTTGCTGAGCTTGGAGTTAAGCTCTTTAGTTTGTGCTTGACATTTGTGTTTAAGGGTGTTACCTAGCACGACTGGTCTTGTTAGCAAGTATCATTGTGTTTAACATGAAGCCAAATGGAATAATTCTTAATTTTTTAAGAATTATCAATATTAAGACATAATGTAGCTTTTGAACTACTCTTTGGTATTAGGGACAGGGAATTAGCAATGCCTATTTTTTAATTAATATTTTATTATACCACCGTGAGATATACAATTACAACATTGTTCATGTTTGAGGGTTTCTGTCACACAGTGTTCCAGCACCTCTCCCTCCACCAGTGCCCATTTTCCATCACCAATGTCCCCAATTCCCTCCGCCCTCCCATAGCCTGCCTCTATAGCAGGTTCTTTATCTCTTTTCTCTCTTTCTCCCTCTCTCTCTCTCTTCCTTCTCTTACATATTGTGGGTGCAATACATACACTTAGAGGCCATCATGTGCATTTTTTGCCAGTATTTAATGCTCAGTTCTAGGTTGGGATTAACCCTTTCGACAATTATTTGCACATGTTCCCTTCTCTGTCTTACTTAACCTCTGATTCCCACATGTTTGTGGTAATATCCACCTTTGATAAGACCTCCTGATCCACGTTTTGCCTGACATTGAATTTTGGTATCATAATATGTATATATATTTATGTCATGCAAATATATGCAGTCATTCTATATCTCTCTCTTTCCTTCTGACTAATTTCACTCAACATGATCCTTTCCATGTCCATCCATTTATAGGCAAATTTCATGACATCATTTTTCATAACAGCTGCATAGTATTCCATTGTATAGATGTACCAAAGTTTCGTTATCCAGTCATCAGTTCTCGGGCATACTGATTGTTTCCAGATTCTGGCTATTGTGAATAGTGCTGCTATGAAAATAAAAGTGCGGATGGTGTTTCCGCTGTGTGTTTTTGGCTTCCCAGGGTATATTCCCCAGGAGTGGTATGGCTGGGTCAACAGGGAGCTCAATTTCTGGTCTTTGGAGGAATGTCCATATTATTTTCCAGAAAGGTTGTACCAGTCGACATTCCCACCAACAATGGATGAGAGTCCCCTTTTCCCTGCATCCACACCAGCAATTGTTGTTCTTACCCTTTTGGATATGGGCCAGTCTCTGTGGTGTGAGTTGATATCTCATTGTTGTTTTTATTTGCATCTCTCTGATGATTAGTGATGATGAGCATATTTTCGTATGCCTTTTTGGCCATTCGAATTTCTTCCTTGTCAAAGTTTCTATTCATCTCTTCTCCCTATTTTTAAATGGGGTTGGCCAGTGCCTATTCTTATCTTCTCTTCCCATTTCCTTCATCTAGAAACAATGACACATATGAATAAAATAGCACTTTCATTGCATTTAAATCTCAAACCCTAACTAATAATGAAAAGCTGTCAGTTTGTTGAGTTGAACCTCATGGAGCATAAAGAGCAGCAGCCTTAAGAGGTCCTGAATGATGGAGGACTTTCCTCCTCCCTCTCCGCACCCACACTCCCAGCCCCAGAGCTGTATCATTATTGACTGTACTCTAGCCTAGAGGTGGAAAGGACATAGGAGTTGACTTGACATCAGCTGATTCTTACCCTTTTATTGGTTGTTAAAGAGAGAAGATACCATCCTGCTGCTTGTGTGGAAGATGACCAGAACTCTAGTCGTGTGGTGAGAGCTTTGGCCTTCAACAGCAAAGGGGATAGGAGAGAAGACAGAATCTCTACCACTAGCTTCCCAGCAAGTGTTTGGAACTTTCCTTAGAATGGAGTGAGGACTAGTCATGGAGAACTGCTTCATTCCCAGAAGCTTTAGGCTTACCTGACAGTGAATTATTGCTCTTTTCTTCAAATTTTGAAGGAGCCTTTAAATAACAATAGGCTTGAGACATAGACCTCTTTCATGTAGCCATCTTTCAATTTATGTGGTAGTAGGATATTGTAACCTAGAAACAAACTGAATGGAGAATTACCAGAATGCGCTCATTGGACTCACCCAAAATCAAACAGTAAAATCAGATTATCATTGGAACTGTCCTAGTTAATTTTATTGTGAAAGAGGTGGTTTCTGTCAGAACGAACTATTGGGCTCTGCATTTTGAACTTTTATTTTCTTAGGAACTGAGTAATTGCCTCATAAAACAGCATGATGGTACTGTTAACACTGAATTATAAGACCTGTTATTATAGAATGTGCTTCCCTAGTTAGGACAAGACCTTGTTGTTTGGTGCTTAAAATAATTAGTTCCTCCAAGAGGGGTTATAATGAATGGTGTGAAGTTTTACCAATTTAACATAAAAAGTTTGTAGCCTCTTAGGTGGCTTTTATGCATCATTTGATATTTCTAGAGAAAGACTTTTTAAAAAAATGAGGTTGGAGAGGGGAGTGATCTTTAATATTCAGGATAGATATATTTAGGAATGGGAAAAAGAATTGATTTCTCACAACTAACTCTCTGGGATATTCATTAAAGAGTTTGACTCCTATTTTGCCTGATTTGTATATTATTATAGAATTCTTTGACTGAATATCCTTGAATTTGAAATGTGGGAAGATTTTATTATGAATGACAGAAATTTTAACTATGAACTACATTTGGTATTTTATTTATGAGAGAACTTAAAGCATGTGTGTGGTTTACCCTTCTTTGTTTATGCTGTTAAACTCTTACTCTGTAAATTTTAGGCATAAGTGAAGGTTCTGTAAATACTTCTGAAAGAACAAGTTATAATTCAAAGTAAGAATGTTCTGTTATTTTCCTGCTGTTGTATTGAAAAGCTAGATATTTTGGCAGCCATTGTGGAATGAGTGTGAGCTTTCTGTTGTGAATACTTGCCTCAAATGAATTTATTCTGTGGGAACAATGATATCTGCCTTTCTTCTGCACATAGTTTCATTGGTACTGCCTGAGATATGGGAAAACTCAAGATGTCCATAACTGATAAAGATGCAAATATCAACAGATTCAGTGCAATATAGGGAAATGATGAGAGTGAGAGAATCAGAATTTGATTCATTATCACGTTGATGGCAAAGTCAGAAAGGGCAATTGCAGTGTAGGCAGTTAACTGTTATTTACTTGCTTGAAATAACTGTTTCTGAACAGTGTTTTGCTCCTCATTAATGAGAAAAACTTTTTATAGATCATTCTTTTCTGCTTTGCTCATTTCCTTGGAGATAAAGACACCTCCCGGTTTTGTTTTTATGCTTGTTTTACACTTCCAAAATCTTAGAATGTTACCTCACCTTACCCCTAAAGATCCCTTTGGTGCAGTCGGGTAGTTCATGTTTGAAAAACACACGTGCTTGTGTTCACATTTCCACTTGGAGACTTAGCTTGTGCTCTCCCGGTTCAGGCTATTTTCCCATCTCTGCTTTTACTTCTCAGGATCTGAACCACACAACACCTAAGATTAGTGTCATTTGAGTTTCAGCTCTCTTGATCGCCATGCCACTGAATTTTTTGTTTTGTTTTGTTTGACAGGCACACTCAGAAGTGATCAGGGCTTACTCATGGCTTCATGCTCAGAGATCACTCCTGGCAGGTTCGGGAACCATATGGGGTGCTGGGTATGAAGCTGCAGTAGGCGACAAACAAGGCATGCCCCCTACCCATTGTACTATTGCTCCAGCCCCTGCACTTAGTTTTTTTACATTATGTTACAGGTGATTTGCTGCGTGTTCTTCACTGTATCACTGTCTTCCCATTCATCGATTTGCTCGAAGTGGGCACCAGTAACATCTCCATATGTCCTTTCTCATGCTAGTAGAGCCAAAGGGCATCTGCTTGCTCCAGGAACATAAAGAGTCTCAAACCATTACTCAGGTCATGGGAATGAGGTCTATATTTGTTACTGGTATTTGGCATATCAAATATGACACGGGAGGCTTGCCAGGCTCTGCCATGAGGGTGGTATACACTTGTAGTCACCTCTGATCTTCAGCATTTGTTGATGAACTGCGCGGCTGCCAGTGGCCACTCGAGCCAGGCTGTAATAGGCTCCTCTGCTGGGTGGAGTTCTGACGGAGGGAAGTCCAGATGTGGAAAATGGCGGCTCTCATTGAGTGGAGGGTCATGTGGCTTGTTGCGAGTCTCTGCTGGGGTGGCAGGCCAGAGCTAGAACCCGCCATCCCTCTTATATGTATGTATTCTTAGTCCTTTATTTAAAAAAAATGTGGTTCTTTTGCAGGAAGCCAGTTGAGGGAAATTCTCCATGAATGTGCGTCACAATGATGATGACCGACCAAGTTCCTCTGGAGCTGCCACCTCTGCTGAACGGCGAGGTAGCCATGATGCCGCACATGGTGAACGGAGACGCAGCTCAGCAGGTTGGTGTATGTGAGGAACGCTTCATGCATGTTGTTCAGATGGTCTCATGAACTGAGCAGTAGTTTTGTTCTGATATGTGAAGATTCAATTTTGAATGTGATGAGGAGCACCTCCCTCCTCAAGCATTTTAAATGAGTTTTTAAATCATCAGAAATTGGTTTTTTTTTTTGAGTACAGCATATGTTACCTCATCTAAAGTTAGTATTCTTAAGGTATCACAATGTCTGATTCTTGAAATGAATCATTTTGAAAATATGTACAAGTCTTTGGAATACAGTGACTGTTTACTCATGTTGTATATTGAGCTTAACTGGTTTGCAGCTTGGCCAGGCCAGATGCTCGGGGGGATTCATTTTAGTTTCATATGGGCAGTGTTGGGGAGGAGGGCATGTGGGTTCAGCGATTCGGGGCAGAGAACCCCAGGAGAAGCAGCATAGCTCCTACGAACAGACCTTTGCTCCTGCAGCAGCTGATCCAACAGGTCAAGCCTGCGTCCTCAGAAACCATGGCTTTCTGCAGCTCTCGTTTCTTACTACTTAACCTTACAGAACATTAAGTTATTTTTTGAAGTCACTCTTGAAGCAGTTGGAAAAAATTTTAAATGTCAAATGAAGCTTTTAAAAATTATTAGAGAGGGGCCGGAGGCGATAGTCCAGTGGGTAGGGCGTTTGCCTTGTATGCGGCCGGCCTGTGCCGGCCTGGGTTCGGTCCCCGGCATCCCATATGGTCCCCCGAGCACTGCCAGGAGTAATTCCTGAGTGCAGAGCCAAGAGTAACCCCTGAGCATTGCCGGATGACCCCAAAAAATTATTAGAGAGGCGGGAATGTGACTCAGCACAAGCACTTGCCTCACATGTGTGAAACCCTGGATTTGGTCCTGGCATCACACACAGTTGCACAAAATGCACATGCATGTTTGTATGTACTCTCATCACAGAACTACTGTCTCTGATAGCTTTAGGTTTATTTTCTATTGACCGTAAAAGTTGGGTTTGCTTAGACTTGTAAATGTAGGTCTAACTAGACACAAATCAATGCCATTTTGTCTATGTGTTATCTCAAGTTAAAAAAAAATGACCGAAACACCATGATTAACAAAGCTGTTTCAGGCATACAATGTTAGAACCAATCCCACCACAGTGTGGCCTTTCCTTCAGCAATATTCCCAGTCTCCCTCCCACCCCGACCTGTTCTCTGAAGTAAGCACATAGTTCTTGTTGCTTGCTCCTATAAAACTTAAAGGAATGGCAAATGGGATTATCAGAAAATAAATCAGTAAAATACAATGAGTGGTAACTGATTGCTACTATTATTTCAACCTATGTAAACAAATAAATTCCAGTCATTTAGTACAATATAATTTGATGCCTATTGTTGTTGACATAACTAGTTTTCAACTCTGGCACCTAAAATCTATTGCTTTAAATTTTATTCTGCACTTGCCTCTCATTGTGGTCTCATCCAGTCTTCCCTCTCACTAATAAAAGCCTAAGCATCATTGTTTTATGAAAAGTAGAGTTGAAAACAGTTGCTCAAAATAGATTTAATCAGGTTATATTAATAATTGAGCTAAGTTAATCATGTGACATTTGCACACATCCCCCATACCCTCACTGAATTTAGCTTAGAATGATGATACAATCCGTCATAAATATATTAATATTTTGTACACCTTTATTGGGTCGTTGCTGCTTAATAATTATTTTTCCACTTGCATTAGACGAACCTCTTAAGAACAGAGAGCATTGAGTGGGTGCTCAGTAATCTGAATAAATCTCATATCTTTTCTTACTGGTTGTGTCTTCCTTCTTAACTGCTCACTTAGCCTGCTGGATCATTCCCTCTCGCGTATGATAGTACATTTAGTCTCAAGCACGTGAAGAAGTTTAGTATACCTCCTACCCACCTGATGAAATGAAAGCTCTTCACTGACTTTGACAGCCCCATCCTGTCACTACCTCATATTTTTGCACCTCTTTACTGCAGTGTATCTGCAAAGAAGATCCCCCTGTATCCTCACCTCCATTTCCCTTGACATCGAGATTCTTCTCTGGTTTCCTCTCACCATCTTCTGCAGAGTGTCAGCATCTTCTGTCGGCTTGTCAGAGGGGCAGTTGTTGAAAGCACGCGCTGCCAGATCTGCTCATTTCCACTCCCGTTGTCGGATTCCGAGCCACAATGTCTCCCCTCACTCGACTGTGATTTTGATTTTGCCCTGCACAAGAGCACTTGCCACACAGCAGCCCTACTTAGTGACCTGCTCCGAGCATGAGCTGTGTCGTGGCACTACCAACTTAAAGTCACCTTTGTACCTGCAATGCCTTCTGCAGGGCACGCCGTGGCCCCTGTCTGGTCAGCAGTCTGCATCCTGCTGATGATTGCCAGCCTCTCATGGACACATCGCAAAGTTCCATGGTTTCAAGGTGCAGTTTTTGGCGTGCCTTCTTTTCATGAATCAGAAGAATGAAAAAGGCCTAAGCTTTCAGAAATGGCTAAACTTGGAAAGTGTACCCAATTCTCATTTGTGCATGCTGGGTCACGTGGAGCCTTCCATTCACACCGTCGCATGCTGTTTTGTGTTTGGATGATGGCTTTTATAATGAATTTCTAGAATTCGTTTTTCACAGAGCAGCCTTCTGTCATTTATGAATAGGTCAATGTAGCTTAGTCATAGAAGTTTTCCATTTTTCCATCAGAAATAAATTTCTTTTGGCATTAGATGTGACCAGTCTGAAAAGACCGTGGACAAGCAAAAGCGTTTCCTACTTTTTATGTATCTCAAGTTTAAGTAGAAGCTGCATAGTAAGTTTGGTTTATAGGTTTCATTTAAATTTTTAATTCCAAAAGAAACCTGTTTCGCTTTTATAAACACTCAAATATCAAGCTTTTTCAGAATCGCGATGCCTTTATTCTAAAAGCAAAAAGTTCCATGAGAAGAAAATGTGTCAGTCTTTCTAGTAAGTAAATCTTGTTTGATGTAGAAACATGAATATGTATATGTGTGCCTAGCAATTGGTTGGCATTAACCCTAGATTGCTCTATATGGGCAGCGTTATTAACTGGGTAGAATGTGTGTGAAGTATTCCTTTTAACAAGACCAAGCCAAGGTTTAACCTGCCTTGGTGTTGCTTCTTCTCCACTGTAGCTCAACCCAGTTTCTTCCTGAAAATTTTCATCCTCTTTCTGCACCAACCATATCCTTATCTCCCTCATTCCTTCAAGCCTTTCCTCTTTCCTTTGATTTCTAACACCTCACATTGATCTGATTTCATGTGATCGAGTCCTCAGGGGCTGTGTGTGGAATGTTAGTTGAGGAACAATGGATAGGCCAAGCAGGGGGCTAGCAAAACCTAAAGTGATGGAGAAATAGCAGAGAGGAGGGATACCAAAAAGAACAAGGACCACCAAAGTGAGGGCACAAGAAGTTTGGAGCACCCGTGGTTGCCTGAATGCTGAGCTCTTGCTGGGCCTGTTGGTATTTGCTATTCGCTGTTGAATCTTTCTGATGTGCTGCCTGGATCTGTGCGATAGGCTCGGTTCACTTGAGGAAACAATTTGTGCTGATGTTTCTGAAAGGTCTTCTGTACTGCTCCTTGATAACAGCACCTTTTGGCAGTGGAAAGTGGGATCTTTCAGAGTCTCAAGACGGATTTAAGTGATGTAGGCAGGCACTGTACCACAGGCCTTTAAGGGGGTACAGTTTTCGGGAAGGTGGCATTTCACCCTCTTCTCAACTCTCCTTTCATCAAGAGCACTGGCCATGAGACTCCACCTCTGCATTCCTGGGAGTGTGTTTATGGTGAACCTTACCTAGTGTATGTTTACAGGGTTCTTAATACTTTGCAGCTGTGCTGAGGACATTCTCAGCATTTCTATATATTCCAAAGAACCACCACAGTTACGAGAACTCTTCAGTTCCCACCGCCCTCCGCCTCCCAATTTCTGTCCTGGTGGTTTCTGGATTTAATTAGGTCGAGTTCTTGGCAAGATTAGCTGCTCTGCTCTGGTTTTCTGAGTAAGACACACTGTTAATTTTCATTATCTAAAGTCACGTTAAGCTTGAAATGTTGATTTGTCCTTTTTAGATAGGTAGCAGGAAGAGGATAATTCTTTTCTTAAAATTGAAAAGCTGGGGGCCAGAGAGATAGCACAGCGGGTAGGGCATTTGCCTTGCATGTGGCTGACCTGGGTTTGATCCCGGCATCACATATGGTTGCCTGAAGGAGCCAGGAGTAAGCCCGGAGTATTGCTGGGTGTGACCCAAAAAAAAAAAAAAAAAAAATTTGTAAAGCCAGACAAGGGGGATATAGTACAGGGTTTAGGATTCATGGCATGTGCCCAAACCTGGTTCAGTCCCTGGTACCATATAGCCCCCCTGGCACTGGGTGTGACCCTAGAGACCCCAACCACTCTCGGGTGACACCTGGTCATCTCCAGCCCCACTGGATCTGAGCAGCACTGCATCTGTTGAGACTTGCATCGAACCATTGGCCTAGTTGGTCAAGTATTGGTGGGAGAGACCCCTTAGCTTCCTGAGAACTGTGGAAGCCCCCTCTCCTCCCTAAAAAAGTGCCATCCTAATTATAAATGAAGCTTTAAAAGAATTGAGTACAGCTGCAAAACGAGTAAGGTTAGGACAGTAATGACATTACAGTGCTGGACAGAAGCAGCCATAGCTTCATTATAAAACTGAGGTTCAGTCCATAGGCTGTATTTCACTTCCCTGCAGTTTATATACACGTCAGTGGGGTTAGTAATTCCTCTATTCACAGAGTTGGGCAATCATGGCAGTTCACTTTAGGATATTTGTTTCCTGGAAGTTAAATTCTGTAGCAGTCACCCCCATCCTTAGGTTATTTAGGCAGCCACTAATCTACTTTGTAGAGAACCGCAATTTCTGGTCATTTCATATAAATGAAGTCATCTAATATGTGGCTTTTTGTTCTTTTATTTGGCATAGTATTTTCAAGGTTTAGCCATGTTTTAGCATGTACCAGTACTTTGTATTTTGTTAGTATAAAGTTAAATTATCTGGCTTTTGTATACCTATGCTCCCTTTTTATTTACCAGTTAATAGACATTTGGAGTGTCAGTTATTATTATTGTTCAATAACTGCTCCTTGACAGCTGTTGATATTTGTGCAAATTATTGTGTGGATATATTGGTTTCATTTCTCTCATATATATAAGGTAAAGTTGAACTACTGTATTTTGTACTTTTGATTTTGAAATAAAAGTATTTCTGCTTCTCTTAGAATTTCTTCTACCCTTGAATTGATCAGCATAGCCAAATAAAGTTTCCTTAGCTTGCTGTTCCTGCGTTTAATGCTCGGGTTTCCCTCAGAGTTTTACATGGCTATCTGATTTACAGCTAACGTACTTCCTTCAGTAATTAAGAAATTGCTCTCTATGCTGCCATTTTCAGAATCTTAAAATCATATATTAGTTGTTATACATTTAGCACATCTTAGAGATTAAAAAATGTAGCTGTTAGTTTTGAGAGTACAAGAAAGGAAGCACCAGTCGAGCTTGAAAATTTCATTGTGATTCCATTATTTTAATAATCTGGTGGATTATGGGAACCACCAGTTATGAAGAAAAACATGGCCTGGAGAGATAGTCTGGGGTTCAGGCACTTGCCTTGTATCCAGCTGACCCCAGTTTGATCCTCAGTGTCACATAGGTACCGTGAGCACCGCTAGCGATCACTCCTGAGCACAGTCAGAAATATGTATGAGTATGTCCCCCCACACCCAGCCCCCTCCAAGAAAGAAAATGAGATCGATGACACAAGTGTTAACAGCATTTACCAGTTAGCTAATTTTTTTTCGGACATACCGACATGAGGGTGGTATAACATTGGGTTATGCCTAATGTTAGGTTCCGGCGAATGTGGTGTGGCAACATCGTGTTCTTACATTCTGGCTCTGTCGCTGTGTGTGTGTTCATGAAGGGATTGCTGCCTTGGGGAAGAATGAGATCCCTCTTTGTTTGTGGTTACCTAGCAAGTGTTTGTCATATTTTATGTATTTTTTCAATCTTGCTCTTTCCCCCACTTCTAAGTTCCCAGATAATAGTTGCTAATGCTGCTTCTTCAGGAAGTGGATCGCCTTACATATAAACAGAAAGTGTTCCTCCTTCAGGCGAAGGATAGCATGTTAACAAGCTTGCCCTGGAAGGCAGAAGGTTAAAGCCCTGTTTAATCTTCTTGACTTTGCCTATTTCCTGTTGATCAGCATTGTCAAATCATTCTACCAAGTAGTGAGGTCCCTCCATCCTTCTCCCCCAACACTCCTTCTCCCGCCTTCCAATTTAATCTTTTTGAAATACTGTTTTGCCTAGACAGAATCCTTGACCTGAGTCTTTGTGGAGCGCTTTTTCGCATACACATTATCAGAGATAACATATTAAGTATATTAAAACTTTCCACATTCAGATGCTTGTCACTGGCCTGTATTCTACACCAAGCGTGCTTCTTCCCTTAATCCAGTAACCTTTTCTGTTCTGCTCAAAGTCTTCATAATAACTTTCCCCGACAGCTCCCTTCTTGTATTCAGTAGTTTAAATTTTCTTACCACACAGGTTTACTCTTGAAATATCTGATAGTTGCCGTGTCAGGGGGACCCAGGGAGTTTTACAATCGGTACAGTGTGGAAAAATGAATAAACAGTTCTTGGGAAATTTTCCCGGGGCGGGAGGATATTCAGATGAGAGTGGGGACTGGTATTTAAAGAGACTGCAGCTATTCTTCTGAATAACTTTAGATAATGATGTCTTAAATCCTTTCTTTTTTCCCTGAGAAACTTTTAGACGTTACTCAGCAGTGCTCAGGGGACCATTTGATGCCAGGAATTGAACCTGAGCCTGTCATCTGCAAGTTATGTCCTTGAATCATTTCTCAGCTTCTAACAACTTCTTTTATTGAGGGGCTTTGTTTGACCAAGGTGGTAGGAAAAGTTAGGCTGGTCAAAAGTTAAATTTGAAAACCAGATACTAGCTAGCTCAGTGTTGGATTCTACACTTCGGAATCATGATATATAGGAACGTTTATCACAAGCAAATGTATCAGTACAGTTATTGCCAACTCCCAGTCATGTTCCCTGCAATTCAAATTTATAAAGGTCTTTGATGTCAAGATATTGTCAGCTTCTCTTAGATTTAAGGTAGCAATAGGAGTAGGAAAGGATAGAGTTTATGACTGAATGATAGAATGATTGAAAAACATATTGGCTCCTTTTATTGTATGTTTTTGTTTTGGAGTTACACCCAGAGTGCTCAGGGGTTACTTCTGGTTTTGTACCCAGAGACCACTCTGGGTGGGCTCAGAGCCCCTTTGGGGCCAGGGATTGAACCTGGGATGAATGTGCAAGGAAAGTACCATAACCCTGTACTACCGATCTGCCCTGATTGGTTCATTTTCTGGTGGCTGTTGTTGTTAATTTACATATTTTTAATTGGATCACACAATTATGTAAGTTCATTTTTCTTGAAGGACTTCTACACCACCACTGTCTTCAGTAGTGGTAGTACAAAATAACTAAGACACACTTCTGGCCCTAAGGGAATGGTGGATCTAGGCGAGGAGCTAAACATGGTTTACCTTTTAAACTACAGGCTGCGTTTTCACATGTGCAGAGAAAGCTGTTGGGCTGCAGATTGGAACATGCTCTGGGATGGATCAGGGAGTGGGATTGTTGGGCAGGCAAGTAGGCCAGGCTAAGGAAAGTGTGAACAGCCACTGCCAAGTCTAGGAATTTCAATTCATGCATCGTTTATGATGTAATCAGTTTCTGACTTAGGAGATGAGACAGTGTGAGACTAGTACTTTCACCCAGAGAGCTGACTTTAGGGCACTCAGACCATTCGTGTTTGCACATTTTATGATTTCTGGAACTTTGGATAGTCCCTATTCTGTTTGTCCTCTCATGCTACTAGTCTGGCATCATCTCCTAATGCTTATTCCTCAGAAATACATCTGATTTTGGGGGTGCAGACCGTGTGCGTGAACCATCCAGGGCCACTCTCTAAGAGTTAGAGCATCATTGCTACTTCTGGGTTCCTCCTTCTGAGTAGGAAAATGTATGAGTTTGTGCAGGGCTCTGTTACAGTTTTACAGTCCTCTCGGCCTCAGCTTTTGCCAGTTTCCCTAACTACAAAGGCTCCCCAAAAGGCACAGTGTATGCTGATTTCTGGGTGGTGTATGTGGCACTCACAATACTTACAACATATGACATGTGATTATGACAGTTTTGAGCTATCAGGATTGAGAGACACTTCAGAATTTAATTAGGCAAAGGCGGTAATAATAAGATATAAGATGTAGTCAGCATCCTTCAAATGGTAAAATTGGGCTACTTCAAAAAAGAGGATTAAGGGGAAATACTGCCATGGCAAGGTTACACTGCAGAATAATGGCAATATTCAGCTCTTTGGTAGTTTTTACATCATAATGGTTTTCACCTTTATTGCGGTGCTGGGCTCCATGGTTGAGGAGAAAAGGGCTGTGTCTCTTGTTTCATCTGCGTCTAGCATCTAAAGTGACATTTAATCAATCTTTTTATAGTGGATGACAGATGAAAGAGATGAACTAATTGAATTAATCTAAACTTGAAAATTGCCTGTGGTACTACATTTGCCATACAGGCATTAAAAAGAAAAACTTACGGCTTATAAAAAAATGTGTGGATTACTTTTTATTTTACAGTGAAAGACCTACACAGAATACCCAGTCTTTTTGCTTGGAAAATTCAGAAGCCCTGGTAACTCCAGTCTTCTTTTCTCACTTAGCCACAGTTGACTGACGGAAGGCGGCAGCTGGCTGGGTGTGAAGGGAAATGCCATCCTCAGTCCACACTCTGTCCTCCTCAGTCGGTTTCTAGACTCGCCTGAGCTCTGTAGTCATTGAGGTTAGGAACTGGGGAGTTGTTCATTTTCCTACCTTTGAAGTTGCATCTTGTGCTCAAGCATATTGTATTTTAAAGCTAGCAAAAATGTTGAAGGTTTTTCAGGCACCTGCTTCATGTATCATACTATTAAGTGGTTTTAAGCCTCTTGCTTTCATACTTAGATTATGAGTGGCAAACTGCACTCTGGTTCATAGGACTTTGTGAAAGGTTCCAGTGAGCAGGGCTTAGCCATTTGGAGCCATGTATTATTATTTTTTTTTTGATCCTGCTTTCAGTGGCCAGTTAAGTCCTCGGCGAGTGGCACATTGAGCACTCACCAAAGTATAGAAAGGGCAGAAGAAATGATGCCGCAACTTGATTTATTGTTCATGGTGTACTTAGGAGACAAACACAGAGGCAAAGTTTTAAGTGCTTTAAGGACAGAGATGCCAATGAATGCCCGCATTTTTTCTTCAGTCTCTAAAAATTGAGTCTTCCTTAGGTTTTGAACTAGAATGTTGGAAAAGTAAACTTTGGCATTGCCTAGTTGAGACATTTTAATTCAGTAATTTGTCTTTTGCTTTGAATAGATTATGTATTTGATAGTCCACTTCCAATCTCTCATCTCTGCTTTTTTTGTTTTTGAAACTATTTGTCATGTCAAAAGTGATGTGATCTTCCCTGATATAACTTACTCATGTGCATTAAGAAGGAATACCCAGGAATAAGAAGATGGCACAGTTCTCCCTGCAGAATGAATGAAGACATATGTTTGTACATACTTGTGTGTATATTGTCAATATTTTGCCTAAATATAACAATCCTAACATGACAATAATAGGCTTAAAATTAGTAATGTTAATCTCTAATTTCCAAATACAGGTGCTGAAAATAAACAGCCTTTCATGGAGCCAGTTGCTGAAGTTATCTATTATATTCAAATAATTTGGATTTAGCTTTCTTTATCACATTACAGAGATTATATTAGTTTCCTCATTTAAAATGTCCTTGTCTGAATCTTGGTGCCTCATAGTCACTTTCTGGCCCATTCTACTATGACAGTAAAGTGTTGCTGTGTAGTGGAGACTCCCAGAAGAAACAGCTCACATGCCACCACACTCGTCCTGCCCTGGCCTTTTTCCTTAAAAGGTGCCAGTCAGATCAGATCTTTACTGAGAGAAGGAATGTAGTTTATGGGCAGCAGGTGTGTCTAGCATGATCATTAACCAGAATAATTTGACCCTGTTTCTTCTGGATCCTCTCCTGATTGCCTGTTTCTTGCTCGATGTAGTAGACATGCATTTTTATTAAAATGTACCTTCCAACTTTACAAAATTGTTTTGCTAAGACTTCTGCTTTGCAAGTGAATGGGCTTTTGGTGGAGAGATCTGAAGGTAACTGGTTTAGTTTGAAGGGCAGGCTAACTAGAGAGAGCGTCAGTGAAGTCGTCACGAGGATTCCATTTCAATGATTGTCCAACTATGGAAGTTGGTATCTGTGGGGCAGAGCGTAGATTTGGAGAAATGGACTTATGTTAGTGCACATTAGTGTTGCTTGACTTTTAGCTTTTGGGAGGGGTCATAAAAACATACCGTGTTTATTTAAGTAGTTAGAAACATTCAGCACTGAAGCATGTTACTACCTTGGCTAGAAGATTGTTTGGACTTTATATTGGAATGCTGAGTATTTGTTCTGCCTCCTGGGACAAACCATGACACACTGGAGCATGTTCTATGGTTAGTGATGTTGATGCAGTTTGTAGCTCAGTTGTCCTGAATAATGTAGGTCATTCATCTTTTCTGATTTCTATCATTTCAGTTTTTGTTTTGCTTTGGCAGATGATGTATTTAGAATCATCTTCGTTCTTATTCCCTTGTCCTAAAGGCTATACACAAAAAGCATATTTACAGTATGACTCGTCATTTGTAATTTGGTGATTTTAGTCCTAAATGAAAATAAACTGTATTGGACTATAATATGACTTATAGTTGTTGTGGGAAGTCAGGCTTTAGGCTTATATACCCTGTTAGGAAGAATATCTTTATGCTTTTTTGTTATTGTTGTTGTTTTGTTTCTTTTGAGACCACATTGGGTAGTGCGTAGGGCTTACTCTCAGTTCTGTGCTCAGGGATCACTACTGGGGCTAGGGGAACCATATGGGTTGCTGGGACAGAACCATGGATTGACTGTGCGCTAATAGCTCTGTGCTAAGGGTTCACTCCTGGGGGCTTGGGGAACCATATGGGTGCTGGGATGGCACTGTGGTTGGCTGTGTACAGGGCAAGTGTCTCGCCTGCTACATAATCTCTCTGGCCTTAGGAATAGTATCAGTTTTAAAGACCCAGGATAGGGGCTGGAGCGATAGTCCAGCAGGTAGTGCGTTTGCCTTGCATGCGGCCGGCCTGTGCCGGCCGGATTCAATCCCTGGCATCCCATATGGTCCCCTGAGCACCGCCACGAGTGATTGCTGAGTACAGAGCCTAGGAGTAATCCCTGAGCCGGGTGAGATCCAAAAAGCAAAATAAATAAATAAATAAATGAATGAATGAATAAATAAAGACCCAGGATATTTGGATTGCAGCCATAGTATGGAGAGTAGGGCATTTGCCTTGCATGCAGCCAACCTGAGTTTGATCCCATTACCCTATATGGTCCCCCAATTCCTATCAGGAGTGATCCTTGAGCAGAGAGCCAGGAGTAAGCCCTTCTCACCACTGCATATGTCCCCAAAACAAACGTCGGGGTATCTATCAGTTGAGGGTGGAGTTGGGAGATAGAGGGTATTCTTTTAATAAAAAGGTATCCACATCCATTTTACTTCTCAGGCTCTCTACTTTCTCATTTTTCAAGGGTCAGGCACTGAGTTTCCCACTTTGCTATTGACTGCCTCTCCACAGCTTGCTACTTAAAGCAGCCTGTGAAATTTAGAGTTTCCATTAAGGGGACTTGAAGATAACTATCACAGCAGGTTTGTGCTCTTTCTTGGAGGAGGCAGTCATCCTCTATCTAAGAAGGAAGCAAAGGGACGGTGAAGGGTTCTGTAAGCTTGACTTTTCTGAGAGTTGGTGCCCTAACCACGGAAAAGATGAGCTATGGACGCTGAAAGAATGTTAATGTCTAAGGAATTTTTTGACAGTTAAGTAAAGCTTAAATGTCACTTTGTCAGCCTACTGCTGACTTTGAAGACTTACCTTTGAGTGTTTCTTTGTGAGTTGTAAGTTGATTTTTTTTTGAAACGCAAGGCTTTATTTGTACTTTGGATTTCTTTGTTCTTTCTGTGGCATAAGGAACATAGGTATCAGTAACCATCTTGTGTGCTTATGAGATGTGGAAATCATGCTAAGCACACACGTGTCCAGTAATTTCCCCAGCTTGCAAGGTGGTATCTTTCTTTTTCCCCTTGGCTGTGTGCTCACTGATCGCTCTTGGTGGAGCTCAGGGGAACTTTGGGGGTGCTAGCGCTAGAACCCTGGTTGGCCATTGCAAGGCAAGTGCCCTGCCCATAGTACAATCTCTCTAGTTCTCTGGTGGTGATCAATTTTGCAGTTTTACTTTCAACTTTCAAATCACAGATTGACGGAAGTCCTGTTTTCAGAAGAAAGTGGAGTTGCCGTCTGACGAGCTTGTCTTCGTTGCATTGTTCAGGTGACCAGGTCGAGAGAAAATGGACCTGGGCCTGTGCACAGTGGTAGGTTGTCCTCAGGTTGGTTAGCTTGTTGGTTAGCGTCTAGGTGCTTCACACGCTTCCTCCAGGTGGCAGCGCACCTGGGGCTGGACAGTTGGAAAATGGGTACTGAGCAGCCGTGATGGTGTCTTACGTCAGTGAGCACAGGTGGAGTTTGGAGGAGGATGGAATGAAGTCTGAGCCCCTGGTCTGCAGGGAACAGCTGCTTTCTTTCCTTGGGGGCAGATGGTTGCCCCCAGAGGTTAGCAATGGAGTAGTTCCCTCAGGTCACAGCTGTGAAGAAAAGGCCCTAGCCTAGGTTTCTCCTGCCTGGGTGCTTGCAAGAGGGGCCTCTGGTCTACTCTGGTTTCTCTCCCTTCGCGCTTTCGTTTCTGTTTAAATCTTACATCACCCCAGAGATGCAGATTTGTCTGCCTTCCTTCCTTCCTTCCTTCCTTCCTTCCTTCCTTCCTTCCTTCCTTCCTTCCTTCCTTCCTTCCTTCCTTCCTTCCTTCCTTCCTTCCTTCCTTCCTTCCTTCCTTCCTTCCTTCCTTCCTTCCTTCCTTCCTTCCTTCCTTCCTTCCTTCCTTCCTTCCTTCCTTCCTTCCTTCCTTCCTTCCTTCCTTCCTTCCTTCCTTCCTTCCTTCCTTCCTTCCTTCCTTCCTTCCTTCCTTCCTTCCTTCCTTCCTTCCTTCCTTCCTAAAAAAGAAATTTAAAAACTTGTAAGAGTTGATTGTTTGAATTTATAATTATTTCTCTTAAGTGAAGCCAGAATGCTAAAGAGTCTTAAGTTTCTTCTCCAGAGAGAAGGATGGGCACGCTCGGCTGTGGGCTGTGAGCCCTGTGTTGGCTCACTTCTGCCTCTTCCCTCCTTCGGGGAATCAAGCAGGTCAGGATTTGTATCAGGAGCCACAACACCGTACCCGTTTGTACAGAGTTCCTCCTTTTCTAGGACTGCTTGGACTTTGCCTTTCCTCACGAAGTTAATTATATGTTTCAGAATCATGTGTTCTGTTAAAAATCACTTATGCGTGGTCTTGGAAAGAGAACTGGAGGCGTAGTTGCTTCAGGGGTGCAGAATATTGTTTTGGAGGCATTGAGAAATAAATCTGAAGAGTTAGTTCATTACCACCAAGACACATTTAGTCAGTGTATATAAACAAAAGAAGTCACAGTGTGCCTGGACATTATTTGTCCCAGATGGAGTTTAAACTTGGCTCATTATACAGCACTGATGTCATGGTGCATAAACCGGCTACGAATTAGAGACGTGCATAGAATCTGCTGTGTGCTTGTATGTGCAGAGGGCATGTGAGGAGGAGGGGGGCACTGGCTGGAAAATCTTTGTCACATTTTTCCTTTGCTGTCTGCAGAGACTAGTGTCAGTTCTGAATTTGGACTAGGTGCAGAATGAGGGAAGAATTGGAATAATCTGTTCATTTGTACAAGCCAGTAAATGTGAGCACTCAGTGATGTCGTTATTCCAAGGCAGAGTAGGAATGTGCTGGGCTCCTCAACTATTGCTTCCACACCATCAGCACTGAAATCTAGAAAGGCAAGTCCTCAGAATTACGTTTTCGGGCGCCTTTTCAGCCCATTGGCCCGGTAATTTTAAATCTGGGCTGTCTCTTTTGACCTTGTTAAGGTCTTAAATCTCCAGTGGTTTTCCTGGATTGTCTGGTAAATAATCTCTCAGGCAACTAAATCCTTCCTAGTTTAAGTTAGGAAGGCAAAACTGATGCTTTTCAGAAATCCAGCCAAGTTTGATTCATCATGGGAGTTTGGGGAAGGCAGCTTCTGGGTGAGAAAAGGCTCCTGGGGTCCTGAACACAGCATAGGAAATTTCTATCTACTGTGGTATTACTTTCTTACTTTTTATTGCTGACTTTCATTGTAATTGTAATTGCAAATGTTTATAAGTAATTCAAACGGTTTTGTGGACGTAAAGGGTTTAAATTTCAGACCTTGTAAGAGTGAATTCCAAAGTCGTCATTGTTGCTGGGATGCATGAAAGCTCAGCATGCCCTGGGATGTGAAGTTTAGAAGTTGAGCCTTTAAGGAGAGCCGGTGTGTTTCCTAAACAGAACATTTGGTCAGAGGTGAGAATTGGGTCACTGTCACTGTCACTGTCTTCCCGTTCATCATCGATTTGCTTCGAGCAGGCACCAGTAACATCTCCATATGTCCTGTCTCATGCAAGTAGAGCCCAAGGGCACCTGCTTGCTCCAGGAACATAAAGAGCCTCAAACCATTCCATCAGGTCATGGGTATGAGGTCTATAATTGTTACTGGTATTTGGCATATCAAATACGACACGGGTAGCTTGCCAGGCTCTGCCGTGCGGGTAGCATACTCTTGTCATCTCTAAATCCAGCATTTATTGATGAACCGAGCAGGGCTATGATAGGCTGGTCTGCTGGGTGGAGTTCTGACGGAGGGGAAGTCCAGATGTGGAGAATGGAGGTCCTCATGGAGTGGGGGTCTTCTGGCTTGTTGTTAGGCTCTGCTGGGCTGGCGGGCCAGGGCTAGAACCTGCCATCCCTCCCGGGCGCCTCATGAGCATCTGCTGGCACAGTGAGAGCCAGCAGCAACTCTGCCCCATGTCTGTCTCTGGACCAGCACACCTGGGCCGGATTAAAAAAAGACTGCAGCAGGGTGGATTTTGATGAGCCGGGCTGTGATAGGCTGGTCTGCTGGGTGGAGTTCTGATGAGGGGGAAGTCCGTATGTGGAAAATGGAGGTCCTCATGGATTGGGGGTTGTCTGGCTTGTTGTGAAGCTCTGCTGGGGTGGCGGGCCAGGGCTAGAACCTGCCATCCCTCCAGGGCGCCTCATGAGCGGATGGGCACAGTGAGAGCCAGTAGCAGCTCTGCCCCATGTCTGAGAATTGGGTGGTTTTAGATTTTATTGAGAAAATGAAATGTGGCAGCTTAGTTGAGGTTTTTTTCTTTAAATTTATTGGAAGCCACATTTTTTTTTTTGTTAACTGAGAGACTTGTCACTGTTAGAAATGTGAAGAGAAGAAGAATTAGTAGCGTCAGTGAGCACTATGCACCACAGCTACATAGTTTTGCTCTGTTCCTTGGAGCATACCTAAGAGGTAGGTATTTTTCCTTTTTCTGATGTAGAATGATTAAGTTGTCTTGCTTGGAAGAACAGGGCGAAAGGTATTCATCTGATTTATTCTCAGTTTGGAGCTAGGCTGTCCGAGTTGATTTGTAAAGTATTCTAAACTGAATTGAAAGTAAATTGAGACTAGCAGAGAGTGATATAGCTATTCACAGTTTGCATATTATAATGTGAATTACAAAGTAATTCTGGACTAAACACCCTGATTAATTATACCTACACACACACACACACACACACACATAACATTTAAATATTTGAAAGAAGAGTGTGTTATTGCAGATGACACAAGATGTGTTTCTTAATTAAAGATTAAGCTATAGGAAGTATTTTTTTCTTACCTACTATTCTGAGTCCTGAACTTATATATGAAATTGTTTTGTGTACATGCCATTTGATAAGAAGTGAGCCTTGGCATCAGGATACAAAAAAAAGAATATCTAGTTTGAAATTGAACTACTTAGAAGTCAGAAAGTAGATGTTTGGGGGATATGATTAACTTTGAATTCTTAGAAATAAGTCATGATTTGTTTGACTTGTCTTATTTTGAGTCATTCAGTAACTCACTAATATTCTTTTCCTATTATCAGCAGCTTAAAATGTACTAAGTGATTGGATATATCAGCTGTGACTTCTCTAACAGCCGGAAGTAAAGGAGAGAAATGCTGGGCCCATGGCTGAGTACTTTGGAAGTAGCTTTTTAGAGCAGTGGCTGGAAGACCAAAGGGAATGAACAGAAGGTGTAGGGGAAGTGTGGAGAGGAATAGGAGGAGGGAAGATGGAGGACAGATAGAGATGCCGATCAGTGCTACCAGTGGGAGAAATAGAAGAGGCAGAGCAGGGTGTAGAATTGGAGATACTATTGGAAGTGGTATAGAAGAAGTAGTTATGCCTGAAAGAAACAAACATCGTTTCACTTCAGTAATCTTGCCAGCTGCTAATCCAGCGACCATGAGAGTCACATTTAAAGGATAAGCCATCAGTTATTCTGGTAAACTATACAAAGTAGCTTAATCCCTGAATTATGTCACTGATGGATGTTTCCGAGCACCTTTACCGCTCACTTTGTCTTTCTTTTTGCCATCACTGTTGCCTACTAATGTCATTCTCCTACTGGAAAATAATGTGGCTCGGGAGATAAGGTACAGATTTGTAAGTGGGGCAAAACGTCTTTCCTGAGATGGTCCTGACCATTTTAGTCTTAACTTGACCCATAGTCTTAGTTTGACCTTCCTTAACCACATTGTAATTTCAAACACATCAGACATTCAGGCCTCCCTGAAGTTTCTTCTTCTCTTTTAATTTTGCTATTTTGGGGGATCTGGGGTACACATCCAGCAGTATTCAGGATTTACTCCTTTCTCTGAGCTCAGGGATCCCTCCGGCTGGTTTTGGGGGCCATATGGGGATTAAACCCGGGTTAGCCAATTGCAAGGCAAGCTCTGTACCTGCTGTATTATTTCTCTAGCCCTCTTCTTACTCTTAAATGTCCTTCCCAGCTATAATATTCCCTGATTTCATTGTAGTTTCTTCAGTCTCCATAGCATTTATAGCTGAGTCATATTTGATTACAGTTAATTGTAACTTTTTACTTTTTTATTTCCAACCTACAGAAGGGTAGGATTTCATCTTCTGTTAAGAGTCACAAGTGCTTAATGAAGTGCCTGGCACCCAGTAACCACTTAGCAAATGTTTGTTGAATAAGGTTTCAGTAATTGCAAATGGGCTTAGTGAGTTTAATGTAGTCAGTGAAGTCAAGGGATGAATGAATGCTATTATTTTCTGCCGCAGCAGGGAGGATTCACCACTCCATAAAAAATGCACTGTCCTGGTACAGTGCATTTTCCCTTTCTGATCTTATGAGATATGACACAAAATATTACATAATGACATGGACTTTCAGACGACCCCCCACCCACTCCATGGGCGCCGCCATTTTCCACATTGGACTTCCCTCTCATCAGAACTCCACCCAGCCGACCAGCCCATCACAGCCGGCTCGCGCGGCAAAGCGGCCAGCGGTTCATCAATAAAGGCTTTATTTGGAGGTGTTTATAGAGTATGCCTCCCGCACGGCAAGCCTAGCAAGCTGCTCGTGTTGTATTTGATATGCCAAATGCCAGTAACAATTATATTAGGTCATTCTCATGACCTAATATAATGGTTTGAGGCTCTTTATGTTCCTGTACCAAGCCTATGCCCTTGGCTCTACAGCATGTGACAGGACATATTGAGATATTACTGGTGCCTGCTCTAGCAAATAGATGATTAACGGGAAGATCGTGACATGGACTTTGAGAAGGGTATATATAGAATGCCAAAATTTTTTGCTTGTGAATATATAATGACAGAGTATTGGCTATTGATTTTCTGTTAGAAAGATGGGAGGGTTCTTTGTTACTTCCTTGTTCAGTGCTCAGGAGTGACCCCTGGCGGTGGTTGTGGGGTCAAATATAGGTGCAGGGCTGGGGGGGTGGGGAAGAAACCTGGGGCTGGCCTCAAGCTAAATGAGCACCTTAACTTCTCTTCTCTCGTGGTCCCTTTCTGTATTTTTGGTCTTGCCTTAGGAAGTGGAAGAAGTGTGGATGAATGACGGGATAAGCACTGAATTGGTTTTTTAAAATAGTAAAATATTGAAACGGAGGCAATTTACACTGACCTTGAGATTTCCAAATTGTTTAGGTTTAATTCACAGTTTATCAGAATGAACACATTAGCACAGACCATGTTGCTCCCTTCTATCCCGTCAAAATCGCCCGTAAGTAGGGAGATTTGTGACGCTCAGTGTGCAGAGCATCATCAGGATAGAATTAATTGGGTGGAAAGTAGTAGGAGCTACTGATTCCCCATCCATGGGGCCACATGTCTGGGAACACAGGCCGAATGGATGGAATGAAGAAAGTGGTTGTTCCTAACTTGATGGACATTTTGACAGTGATTAACAAGGATTAGCTATAATTTGTTCTTGATGAACATAATTATCAGCTAAAGAAGAAGACATATTTTGTATTAATTCTGTAAGAAATGTATTTAATAAGTGAAAGATTTAAATAAATGTAATGGACAGGGATATTTTGTAGCTGCTAACTCATAGCTAGAGAAAAACTACACTTAAGCTTATGTGGAATTTTGGTCTTTTCTATTCTTGGTTTTTATCTTGAAAGACCTTAAGTTGAAACTTTAGATTTGGGCATTTGTGGCTGTCTTAAAAGAGGCTTTTAACTTAGTGTGGCCATCTGTATTACGCTTTGCACTTTTCCCATTTAAGTTAATGCTATATTTTTACTCTTAGTAAGCAGTAGCTCTTTCTGTAATCGAATCTCTATTCAAGGCAATATACAATTAGAAGGAATAGCAATGTACCGCTGCATACAAGCTGTCATTATATTTTCTTCAGAGCCCTTACCACTATCTATAAATGTTTTATTTTGCTTAAATTCCTCCCACCAACATCTCGTTCCATGCAAGTTCCAGATTTGTTAGCCTGTGGTGGGCAGAATTTTATTATCTAAGGCTCTAAGTCTTAGTGCCTGGAGGAATGCCTTACCCCTTCTGACTCTCATTGGTATTTGCTGAATTAGACTTAGGGATAGTAACTCCTCTAAAGATACTTATTTTATAGAATGCAATTAAACTTGTCTGTATTTTAAGCAGGCGCTGTTATGGATTCAGTGCCTGGACTGTTCCTAAATCATCTCATTCCTCTTTTCTTGATTACCTATTAACCCATTCTAATCTTTTGTTGGTAATGACGCATTGTTCGGAGAGGCATAGATGATTAAATGCAATCATCTCAGGGCTCTTGTTTTCTTATGGCTATTATTGGGTTCTGAGAAGTGGCATTCATCATCGCAGTGATTAAGTAGTTTGCTCATCCCATCTTTGGATTCCAGAGGAATACATAAAGTTAGACAGGGACTCTGTGAGAGTAACTCCTGTCCAAATAAAAACAGCTATGTTGGAGTGAGTGCAGATTCCTTGGATGAGAACGCATTGTTCGTTCTGAGAACACGTCTTCGATCTGGTTAAGTACATTCTCTCTTTAGAGTGGTGGAAGAAAAGAACGTGCATGTTGTCTGGAGGCTGAGTCAAGTGCTACCACAGTCAATTCCCTTTGGTTATTGCTTTTTTATATATTCCTTTATTAAAAAGGGCTAGAGTATTCCCTGTTATTTAAGTTTTTTACTATACCACTGTGAGATACACAATTACAAAGATGTTCATGATTGGGTTTTAGTCTACAGTGTTCCAGCACCAGTCGCCCCCACCGCCCTTCCCAATAGCAGTATCCCCACATTCCCTCCCCATCTCCCTGCCTGCCTCTGTGACAGGCACTTTTCTTCCTCTACTCTCTCTCTCTCTCTCTCTCTCTCTCTCTCTCTCTCTCTCTCTCTCTCTCTCTCTCTCCCTCCCCTCCTCCTTCTCTTTCTTTATATTGTGGCTTGCAGTATATACATTTAGGGGTTATCATCTCTCTTCATTTCCCTTTAAACGGTATCTGCTGGATGATCATTAATGCCGAGTTCAAGTGAGAAGTGTTCATTTATCTGCGACACAGCAGGAGTAAGGCAAGCCTTCTAGATACGGCAAGCAAGTGGAAAAATGGCCAAGTGTGAAACAGGATCTCCTCTGGCAGCTTAGTTTTTATCTTGATTGGGTATTGGATTTAACTTATTAAGAATGTTGCAAATGTGATATTTTTTCTTTGGTCAGTCATTAATGTTCTCCCAGCAGAAGCTTCCATGATGGTCACGAATGTGGTAGTTGATTGTTTAGTGAGGTGGTTGGTACTTTTTTGAGACAGAAATTAGGAATTTGCCTCTCGAGTAGTTTTAGACACTGCCGATCCTCTGATTAATCAGCCACCCACGTTTAAACTGCAAAGGTAGCTTTTTTTCCCCCCTGTAATGATTAGGAAATAGATCTAAATTTAGATTTATACTTTCAGGGGCAGGGAGGTAGGGTTTGAGCACATGCCTTGCATGCAGGAGGCCCAGACTTAAGAGGCTTCCTCTCTCCAAGTGGATTTATAGCTTTCAAGAAAACTCTCTTACACCTGTTTCAGTTGGCGTCTTGTGTAAATCTTTCTCAGGTTGCTGTGTTTAGCCTTTTGCTCAATTAAATTAATTAAAAACTTTGTTTTATGGTTTCTTGAGGCTTTGAAAGAACGGTCACTTCTTTTTCACTAAGTCTTGATAAACTGTCCTCTGTGGTTCACATACCCCTGACAGCTGAAACTGACCTGATGGAGAAATGGTAGCCCAAAATATGCTCTTCTGATTGCGTTACCATGTTCTGTTTTAGCATCTCTGGGGGAGGCAGAAAATGTGTATCTTTCCTCTACTCTTCCTCTGATAAGACACACAATGCTTCATGAACTGGTTAAATGCTGACTGGAAAAGCAGGAAATGCTTAGTGAGTAGACCAAAATGAAGGGTTGTATTTAAGAGAGCTTGTAAAAGCTAAGTCTGTTCTGTGGCTAGAAAAAGACTGTGATTCTGAGAGCCCGACTTCCATGATACAAAAGATTCAGTGCCAAGAGCCTGCCAGGGGTGTGACTCACTCCCTCAGGCTATGCCATCAAGGCCGCTGCCGGCGCGCTGCCATCTTGTCAGGCACGCTTTATTGGTCTTGTGTGTGTCAGAACTTAATTTTTTATCTTTCCTTTACAGACAGTGAAAATTGATGGTGGTCAGTCTCGCTCAGGATAATAATGTCTGCTTTAAAAATGTCTGTCAAATTTAATACGGTTTGCCCAAATAATGACCTTTCCTCTTATTAAGAAAAATTGACATCGTGACAGGAGATTTGCCTGGTTTCTGAGGTACCTCAGAGATTATAATCTCGTTGCCATAGCTACTCCGCTGCAGGGAACAGTGTAGGAACTAATATTTGAGAGTGAGATTTGAGAAGGATGCTTAAAAGCCCTTTCCCTATTGTGTCTCTCCCTGATGGAGTGGGATGGGGTCAGGAACTGGCCCTGGGAGCAAATGGATTTTGGAGAATTGATGCCTCCAGGCCACTCTGAAAAGTGCCTGGTGTCAGTGATCACTAAGGAACTATTAAGGCTGCTCTTAAGGCCATATTGTAAACAAATATTGTGGCAGAATTGGTAACACATCTTAAGTCAGAAGTTCCTTTTTGGGGGATGAAGGGTAGCCCACACAATGGCAGTGTTCAGGAACTATGCCTGACTTTGTGCTTGTGGGACTCAGGGCTCTCTGCACTGCTGAGGATTGGGCCCGTACCACCTGCTTACAGAGCACACGCCCGAACTCGTTGAGGCAAGACAGAGAAGGGAACACAGTGCTAATAATTGTTGAAAGTGCTAATACGAACCTAAAACTGAGCATTAAATACAGGCAGTAAGATACACATGATGACCTCTAAATGTATGTATTGCAATCCACAATGTTTAAGAGAAGGAAGAGAGAGAGAGAGACAGAGAGACAAGAGAGAGAGAGAGAGAGAGAGAGAGAGAGAGAGATAATAAACCCACCAAAGGCAGGCTAGGGGAGGGGGAGGGAATCAGGGACATTGGTGGTGGGAAATGGGCACTGGTGGAGGGATGGGTGCTAGAACACTGTAAGACGAAACCCAAATATGAACATCTTTGTAATTGTATATCTCATGGTGGTATAATAAAAATATTAAATAAAAAATGAATGTGGGGAAGCTTTACCTAAAAAAAAAAATTGTGTGATTCAGACTTGTTGTTCATTAAATATTCCACCTGGTGTCCTGACTCTGTGATAAGGTGACTTGAGATAACTTCCCCACTAGTCCCTCAGGGTAACAGATCTCCTCCTATAAAAATGTCATCCGGTAATATAAGGACCAATGGGGACAAGTTCCATAGGAAATGGAACTTGTCTTTGAGGCTTTCTCTCCAGCCCAGAAAATTCTTTTCCTTGCCTGGGACTTTTCTATAATACTGGTGAACTATACTTCCAGAATTATCATTCAAGACAGTGTTAAGTGTTTGAGTATGGTAGAAGAGAGTATGTCCGTTTGGTTTGTTAGGGACTGCCTGGGAGAACAGTCTTGGTGTCCTTGATTTCTCCTCCTGTGGGTTTTACAGGCATATTTTATAGATTTATCTCTAGAGGGCTCACACAAAACAAATCATTTTAGCTCTATTACAATGATGGAGAATCACTCTACAATTTTCGGGTTTTTTTTTTTTTTGTGTGTGTGTGTTTGTGTGTCACACCCAGAGATGCTAAGGGCTTACTTCTGGCTCCATGCTATGGGATCACTCCTTGCATGGCTTGGGGTCCAGATGGGGTACCGGGATGGCACCTGGTCATCCGCCTGCAAGATAGCATCCTGTCCGCTGTGCTGTCTCTCTGGTTTACTCTAAGGGGTTTTAAAAAAGACATGGTTAATTCTCTTTATTGGAGTGTTTTATACTGTGTTAGTCTAGATGTTCTATATTTATGAGAAATTTAATGAAAACTACATTTACCTTAGGAATTACTTCAAAAGCTCAGCTTGAATAAAGAAAATGGAAATCACTGTTAAATCTAAAGGGATTTCCTTCAGAGATCTTAAAATGGCACAATGTGTTTACATTGGTGAGAATTTATTTTTTAATTCTGTTTTTAATTATTTTTATTTTTTACTGAATCACAGTTACTAAATATAGTTACAAAGTTGTTCATGATTGGGTTTCAGTCATATAATGTCACAAAACCTGTCCCTGAGAATTTGTGAATACTGAAAACAAAGATTATTGACACAGTTAACTTTACAGGAAAATAATTGCCTTGAAATAAATGCTATAATTCAAGATAATGAGAAGCAACAGAGGAGCGCTTAGGCTGCTTCCTTCTGAATGAGCCAGTTTTTTTTTTCAGTTCATGTATTTCCTGATTAAAATAATTTAATATCCCAGCAGTGTCTCCTGTGGCAAATTATTAGAAGCAGCAAAATACATGGATATTGAGGGTTTAGGATTTGAGGATGAATGACTGTGATCTCAATAGTCTTACAACACAAACCGTTATGGTACGTGAAGTTAAGAAAGTGGATTTTTATATTGCATTTTAGTTCTTGCTTTGGCAGCACAAGTACAAAAAATTAAATTGTTTTATGAAAGTTTAATTCCTAAGATAAAATAAGTACTTGCTGTGGTTTTCCTTTGTCGCATAACTTTTATTCATATAATGAAAATAGATACTAAGCAAGTATTTTATGCCAGGTAATAGTTCGAGAACTTATTGTATGCCACGTCTTATTCCTTACAGAACCAAGATTAATGAAGGAAAATAGACGCTAAAATAGTTGTTTCATTAATAATTGCAGTGGTAAATTCTAAGAAGTAAAAGGTATAGACGCCCCTTGTGAAAATTTGTAGTAGGAGAATGTTTGGCAGTTTATCGCCCCATTTCTGAGCTTAGCTGAGAAGGATAAAAGGTATGAATGCTTGTCAGAAGAGCATTTCAGTGTCTCTGTAACGCTTAATGGCTCAAGGCAGAGCGGGCAGCGAGGCTTATTCCAAGAGCTAGATCAACATTTACTGACATCCTTCCGGTTTCGAGAAATACATTGTCAAAATAGGCTAATCTTAGATCTCCTCGTTAGTATTTAGATACAACTTAGTTTTTCCTCCCCCCCATCACCCTGATGTAAAAGAATGGAACTAGAAGTAAAAGATGTAGTTTTAAGAGATTGACTTCTAATATTAAATCTTATGTTCATTTTTCTAGAACATTGACATTTAGTTAATTTAGAAATTTGAATATTTTTGGGGCCTATTTGTAATTTTAAAAAATACTGCTCACTAGTATTTCCGTATGCTCTTTCATTTTTTCTGAGAATTGTTATAAATGTATTCCTCTTGCTACATAGTAGATTCATATATTGTAGATTAGTATCAGACACTTGGGAATAGCATGTAACATAGGGTCAGATCTAAATCTCATTCTTGTGTACTTTTTCTTGATAAAATTTGTTTCTGGTCTTTTTTTCTTTCCAACTATTCTAATTTAGAATTATTCAAATCAAAGAGAAATTTTATGAAATATAAAGTCTCAAAATTGAGTGTAAATATTAGTTATATGTTGTTTGTTACAGTATTCAGCTAAATTCTCGTGTATGTACTTACTCAGATTTGAACTAGGTTTAAGATTGATTTTAAGTTTTGTGTTTGTACAAGATTCTGTGCTACATACTTCTTGTCTAGTTCATGAATTTAAGTAATAAAGCTGTTGAAGATAAACTCCAGATGTTCTAGTATTAAATTGAAATTAATGTGTTATTTTGGCAGGTTATTCTTGTTCAAGTTAATCCAGGTGAGACTTTTACAATAAGAGCTGGAGGATGGAACACTTCAGTGCATTCAAGGTAAGGAGGATTTTGTAAGTCTTTTAACGATGTAAAGTTTCTGTCTTTTTCTTGAGAGTTTTTCAGGAGTAAAGTATCTGAGCTATTTCATTTATCTTTTCCCCCTGTCAAACAGCAGGACTTCTTAATGCTGATGCAGATTTATAAGATATAAAGAACTAACTTAAATGCGCTTGGTTTTTTGTGTTGACCTGTGATTGTATTAATTTAAGTTAGAAGAGCTTTGCAGTCTTTTCATATTACTTTAAAAATTTTACTTTTTTAGGGACTGGAAACATAGCCCAGTGGGTAGGGCGTTTGTCTTGCAGCGTCCCGCCTGTGCCTGCCCGGGTTCGATCCCTGGCATCCCATATGGTCCCCGAGCACCGCCAGGATAATTCCTGAGTGCAGAGCCAGGAGTAACCCCAGAGCATCGCCGGTGTGACCCAAAAAGCAAAAAAAAAAAAATAAAAATTTTACTTTTTAAAGTAATATGAGAACATCAGCAACGCTTTTCCCAATGAAAGATTTTAGCCATGTATTGTGTGGGTATCCATGATGTTCATGGGTAGTATTGCTTTTATTAGTAAAATTTGTGTAGAGGATCTATGAACAGATTCATTTTTTGGCGAGCAGTCAATTCATTCAGAATTTGGTGTCTTACGAGAACACGTATTGTGTCACAGTTTGTGTAGGTCAGGAGTTTGAATGGGTGCGGGTCTCTCGAAAGGCTTAAAGGAGCTGTGGACCTGCCAGCACTGCCTGCAGGTCTGAGGGAGCGTCTGCTCTCAAGCTTCCGGAAGTGGTTGCTGACGGGATTTAAGATTCCTTGTGGGGCACATGCGCTGCCTGAGCCCATGTGCTCGCGCCCAAATGGCTAAGCACATGTGGCAGCTGCACCCCCCTCTCGAGATGTGTATTTTTGTGCTTTCATACCTAAACCGGGATGCATGTGCTGGCCCTCTCTCTGCATTTGGAGAAGCCCGCGTTTTCCCTTGAGTGCATTACTCTCTCTTGGTTCTCCCTTCTTCCCCTCCCTAAAGAACCTCAATAGAAAATCTGTTTTTTACTTAAAAAAAAAATATTTTTGTGGGCTTTTGGCACAGTGCTACTTCCCTCATTTCCTTGCTGAGTGAGCCTCTCCTTAGGGTCACTACATATAAACAGCCGCCATATGGTCGCTGGTTCCATCAGGTGGGCAACTGGAAGGCAAGAGGGCATAGTGGGTTCAACCCACTCAAGAAACGGGTGTGAATATCAACCAATAGGAAGCTTTAGGAGTCACCCAAGAAAGTCATGATTGTCGACTGTCCTTAATAATTCATGTCCCTCCCTCATGCAGAAACACCCCCGCCAACTCTCCAGCTGTTTATTACTGCATCAGCTCAGAATTCAGAACCTTGTTTTCCAAATAAGTTTTTAGATATTGGTGAGTTTCCTCAGGTGCAGTTCTTAAAATATAGTTTCTGGGGCATTTAAATTAATTTCTAGTCTGTGTAATGGCAGAGCCTCCTTTACAGGTGTGACTCAGTGGTAGAGTTCCTGTTTGGCATGTGTGCGTCCCTGGGATCAATCCCTGGTATGTGGTAAAGAAAGCCAAAAAACCCATGAATACCTCTCTGCTGTAGTTCACTTCGGAAAGCAACTTAGGTACTCTGAGTAATTTCCTTGTGGGAAGATCAGTCCAGGTGTGCAGCTAGTCTGTATGTTTTGCTGTTTTGAAAGGTGTTATTTTGTATATGCTTTTGGTGGCAGTGATTGGGATTATGGGAAAATTATAAATTAGCATGGTTTTGAGTTCAATGCTAGGCAATTTCTGCTGGACTTTGTTCAAGGATTTCATTTATGTCTCTGCATGTGTATTAATCATACGTTAATACATAGTTAGAAATTACTATTAGTTCTTCAAAGTGAGCTGCATGGGCGCATCTTGACTCTTTTCTAATGCCTTACATAAAAGAGCATGTAGGTTTATGAGTTTTCTTCTTTGCCTACCTCTGTGAAGGGAAATAACAGTATTTTTTGTGAGAATTGATTTAAACAATTACGGATTGTATAGTTCTATGCTCACTGTGTCTTTCTGATTGATCTGTGGTATTCTAAATTAATCTTTGGAGAAAAACCTAGTTTTTGTTGAATCACAGGAAGAAACTTTAAGTCAAATAGAGGAAATAAGGAATTTTCAATTAGTGTGCAGTATAGAATCAAACATCTGTTTATATTAAACCAATTTTATCAACAAGTAGTACTTCAGAAGCTATTCTTTATCCTAAAAAAGAAAAAGAAAAACGTTTTCCAACATCGAATAAGACAAATGTTTTCAGTTCAGCTAGAAAGCAGTTTGTCTGTGGTCCTGGTAACATTCGACTCTTCAGAGTTGGCGGGTGCACTGTCGCACAGTTCTCTATAACTGTGTGTATACGTAGGATCTCCAAAAGCAAAAAAGCCCTCCAGTAGATCAGTTTATCCAAAATCTACTCTTGTCCTGTCATACGCTGTTTGGAGATAGGTTGGAGTTATGCCGGCTGTTGCTTGGAGGTTACTGCTGGCTCAGTTTTCAGGGGTCACTCACTAGCAGGGTTCTCAGGGAGGTGTGCAAACCCAAACTCCCAGACTTCCTGCATGCAAGGAAAGTACTACATCCCATTGAACTATCTCCCAACCTACTGTCCGGTGTGTGTGTGTGTGTCTGTGTGTGTCTGTGTGTGTCTGTGTCTGTGTGTGTCTGTGTGTCTGTGTGTGTCCCCAGATAGTCAATTCCCCACTTGTCTGTTTTTGGAGTTCTCTGCAGGGAACGTTGTAAATATCCATTACCTGTTCACAATGGAGGCTTTGTATTTATTATGATGAAACTTGCAGATCAGTGTCATTATTAACACTTCCCTTTTAATGCTTTTAAAGATGTCTTTCACTAAAGGAAAATAGTGGAACCACTTATGTTTAACAGCTCCGACTCTCCTTTTCTTTTTGTTTTTGGGCCACATCTAGTGATGCTCAGGGTTCACTCCCTGGCTCTACACTCAGGAATCACTTCTGGTAATTTGGGAACAGTATGGGATACTGGTGATCAAACCTGGGTTGGCCACATGCAAGGAAAGTGTCCTACCCACTGTACTGTTTTTCTGTAACCCTCCTTTTCTTTATTCTCTTCTGAACACCATCATAATCTGAGGGTTCTCTTTATTTGGAACATAGTAATACTGGCCCAGTTACAAGAAATGGTACAGAGCAGAAGGAGAGGGAACAGCTCCTGAAACCAAGTGGCATACTTGCTTGGACTTTGGGAAGCACTGGGCAGCAATTAACTGCATAAACTAGAAGGAGCCTATCATCCATCCATCCATCCATCCATCCATCCATCCATCCATCCATCCATCCATCCATCCATCCATCCATCCATCCATCCATCCATCCATCCATCCATCCATCCATCCATCCATCCATCCATCCATCCATCCATCCATCCATCCATCCATCCATCCATCCATCCATCCATCCATCCATCCATCCATCCATCCATCCATCCATCCATCCATCCATCCATCCATCCATCCATCCATCCATCCATCCATCCATCCATCCATCCATCCATCCATCCATCCATCCATCCATCCATCCATCCATCCATCCATCCATCATCTATCTCTATCTATAATGTACATGCCAGTATTCTCATATTCTTATGTAATGGGTATGAGATTTACATATGAAGAAGCTAAGCTCAGTAGAGGTTATTTGACATGCCTGAAGAGAGTCATATAGCTACAAAGAGGAAAAGGTGAGTTTTTGTCTCTAATATGTCTTGACTTCAGAGTGTAGACATTTTATTTACGCTCTTTGGCCTTATATAAAAAAAAATCATTAACTCAAGAGAATAAGACTTCTCCCTTGGACCTGTGACAAGAGTGAAGTAAGTTCTAATTCCTGGGGTAGTGGCATGAATACTCAAATTACCATGCTTAAAAGACCAGGAATATCTGAAGGAAGTTTGCAAGACAGAAGTGGATGGTGGAAACAAGCACTTGTTAAAGAGCTACGACCGACAGTATGGGATAGCAGATGATTGTGACCTAGAACTTCTTGAATTGTTTATGCCTCAAATTAGGATACGATAAGGATTACAGCTGGTTGCCATCCTTCCTGGAAACTTTGAAATTGTCTGTGAGTTCAATTGCTTGGATTTGAATGTTAGCATAACAGTTTTCTCTGTAGACATCTATGACATCACTAGGAAAATAATCATTAGAAAAAATTTATGACATCACTAGAAAAAAACTCACTAGAAAAAATGAGCAGAAGCTCATTTGTGATGCCAAGTAAAAAGGGAGTTTGAAAAGTCACAAATTCACAACAAGTCAATGTAAAGAATACTGTTACTCTGGGGGAAAGAAACAGGATTTTGTTTTCATGGGAATGTCCTTGGTGATAATGAAGGAAGAAAAACACAGGAAACATGCAATATGCTGTGAAAGCAGAATCATTTCTAATAGAACATTTCTTAATATTTTCCATGAAGCATGAAGCATAGCTCTGGAAGGGCCCACAGAAGGTCAGAGTTCATTCTCACTTGGAGAAAGTAACATACCTATGGCTCCTAGACAGGTTCCTAGCCTCGGCCAGATTGGAAATGGTACAGAGTGCTAATTGTCAGGGGGAAAGGAATATTTGAAAATATGAATTCTTGCCTTTGCCTAAATTCGGCAATTAATAAGGAGAGCTGTGGGCATCCCCATTATTTTCATTCCTTGTCTGGGCTAAGGTGCTGCCTGGAAGGGCAGCCTTCCTTCCTGTCCACACATACCATCTTTTTATCTAGACCATTTCTCTGCTCCCTGTGAAATCCTCCAGCCAAAATAAATAGCACACTTCCTTTTAGACTCTTGGTTTCTCACCTCCAGATTCTCTCTTGGACCACTGCAGCCCATTTCAACTACCTCTGCATTTCTGGGGAAGGTAGACTAGAACGTATGTTCAGTGTGGTTGTGTGTACAAGCTTTCCTGTGCCCTTAAACTAGACAGAACTCAGTTTTGACAGGAAATACTATATCCCTCCACCTACCTTCAGCTACACAGCCTGTTATAATTAGGGCCTGGACCCTGGGCGGACTTCGACATTGTATTGGACAGACATGGTGACATTAAAAACTGTTACTATTCTGCTGGGAGCTTAAATATACTTATGTAAGTATTTTGACTGGTTGTTAAAGCTTCTAAAGAAGAACTTTCAAATTTCAAGTCATATTGATCATTTAAAACTTTCCCTTCAGATAAGTGTTGTCTAAATAACTGTCATGGTAATTCTCTTAGATGGCTGTTTTGACTAATTTGTCATTTATGATACAGAGGTTAAGGGGATCGACTCCATACCTCTCTATGGTCACAGTGTCCACCACCAAAGTTCCTGTTTCTTCATCGCACCAACACAAAGACCCCTCTGCGGATTTCTTACCCCTCCCCATCTACCCTTCTGCCAATCATCCCTGAGTGGCCCTTTATTAATACAGCATTTTTGTGTGTGTGTGTGTGTGTGTGTGTGCACACACACACCTTGAGATTGCTACATAGAAATGGAGAATCTGAAGAAATTAGGTGTTACTGTGGTATAAAATAAAAACAAAATGAACAACACCATTATTCAAATAAACACAATTTACAGATACTTAATTGCTTTTTTTTGGGTCTAAAGTAATTAAGATATTTCATACAAAGATAGTTGACTGCTTATTTAAGTGAAGTGCCTTGAGACCTTGCATTGAAAGCAGAATGTCTGGAAAGAGCAAAACTTGTGTAGCTCTAGGCTAACATGACTGGTGCTTTGATACATTCAGATGTGAAGGTGTTTTCCTCGTACTTGTTCTCCTTATGCTTTCCTCAGTTTTGTGTGGAATCCCAGTGACTGTGGGAACCCTTTCATTGATGCACACCACACTCGGCAGGGAGTTCCAAGCGCCCCATGGAGAGCCAGCTGGTCCTCTTTTCTGAATCGACTTGTCTCCCACCCCTGCTCTCCTTGAGAGTCAGCATCCAGACTGCCACCGGACCTTAGAGCTGCCTTTCTTTCCCTTCCTTGTTGGGTATTTTAAGTGCATTTATTGGACCCGTTTGACACATCCAAAACTGACTCGTCATTCTTTCTAAGAATTTTATGATGGGGCTTAGAGATCGCTCATCACTTGATTTGTTTATTGAGAATTGACACACATGGTACAGCTTGGGTTTATAAGCTGGCATGATCTTTAATTTCAACGATAAAACTTCTGTGCGATCTGTTTCTTTAAGGCAGACAGCGTGTCAATGAAAACTTCTTATTTTACTGGCTGACAAACCGAAGAAGAGGACCTATTGCAAAGAAGTTTGTCTTTTACAAAGGTTGACGGGCCTTGCCTTGGCTTAAGTTAGCAAAAGTTTCTGGTCGAAAATATTGTGGTGATCTAATAGTTTAAGTATTATGCTCTAAATACCATATCATACCTGAACCTTTGCTGATTTTTATTACATGAATGTGTAATTTATTTATTTTATTGGGCCTCTCAATTAGTTCTCAGCAACTCTGGGGAATCTTCAGTGATTCTTGGTCAACCAAGCTGCAACTTCAATGTAAGCACCATGGATCTGGTGTTTCCAGCCTAGTAGTGCCAGGGAGTACCCAAACCATGACCAAACTTGGTAATGCTCAGGAGACTATGTGGTGCCAGGGATGGAATTGGGATTAGTCACACTCGAGGCATGTACTCTAACGCCTGTACCATCTCTGGGCCCCGTGCAATTGACATTTGATAGTATTTTAGTTATTAGAAAATATATTGGAAGTGGAAATAATTTTCAATTATAAGATAAGATCAGGATTTTCAGAACTTTTCTTTCCATACACAATATTACTGCTTTGAAAAACTCATTTATTTTACCTTGGGTTATGAGTATGTGGGATCACTAATCTGAGCCCTCACAGTAATACTTTTTAAGACAGAATAGCAGGTCTTTTGCATGGGCTACCACCACTGTCCTTTGTGGTTGATTCACAGCTATATTTGGGAGAGAGTTCACTTTTCTTCAATAATACTTTGAGCCTTTATTGAAGAGTTAGCTTTTGGGAAGGCCAAAAGGTTCCACCAGTTTACAGCTCATTTCTAACTCTAGCACATTACCATCAGGACAAATCAGTCTTTTCCTTGTGTGTATATTAGTAATGTGATAAGTATGAAAGTCACTTTTAGCATTTTAGTGTACATCTGATTACTGAAATCCTGGGGCATTTAATTTTGGGTGTAATGATTGGATTTTCTTTCATACCTGGACATGGGTAGCCATGACTTAAAAGTTGCTCGTCTGTCTTCTGAACTGAGGGGGCTTTTTCAGGTAGCTTGCTGATGAGTAATTGAAAGTTTATCAGCAAAGTGGCCCTCATAAAAGGCTGGTTAAGTATCCATTGGTCATTAACTGGAATTGCCATTTGGGGAAGGAGAGGAAGGAAAGTTGATGATTGATAATGAGGGGTTCTTGTCATGCTGGGATTCCATTGTAACATGAGTCTAGTTATATTAGTGTCAAGCTGTGTAGCTTCTCAGGAGGTATTAAGCCTCTCTTCTGGGGCAGTACCCAGTGCATCTGTCTTAAGTAACAGCATGCTCATATAGATGTGTCGGGGCGCCACTGGGGTCCCCAACAGTGCCGGGAACGAGTTCCCTTCTACCTCCGAAGCCAGCAGGAAATGGATGAAGACTCAGGAATCCAATGCAGTTTTAAAATGCTTTACTTATCACAGGTTCAGGCATACAAATCAGCAATAGGAAAAACCCTGTGCTTAGGATTCCCAGCTAGAACCCTAGCCACCTGTAGGCCAAGATGGCGGCCACCACGTGTTAAGGCCCTGTAAAGAGGAGACAAAGACAAGACTCCCAAGAAGGGTGTGAGCCCCAAAAGAGAGCCTAAAAGAGAGCCAGAGAGGAAGCAGCCTAGTTTTATCCCCCTGCAAACTCAGACCTCCCACTATTATGGGAAGCAGGGGAGGGTCAAATGCCCTCAGGTAATTTCTCCCAGCACCTCACCTAGGCCCTATTATATACTAATGTTTTGAGCCAAGATCTGCCTGGAAATGCCTTTTATAGGGTAGAGAAGGGGGTTTCTGAGATGGGATGTCTCTGTACCAAAGACTAATACTAATGCCAGTTAAATATTTCTCCAAGCCTTCACAAGAGTCTCATCTACTTCACGGTAGTTTTGTATTTTAGTTGCCTTTGAGTTACCAGGGAGCCATGCTTGCTTGTTTGGAGGAAAACAACATTTCTTTCTGGTCTAATTACTTAGAGATCCAACGTGGCCAGGCAAATATGCTGGTAAGATCTAACTAGTCCCACGATGATTGTGGTAGCATGAGCGAATATTTATACCAGCCAATAAAGAATACATGGTCAGATAAACTGCCACATTTAAACTACCCCATTAACTACAAAGTGATTTGCAGAAGGCAATCCAGGGCAGATGCAGAGGATTTTAGGCTTTTAGGTGTCCTGCAACATAGATGAATTTTTTTTTTTGGTTTGGTTTATGGGTCACACCCAGTGATGCTCAGGGGTTACACTTGATTTGCACTCTGGAATTACTCCTGGCAGTTCTTAGGGTACCATTTGAGATGCTGAGGATTGAACCTGTCTTGATTTTGGAGATTTCCTGCTGTTGATTGAACCAGTGCAAGGCAAGAGCCCTACCCACTGTACTATATGACTCTGGCCCCAATTATGGAATTTTAAACCACAAGACAAAGCTTCTACTATTGTTAATTCCCATGGCTTACTCTGCCTCTCTAAGTACTGTTTTAGTGATTTAACTTTTTTAGATGTTATAAAAGTTGTCTTAGAAGTCAAGACTGTAATGTTATTCTAAGGCCATTTATTACTGATTAAACTTAGCCTCAGTTTCCTCTATTAAAATTGGGGATTGCTCTGAATCCTATCCAATAAAGTCCTGAGATAATCTATTGTGCTTGCCATTATCAGCATCTTCGTCTAGTTTTGTTCTAAAGAGAGGTCATGATCACTTATGGACAGTAACTTGGTTATCCAGTCATTGGGAATCGGTTTGAGTTTAGCAACCTGAATTTCCTTGCCTGCGTACTTTAGGCATACCTTTCATAAGGTTGATGGTGATGGCAACAGTTCAAACATTTCAGATGAAGCTGTATGGGAATGTATGTAGTGTTCAGATATGGACTTGTGAGTAAAACAATGGACTCACTGTTCCATGGGTTTAAAGTAAGTTTTGTTGTCACTGAAGCTTCACTTGTTTTTCTTTGTGTAATAGTGGCTAACTTTCATTGTTCTTGAGCTGCCATACTCAAAACACATTTGTATTGCTATTCTTTGGGATATGCCATCTCTTCTTTAGACTTGTCTTTTGCAGTTTTTTTAAAGTTTCTCGTTTTTAGTACTGAAGGGCCAATAGGGTGTGTTCATCAGTCATTATTGATTTTGGAGATTGCCTGGTGTCAAAATCTCCTGCATATTAGTTGCATGTCATTAAACAGCTTAATTTCTCTGTCCTTCAGTGGTTTTCTTATCTGTAGAATTAGAAAAACATTTAGTCTTGAAGGCATGCACTGAGCATTAAATGCCATATTGTGTGGAAAACACTTAGAACAATTTCTGAGCCCCTGAGAGGGGCTCCAGTAAGAAGAAACCATTATTTGGTCTCCCCGAGTCCACTATGTTGATGCTGAGCCACACTTTTGTGTTTTACCTGGCATTAAAGAAATACCTTATGTGAACTAGAGTTACTGTTTAGGATTTTTAGATAGATTTGCATTTTAGTTTTTGTATTTAAAAAGCACATTAGTTAACTATGCCAGGTAGCTTAGCCTTCAGGGGCCAATTGCTGTTCTTCCTTGTCCTGCAGTGATTGAAGTGTGGGTTTTGAAGGCTTCACAGTTAAGAGTTCCTGAAATGTCGTACATCCTTGTATGTCAGATACTCAGAGGAACGAACATTGTCACATTACTTCCTTGTGGGCCAGACCACATTTTGTCTCCAGCTGTTAGTCTTAGCTCTTGCTTTATTCATTCTGGAGTTTTCACTCTTGTTTTTATACTTACAACTTGAAATGAAACATGTAATTTTGAAAATCTCTTTAAAGAAGACTGTAAAGGCCTTTTGTATAGGATAGTGTTCTTCAGGGGTGGGACCAAATCTTAGTGATCCTCTTGATGCATCCAAGCGCTGAGTCACTCTACTAGGCATTCAGGATAAAGCAAAGTCATTTTTTAACATATGAATGACTAAAAAATTCTTGAACAAATAATTAAAATTTTTTAATTAAAATGTAAAATCAATTTATGAATCAAAAAATTATTAATTCCTTAGGTAGTTCAATCTGGTTAGTTTTACTCTTTGATCCTTAAATTGAGTGTTCTTCCGAAAACAATAATTCTGAAGGACTCCAGTTGTTTTTTTTTTTTTTTTTTTTTTTTGGGAAGCACACCTGGTAGTGCTTTGAAGACCATGTGGCAGAGATTGATCTCAAGGCTGCCTCATGCAAGCCATGAAAGCCTTGGTTTGGAAGGATGTGGAGAGATATTATAGTCATTCTTGTGATGACATTCTCGTTTGTTTTTCTTTCTCCCCTCTCTGCCCCCCAATCTGGGATTTTTCACTACTTACCCATGGTTCTGCACTACAGCATTGCTCCTGACAGCATTTATGGTACCGGGGATCAAACTTGGGTCAGCTTCTTACCTGCTATTCCATTGCTCCAACTGCTGATAACCCTCTTTTTTGGATAAGTAGGCCAGACACACCTTGAAAAATATTTCTAAGGCTACTCAGTATTGTGGAATCCCAGCTTTCACGTTATCTTTTGCACTGGAAGTATTTAAATGTAAATTATAATTATATTTATGTGCATAAATGTATATTAACATTACACGGAGTTAATTACCATATTTAGTGGTAGTAGCAACCACAATATTCTTTGACTCAGGAGTAGACTCAGAAATTGAATGCACTTTAGTGAATGAACCTTCTTTCCACATTCTATTAGTAGAATAGCTTTTTGTTTTTCGTTTTGCCAGTGGGATTGAGGCACGTGGTCAAGGTGGGAGGAGTGGGAGGAAGGTGAAGAGAGCTTAGGGATGGGAGTGGTTCCGGAGTGTGGAAGTGGAAATGTCACCTCCAAACTGGGTAAACCTGAGTGTGTGGGTTTTTGATTAATGTAATTTACTTAACTGTTTTTTAAAATGTAGTTTTGGATCCCTGATGTGCAGGCCTCATGCTGGTTTCTCACTGGTTCCTGAACAGTCCCTGGAGTATGCTGGTATCTTACTGGCTCTGTCCCTTGATGTTCACCTGATTTGTCCCTGATGCTCTGTCACTGGGACTCTGCTGCCTGCTTCACAAGGTCCATAGCTAGACCTGAAGCTCTTTGTCATTTTGGTTTCCTTTTGTTCTTAGGCCACAAGCATGTGGGTGTAAACCACTACTTTCCTTCCCTTTCTGCCTGGGCTCAGGTGAGCTGTCAAAGAGCACATTATCTGGCATGGCGTCCCCTTTCATATCTATTTCTCCCTGCCAGCCATTTACGTTATCCTTTAGACTTGATGGCTCTTTGTGGCAAGTTTTAAAACTATCGATTCAGTGAGCTAGATTTTATGGCACCTGTTTCCCCCCCTCCCCACACACACACACTTCTGCAGGAAAAGAAATGAGAAGCATTGGGCAGAGTTGTGACTTGCTGACCAGCAGGACTCATAGGGAAGAGAAGGAGTGAGCAATTGGCATTCCCTGAACTGTCTGCTTAAGAGTTTTGGGCAAATTGAACTTGTCAAAAACTGTTTGATCCAGTTTTAACAAGCACAATGAATCATTCTATATATTGTGCTAGTTGAATAACTCCTAGAATAGACAAGAAAAGGTAGAAAAAACAGACTTAAAAAGTAAAGAACTGGGGCGGAGCAATAACACAGCAGTTAGGGCATTTGCCTTGCACAGATGCAGCTGACCCAGGTTCATTTCGGCACCCCTTATGGTCCTTCTAGCACCCCCAGAAGTGACCCCTGAGCTCAGATCCAAGAGTAACTCTTGTGCACTACCCAAAAACCAAATCTTCCAATGTATCTGTCTGTCTTTGGATACAGATATATACATATATAGGTATCGTACTTAATGTACTTTTAAAAAAATTGTACCACCATGAGACATACAATTACAAAGATGGTCATGATTGGGTTTCAGTCATACAGTGTTCCAGCACCCGTTCCTCCACCAGTACCCATTTCCTACCTCCAATGTCCCCTGATTCCCTCCCCTGCCCCCCAGCCTGCTTCCATGGCAGGTACTTTTGCCCCTTCTCTCTCTCTCTCTCTCTCTCTCTCTCTCTCTCTCTCTCTCACACACACACACACACACACATACACACATTGTGGCATGCTATACATACATTTGAATGAAACTGTGATTCTGTATTAATGGACTGATTAGAGAAATGTTTCTGTTTTGCAGTGGATCCATACTCACACATGCTTACCTCAAGTAAATTTCAAGTTAAACCATTTTCTCGTTTTGTTTTTTGAAGTGCCAAGTCTTTAGCATTTGAACAAGTCATTAGAATTGATCAGGGATTATTTTGGTTCAGAATCTCGTGTGTGTGTGTGTGTGTGTGTGTGTGTGTGTGGATGTGCCCAGAGGTGCTTAGGGTTCTGGAGGCTGTTCCTGTCAATTCTTAGCCAACTAGACTAGCAGCTTAGTGAGTGCTGGGTCTGAGGACGAGGCTCTGTTGCTCAGACCCTGTGGTGCCAAAGAATACCCTGTCCGCACTCCACAGTGTTGGGAGGTCTAGAAAACCGGCAGTTCTTGGGGACCATTTGATGCTGCTGATAAAACTAATACTGGTGCATGCCTGATCCCTGTACTACCACTCTAGCTCCAGGTTCGAGTATCTAATTCCAAGTGCAAAGAGTCAGTTTTCTTAGAGTGGACTTCTAGGTTACAAGCAGTGTGGAACAAACAAGGACTGTGGCTCGGCTACAACTTGTCTCCTTAGTAGGATGAATAGTCTTTAAAGGTAGTAAGTCAAATCTTCATGTTTAAATTGTCTTTGAGTAGTATGAAACAGGCACAAAATATGCATAAAATATTTTTAAAGTACAGCATGTTCATCTTTAAGTGGGAAACAGTGAGAAACGAAGATCTGATGTTAAAATTCAAAGTTAATGACCAAGACTTCACTCTGTCAGTCAATTATTCACATTTTGTTTCTGCATCATATACTTTAGGCAAAGAGCTTCTCTGACATCTGAGACTTTTAAAGTTAGTTTTAGTAAAAGTGTTTTGTAGTTTTTGCAAAAATTATATTTCTGAGTATAGTAATATTCAAATTACCTCAGGGAGCTTTAGAAAAGTACATTTGATGATCTCTAGACTGACTATAGAGTTTTGTGGGATTGTTTAATTCAAAACCAAGTGGTCTTGTATCGTAGGGAGGAGAATTTGTTTAGAATATCTTCAAGTATTTGTTGAAGATATTCTACAAAAACAAAAGATGTCCTGGTCATTTGTTTAGAATTTCTTCATGGATAATTCTGTTATGCAGTACGAGTGTAAGACTCTTGTTGATATAACCTCCGGGTAGTTTAAGAACCACTCTCAGTCCACTCTCCATGATCCATCCCACTGCACCTGCTCATGCCTGTGTCTGTTCATCCAAGTCTGACATCTGTAGGAAGTTTTGCAGTGTGATCTGAAGCTCATTTTTTCTCTTACTTGTCATTTTATGAAGTAAATTATGTGGTGGTTATCTTTATTAAAGTAACTAATTAAAACGTGTATTCACTTTTCTTATAAATTATGTGTAATTAACAAAACACATCAAACAAATCAGAATTTACTCCTTTCAGTAACATACAAACTTATTGTGCTTTTATTTAAATGTAAAATAATCTATTGTATATTAATGTAATTCAGTTTATTTGAACAGGTAAGGTTGTGTCAGTGGATGGAATTGAAAAACTGAATGAGAAAAAAAAGTCATTTGACAATATGTTGCCTCCAGAAGCTGATCTTAGCAGTTTCCCCATATTTATGAAATCAGGGGCCAGAGTGATCACTTTCACTTTGTTCCCTTCCTAGTTCTTGCCTCAAACCTTGAGTAGGGCAGGAACTTGGGAAACTTCTTTATCCATGATCCCTAGTGCATACAAAATTTAGTTTATGGCATTTTTCAGATGCTGACAGTTGCCAACAGCTTAAACACATCAGTCACTGAAATGGATTGTTAAAATTCAGATTCTGGGGTGATCCATCCCCAGGTTTTCTAATACAGGCCAGGAGTTGGTGGGCCCCGACACTTCTATTTTTGCAGAGTTCCAAGGGAACCTGATGTTCTTGATTCTGGGATCAGGCTTTTCAAACAGCTAAGGTAGGAGATTGTTGGGGCTGAGTGCACTTGTAAGAAAAGGGGATTTATGGAGGGAGTGTCCTTAAACAAAAGAGATGCTTTTAGGGTTAAGTTTGTTCACAAATTAAAAAGAAAAAGGGAAAGTTTATGTATATGCAGGAAAAAACTCCAAATATTTAGTTTAGTTTCTCCAGTTATAAGCACTATGAATTTATTCATGATTTGAAATTTCTCTCTTTCCTCTGCTCTAGGCTTTGTAAACTAAGGTTTCAGTTCAGAACTCTATATTTTCAGTGGATTTTTTTGTGTGTTTTTGCTTTACATCTATTAACTCGTTACCATTTTATTATTACCATTTTATCAGGAATTCTTTTTTTCTTTTTATGTGCCTCCATTCTTAGAGGCACAAATCAATGTGATTGTCAAAGATATCAAAAAATTATTTTATATTTTAACAACAAGTATTACATATTATTATGGGGTCATTAAATTGGAAAACAATGCACATGTGAAAAATAGTCTGAAGAGATCACCAGTGTCGCACATTGTATTCAAGTATTGGGCAACTACATCATTGCCCTGAGTCAGCTGGGTTAGAGGCACAAAAGAAGCCAGAAGCAGAGATTATAAAAATAGATGCAACAATATGGAAATTAGCATCACTGTTGAAAGTATACTAAAGAAATAAGGCTTTAAGTATAGTCAAGGACTACAGAAGGGACCTGAAATTTAAAACAAGGAGGATTCCATACCAGCAATGATCTGGAACAGAGGAACTTTTGCAGAAGACAGGGAGGAAGCAATGCCATGGAGAGCAGTTGGGGATAGTGAATGAGTGACTCCATAGTAACGTGTTAAACAGGATTATACATGTTCTTTTTCCCTCCTGGCTTGTGGACAGGTACCATTGTAGGAATTTAGAACTTTGTGCCTTGTTTTAAAAATCTGTTTTGAGAGTCAAGTTATTGAATTCTAGACTGATATTAGTAATTAAAGTCACAGTTCTTGAGTTTTCTCATGATCTCTATATGAGTTCTCTGCTGTTTGTGAGTTGAGTTCACTGACCGTTTTTCTGCTGCTCATTGCACCTGTCATGCTGCTAGGACCAGTTAACATTCCTCGGAGGTGAACAGAATGCCAGGTTCCACCTCAGATGGAACTAAAGGGCAACAGGTGCATTCGACCTGTTTTGGGGTTGTACCCTGAGTAGTTAGAAGGCAAGTAATCAACCACAGAACAGACTTAGGAGAAAATAAAATTCTTTAGAATTTAAGCCAGAGTGCTGAAAAGTAACTCAGGCTAATGTATGTAGGAGATGTAGGAAATGGCTTAGCAGGAAAGGGTTCCTGGTCTGGCCTCTGTAAATTTGTTTCAAGACTGTTTCCCTTGCTGGGTACAAGTGTTCTTAATTGTGCACCTTTCATAGGCTGTTTGCGTGTTTCACACACCTTTGACACAATGCCTTACCCCTTCCTTAAGTGCTGGGAATCAAACCCAGGCTCTCGGTCATGTAAGGCAGGACTCTACCACTAAATTGCGTCCTTGACCCCAGTATTAAAAAATACAAGTTAGTTTCATGTTAAAAGTCACTGGACTTGAAATCAGTAGAGTCCACCGTTCTCCCTGTATTAACCTACGCCTTAGAGACCTGGACCCTACAAAAGCAGGATGAGAATGCTATTTGGGTCTCCCAAAGAGGACTCGAAAGAGCTATGCTTGAAATATCACGCCTCACTCAAGTGAGAGAAGGAATCCAGAGTTCCGACCTCCGTCGACGTCTGTCTCGGTTTGCCAAGATGTAGAAAGCTGGACATGTAATGCAATTTGGAGACAACCACTGGACTAGAACCATTACTGACTGGATCCCACAGGACGTCAAAAGATCACGTGACCGCTCACCTACAAGATGGTCAGACTTCTTTGTCAAGACCCTGAATAACAGTTTGAGGCTCTTTGTATTCCTGGAGCAAGCAGATGCCACTGGGCTACACTGGCACGTGATAGGGCCAAATGGAAATGTTACTGGTGCCCGCTCGAGCAAATCGATGAATAACGAGATGTCAAGTGATCAAATGATATCGTTAATTTTCACCCTTATGAAGAAACTTGACAAGGTCTTTTTTTTTTAAACATTTTATTATACCACCGTGGGATATACAATTACAACGTTGTTCACATTTGGAGGTTTCGGTCACACAGTGTTCCAGCACCCCCCTCCACCAGTGCCCATCACCCACCACCCATGTCCCCAATTCCCTCCCCCTCCCATATCTTGCCTAAATGGCAAGTTCTTTATCTCCTCTCTCTCTCTCTCTCTCTCTCTCCGTCTCTGTCTTCCTTCTCCTACTCATTGTAGGTTGCACTACATACACTTAGAAGCCATCATTTGCATTTTTGTCTGTATTTAATGCTCAGTTCTATGTTAATATCACACATTTATTCACACATGTTCCCTTCTCTATCTTAACTAACTTCTGACTCCCATGTGCTTGTGGTAATTTCCACTTTGGGTAAGATCACCTGGTATATTTATGTCATGCAAATAAATGCAGTCATTCTATGTCTCTCTCTTTCCTTCTGACTAATTTCACTTAACATGATTCTTTCCATGTCCATCCATTTATAGGCAAATTTCATAACTTCATTTTTCCTAACAGCTGCATAGTATTCCATTGTGTAGATATACCACAGTTTCTTTATCCAGTCATCAGTTCTCGGGCATACTGGTTGTTTCCAGGTTCTGGCTATTGTGAATAGTGCTGCTATGAAAATAAAGTGCGGATTGTGTTTTTATTTTTTTTTTTCTGTTTACTGATGAGCTGTGGAGTCCTGATGTTGAAAATGGCTGTGATTATGGTGCTTGGGGTTCCTCTGTCTTATTCTGAGGCTCTACTGGGGTGGCAGACCAGGACCAGAACCCACCCTCCCTCCAGCAAGCCTCATGATCAGTCAAGCAGGGAGAGAGCTGGTAGCAGCTCTGCTCCATGTGTCTGTGTCTCTGGATCATGGCCGACAGCCTGGAAGCAGTTCGTGGGTGGGTCCACCAGGCCTTCCAGATGGGACAGAGGTGGAGTAAAGGGACCCCAGCACCATTTTCACAGAAGCCCAATGACTTTAGCCTCAGAGACCCGCATACCTGGGCTTGAAATCAGCTTCTCTCTTGGCTGGGGCTCTGACAAGCTGTGGAGTCCAGATGTTGAAAATGGCTTGACAAGGTCTTTGGCTCTGATTAGTGCAAGAGAGAATCTCCTGCTACTGGTTTAAGTTCCTTTCCATTCAGTATGGTCTTATGCCTCACTCTCCTTACCTCCGAATAAGAAGACTGAACCAGACTATTTCTGAAACTCTGGGTATTCTCTTTCCCCTCATTTATTTCCTCTGGAGCAATTAAAGGACAGTCCAAAGGGGCCAGAGATGAAAACCACATAAATTGGGGAGTGGGCGCATGGCATGTGTGACTAGGGTGCCAATCAGCAGGACAGAGGCAGGGAGCCCATAGGAAGGAAACAAGATCAGATGGGGTCCATGGTGGTATAAATGTCAAGAAACACGCTGACTACAGCTAGAGAAAGGTCATGAAACCCTGCTCAAACATTCCCTGCCATGTAGATGTTCCCAGTCTACATAGAAAGACAGCTTTACTTAAATAGGTTCAAGTGTGGTCAGTTTTCAAGAGCTTAATTATCTAGGATTTCCTATTTTAGAAATGTGGTGTATATCATTTTGAGACTCTTATTTGTGCCCTATATGAATTTCTCTAAAATGGCATTAGCATAGTGACTGGTAATTAGAAAATAGGTAAGAAAAATTCTCAGTGTATATATTTCCTTCTCTTTGTAACATTTTAAGGGTATTGTGGCCTTTTGTGCACCTGGTGTTTGTATTAAGTTTGGCTGCACGTTTGAAACACGGAGGTATAAGACCCATTGCTTCCGTGTCCACCAGCAAAGATTTAGTTGTAATCGCTGTTGAGAATAGTCTTAAAGACAGACTTCCACACAATTATTTAGTCTATGTTGTGTTCAGTAATACTCTGATTTCATTTCCATGTCATTTAATATTGAGATTATTGAATTATTTGTGAATGGAAAAGTCCTTGAAAAAAAATGCCTTATTCTTTCTCATCCTGGATTTGTTCTCTTGGAGGTCTGTGTGTGTTTAAGCATCCCCTGTACCCCTGAAGTACCTGTGATGGCCTTGCTGTTAATCTGTTGCATGGTGCAGCCATGCGTGGTTGTCCTTAAGCAGTTTTTTCTGTTGGATTGTTTGCAAGCTTTTCAATGACCCCACTATGCTGCTGATGTACAAGATACACTATTCATAGACTTCAACAACAAAAAATATCTACCATCAATTAAACTGACTTTCCATGAACTATAAGATACTGTTCTCTTCTAGGATATTTTAGAATAGAAAAACAAGTTACTTGGACTCAACAGAACAGTTTTTGGGACTGGAGAAATGGATAGCAGGGTAGGGCACTAATCTTGCTTGAGGCAGACCTGACTCCCCATATGGTTTCTTGAGCACAGAGTCAGAAATTTGCTGTGAGCACAGCCTGATGTGGCCCCAAACCAATTCCCGCCCACAAATAGAAATAATAATAACAAAACAGAAGCAAGCCAACTACACTGTTTGGAATTTATTTCCAAGACCTAATTTAATTTTAAATCTAAGTGAATTTTTTCCTAATTGGTGTTTAAAAATCATTTTGATGTAAGACAGGAATAGCTTACTATGCAAATATGATTAATTTGTTTAAGCATTTCCTTTCTAAATTTGGCCAGAGGATTATTTTATATATAAGTCATAATCTTGTGATGTTCTTTGTTAGTTTTAGCTTCTTACCACATGTCTGGATCATTGTGCCAAAAGGCTTATCTTTTTTCAAGTGTTTGTATGTGTGCATGCAGAGACATGCATACACAATGAGTGTGTGTGTGTTACAGGATATTGCTCCTTTTTCTGTTTTGTGTACATTTTACTAAAATCTGTGCTTTGGGTTAAAATTTCTTCAAGTTTCATTTGTTTATCCTTATATTAGTTCTTACAGGATTATCCCCTAAAATAACCCTGTTTAGCAGTCTTACCATGTGCTGCTAACATTTATATGAAAATATTTAGTTTTACTATTTATTCTTTACTTAAAATCTTATTACTATTTTTAAGGCCTTCCTAGAGGTACTGGGGACCACTGGTTTTCCCTGTTACTGCTAGAGAGGCCGTGTGGACTGAACACTGGTTCTTGCATCCTCGACTTGTGCTCCAGTTCGTTGAACGATCTTGGTGTTCTTGCTTTTTTATCTATCTTTTACAAAATTTGCCTATAGTTTTTAGCCAAGAACTATGTCAGCTCGAGACCAGAGTTCCTCAGCTAGAGTTCGGGATATTCCAAAGGGGCCACAGATGGAACTTGTATAAATGGGTCCATAGCATGAGAGCAGAGTGGAGGGACAGGATAGAGGAGCCATCAGAAGGAAACAAGGTCAGAGAGAGCCACATCAGGAAAGGTTAAAAACACTGATTCTACCTCTAAGTAATTCCCTGCATAATAATAAAGTTATTGCAAATTAGCAAACAGTATTCCAAATTAGCATTCCGAATAAGAAGTTATTCCAAATTAGCAAACTTGTGGGGTGGTTTTTCTTTTTCGAGACTGAAGAAATGATTTATTGTAGTTTATCAAACCATCAGGGGACATTTCTGTGAAAATGTTGCATATTTATTTAAAGCCTTTGGTAGACAGTTTAGCTTGAGATACTCGGTTTTAAGTTAAAGGCTAGAGAGTCATATCTAGCATTTTTTTTCTCTCATAAGAATGTACTGCGGAGGTGCCAGAGAAATAGCATGGGGTCAGGGGCTTGCTTTTACATGTACATGGCTGACCGCAGTTTCAACCTCAGTGCCATGTATGTCTGGGCCCTGATCACCACCAGGAGAGCTATTCCTGAATGCGGGAATAAGCCCAACAATGGGAAGACAAGTGACAAGTGACTAGGTCTGTCCTGCTCTACCCCGCCCGATTAAAAATGTATTGCTGAGATCCACTTAAGGGTATTAGGTTCCTGACTGAGGCCCAGTGTGTGATGAAGTGGCCGCTCCATTTTGATGTGAAAAATGATTGAAAATAGAAAGGGGCAACGTCTGATTGTTGTGTAGGCCGCTGGCTCCTCCCCCTGAGAGCTATGGCCAACATGATCTGACACTTGTGTCCTGTCTGTTCTCATTGCCTAAGTTGCCGCACTCTGGAGGAAGCTGCGTTGTCTCTTGCTGTTGTGTTTATGGGTGCATGGTAGGGGCTTGGGGTACTTAACTACTTCTCCCCACTAGTAGTTCATTGCCTTCCAGGACTTTCTCAGCCCGAGACGTTGTGTATGTTGTGTTCTTTTCCGTCTGTTCCCGTCCTGTGCTGCCTCACTCATTAACACTGTTCACTGTGTCCTGCCCTGCCCTTCTTGCCCCTCCTTCTGTCATCATCCTCTTTCCTGTGATAGTTCATTTGCTACCACGTTCCTTGGGAAGGACTCTTTCTATTGCAAACTTCTTTTTTGGCAGGAAAAAAGAAAGATTTATCTTTTGGGTTGTGCCCTCCAGAAGATCTTCTAATGATGGAGAGGAACGTCCCGACCCCACTTGTGATATTTCTGAGTAAAAGCACGTTTCTTTATTTCACAGGATGTTCTGAATTTGTAGCTAATTACAAAGCAGGTAGTCTGGGGGCATAGGAACCCGGCTGTTTTATATGGATTCCAGTTTTGTTGGTTTGCCCGAGCCGCAATGTGTGGTGTTGTCATTCGTTCAACGTACCTATCTCTTAATTGCAGGATGATGTGTTTGCTTCTGCTCTTAAATTTACTGCTTTTAGTAAAAGGAAAAAAGACTCCTATGACCACTTTTGTGTGTCAGCTCCTGAGGTCAGGTTTTCCATCCTGACTAAGTGTGTCTTGGGGTTGCAGAGGTTGTCGGTTGGCTGTGCAGAATTTCCTTTGTCGGACCCAGGAGCCAGAAATCCATAGCAAAGTTTGATTTGGCTTGTGACAGCCTTTTCCAGAGATGAATTTGGATGCAGTACAGTAAGTTCTCTAAGAAAAGAAGGAGAAGGAAAGTTTAAAGCACATGCTATAACTGGAAATAATTGGGGACATTTGGAAATGGGGTAACTCTAACCTGTATTGTTTTGCGTCTCTCCCAAGTTCCAGCCTCCACGTCCCTCAGAGACCAGCCTTTTCTGCCGCTGTTGTTGCCAGGCTGAGTACTTCCCTTCACTTGGGAGAAACTATAGAGCAGCCTGTGTCCTGCGGGCACTGCACGCTGACTCGCTCCAGACAGACAGTCTTGAATGTGACCTGGCAGCCAGCGCTGTTTCCTGCTGACGTGGCCTCCCACAGCCCAGCAGAACAGAGCTACCTCAGTGTGCTGAGGAAGGAGCAGCTGAGGGCATGAATCACCCGCGGGATAAGGAGCAGAGGGAGAGGGGAACGCGCCTAGCTATTCAGGTTTCCTTCGAGATAGACTTAAAAGACATCACTTTTTTAATAGGAAGGGAGGAGGAGGAAGAAAAACAGGAGTGAAGAATGTTCCAAGACTCAAATGTGATTTGTTTGGCCCGAGGAAGGGTTTCTTATCAACAGGAGTTCACTTCTAGGGTGGCACTTTGCCGGCCTCAGACAGCTGAGAGGGCCTAGGCCAGCCGGGGCTGCAGCCTGCATGGCCACACGCGCGGGCCGCACTCCCGCAGAGGTTGGTGAGAAGCCGAAGCTCCAGTCATCTTCCGCAGACAGACATTCAAATGAAAACAAAAATGGTTTGTATCTTGCTTGAGAAAACTCTCTTGGCATAGTAAGAGCTGTAGAAAGGGACTCTTAAGAAGTGCTTAGGAGCCATTTGTGGTGCCTGGTTTTCCCTTAAGTGATACTGGCATTCTATGTCATGTTTAATAGTGGCTTATGTTTCTTCCATGGGCTTTGGTCTTTAAAATATGTTGATTTGGAAAGGACCAAGTATAACTCCCCCTTTGTTACCTTCCATAATAGGGTCAAAAAAAAAATCAGGCTATCAGAATTTTAGAGTAAGAGGTAACTAGGACCTTGGTTCTGATCTAGGTCCTCCTGTGGCTTCATTTATAGAGAAGGTTGTTATTGAATAACAACCTGACATGGAAGACAAAAAGCGTAGAAGAAATGGGGGTGTGGGGAGAGTGATGCGAAGGAGAGATGGAGGCACATCTCCAAGTTTTCTGGCAGCGGCCCCCAAACTTTGCCTTGACTGCCTTGCGTGCCCTCATGGTGTGTTGTTAAATGGGGTGGAACCCCTTTCATTTTATACTGAGAAAGTTTTGCCGCCTGAGTCCCTCAGAGGGGAAGTATCGCAATGATTTTTAAGGTTCTTTAGACTAGAAGTGATTTCATCTGACTCCCTCTGGTCGCCTGCCACCACCATAGCTGAACGACCGAGTGCAAACATTCTAGAGGTGAGGTGAATTGGGTGGCCGTAGGATTGGAGATGAAGGGTACATTTGAAAGGCATTAAAGTTTTGAGTATCCTTTTAACTCACAGAGACTGTGTTTTGAAGATCAGCATGAGAACTGATGCTAGTACTCAGTTGCTGTTTAAGTCAGGAAGCGAAAGGCGGAGCAGCCCCTCTGTCGCAGAGACTGGGAAAGTGGCTCTTGGTTCTTTATGCTACAGCTGAATCCCTCTCTGAGGATTCTTCTCCGGAGAAGCAAAAACACTCTGAGTCCTCATTGTTTATACTTTGGTAGCATTCCCAGGCCCAAGATGGTTGGGTGGCTTTTGGCTTAGGATGGAATCATGGTTCTTGCTGTATAACTTATTTCTATGATTTGCTTGAATTTGTTCGGTGGGTTGTTTACCATGAATTATGGAACAAAACTGAGGCAGATTCTGGTCTCCCATACGGATCTCATTCACTTCCCTGCATAGCCTTAAATCATATGTAGGTGGACTTGGGCTTAGCAAGAAGGATTTTGGAAATCATTTGCACTGACCATTTTCTCCAGTCTTCCCCTCCTTGCCATTGGCTTTCATCTGTTGCTTCCAAACTTACCACTCACAGGCTCTGGGCACAAGCCTCCGCTCATGGCAAACAAGTTCTCAGGGTATGCAAGAAAAAACAGAGAGGACGGGAGTATTGAATATAAAATAAATAGCCCTTCGTTATTTTCCATAAAGCCATAGACAGTGGATTTTCATAGACCGTGTATGGCTGACATGTTCATGGTGTTTCGCTGTTATTCTAGGTTGGCTTTACAATGTGTGAGGTACTAGGAGGGAAGAAACAACGCATCTACTTTGTAGAGTTGTTGTATCTGTAATCAGGTGCTCCTCCCCACTAGTTAATGCTTGAAAAAATACCAGATAGGCTTTTCCCAGTTGTTTTTTCCCCCAAATCTGATTCGTCAAGTACAACTGAGTAGGAAGCCCTGACAGTGGGAGGCGGCCCTTCTTTTTGTGTGATGGAATGAGATGATTTCTGCGCTGCAGATTTTCGGGAGACTTTTTGTTTAAATGAAACTTCAGAGCCCTTTCAAAGCCACATTACCAAGTCCCTCTGCTTCGTTGAGAAAAGTTTTTATTAGTTTCATATGTTTTGCTGTCATCAATTGCATAAGTGAATACAATTGTTTTGACTAAAAAGGACTCGGCCATCATTGACTCTCTTCTCTCCTCTTCCCTAAGTACCATTTGACCAAGTCTGACACAGAGTTGCTATTGTTCCCACCCTCTTTAGCCACCCACTCTGAGTGGCAGGTGCGGGAGGGTGGGGGGGTGGGAAGGGGGGGCGCGGGGCAGTTCATCCTGGTGCTAGAGGGAGGGAGGAGGAAGTGTGGAGGGTGGAGTGCAGAGCCGCTTCGAGGAGGCCCCAGGCTTGGAGCGGGAGGGCCTTTCCGGGGGTGGACCCAGGAATCTCCTTTACATTGCAAGAAGGAACTGGTAGGCCCCAGGATGTCAGAATGCCCGCCAAGACCCTTGAAGAAGGGTTCTTTGTGTTGTTTGTTGATCTAACCTGGAAAGCCTTGCAGTGGAAGGATAGATCTGTAGTGAAATTCTTGAATGTTTTCAGTGCTCCTTCTTTCAGTTACTGGAATTTATAAGGTTAGTAAAAGGCTAATTAATCTGTTTGATCTTGAGGGGAAATGAACCGTCTCAAATTCCAGGTCAAATTGCTGTCCCTTATAGAATATTTGCTTTACCTTTTGAGGTATGCTTCATCAGATTATGGATAATAGAAAGTTAATTTATCCTCAGTGTCTTAAGCTAGATGGTGACATAACCATCTTTAGAATAATACTGCTTTAAGTATAAAGTCTGATTTGGTATTAAAGTGCAGTTACATTTATAAATGCATTATAAGAAATTGTAGATACTGTGTTTAATTATGCAAGCAGTACCATATATGGTCAATGTACTCAGATAAAATGCTGCCTTCATTATTTTATCTGCCTTTAAATCTTCATTAAGCTGCCAACTAATGTTAATTATCCTTACTTATAACACACACAAAAATAAATGTTCAGAAAGGCCAAATAACTTTCCAAATTAGTAAGTAGCAGAGCCTTGATTTTTTTTTAACTCAAGATGATAACAAAGCCCTTGGTAATTTCTTTTGATCTTTTTTTTTATCTTGAAATAACTACAGTTATAGGAAGTTGGATAAATCTATAGGTCGCCTCTTCCTGGGGATTATGTTTTGCATAGCTATAGCACAGTATCAAAATGAGAAATTACTCTTGACATGATCCACAGTTGGTCATATTTCACCAGCTTACAGCTTTGTGTGTGTCTGTGCGTGTGTTTGTATGTTGTGTACATGTGTAGGTTTATGAGGTCATGGCCACTATAAAGAATCGCACCATCAAAAGGCCTCCTTATACATCTCCTGCTAGCCGGTTTACTCTTCATTTGCTATGCCTAATCTATAGCAACCGCTAAGCTGTTTTACCTCTTTCCCCTTGTCCCTTTTTCCTCTTTTGATTTTTGGGCCATACCCGACTGTGTCCAGGGCTTATTCTTTGCTAACTCCTGGCAGTGCTCAAGGGACCAAGTAGGGTGTCAGTGAGGGAACCCTAGTCAGCTGCATGCAAGACAAATGCTTTATCTTTTGTACTATCTCTCTGACCTCTGTGATTATTTAAAGAATATCGTATAGGTAGAATGTTGCAGTATATTAATTTTTTGAGATTGCCTTTTATCTTAGCATAATTTGAGATCCATCCAAGTTGTGTGTACCAATCTTTTATTCTTTTTAGCTTTTGATATAGGTGATTTATAAGTTAACAATTCACCTTTCAGTAGGATGTTTGATTCTAGTTTTTTATTGCTGTGGGAACCACTCTCTAGTGTGGATTGGGCATGGTGGCTTTTTGAGGGCCACCAGAGTCACACACAGTGATACTTGGGGATCATGCAATGCTGTGAACAGACCCAGGGACTTCAATATGCAAGGGTTGTGTTTTCCATAATTGCAGATTAAACAGCTGTAGGCATAAGTATACATATTTTTATGTGATCATGTCTTTTTTTTTTTTTTTTTGCTTTTTTGGATCACACCAAGCAATGCTCAGGGGTTTTTCCTGGCTCTGCACTCAGGAATTACTCCTGGTGGTGCTCAGGGGACCATATGGGATGCTGGGGATCGAACCTGGGCCAGCACGGGCCGGCCACGTGCAAGGCAGGCGCCCTACCCGCTGGGCTATCGCTCCGGCCCCGATCATGTCTTTTTATTTCTGTGGAATAAGTGCCTGACTATAATGATACATTTAAGCTTTATATGAAGCTGCCAAACGTCTCCAGGATGGCTGTGCCAGTTTACATTTCAGTCAGTAGTGTATGAGTGGCCAGTTTTTGCTCACCTTTGCAAGCATTACATGTTATCACTGGTGCTGCCCTCGTCTTCTTTCGTGTTTACCAGATTGGTTTTTTTTCCCCTGTTGCTTTCCTTTTTTCCTATGTTAAAATCATTGGGTATATTTATGTTTGTGTTACACGTTTCTCTTTTTTTGCCTTCTCTGTCTAACACTGGGTCTGATTTTGTTGTTGTTGTTATTGTTGCGGGGGCAAGGTTCCACTTTTGGTAGTGCTCCGGGAACCATAAGGTGCTGGGACTGAACACGGGGCTCCTGTGGATGCAGTGAGTGCTCTAGCTCTTTGAACTAGCTTTTTTTACCATCTCTCCACCTGGAACATGGTATAGTTTTCAAAATAATTTTACCATAGATATTTAAGGACAACAAAGGACCCAGAAAAGATGGGCTGTACTCTTCCAATAAGTATTTATAAGTAAATTTTCAGAAAATTATTTCAGCTCTGACTTCATCTAGGAAAACCACACAGGAAGTGTGCAAAAAGTAAAATAATAAATAACTTTTTTAAATCTGAAGTTTTATTTTAGGTGTGTTAAAGTCCTCTCAGGCTTTTAGTTTATGAGAAATCATAAAGCTTTCATCTGTGGAGATACTTGTTCCAAAATAGCAGCTATTGACAATCTTTTACAAAAGGTAAGAAAGTTTTCAAAAGTCCAAAACTATTTTTAAAAGTCCATCACTTATTGTAAGTCATCCCAGCCACTGAAATCTGTGGTTTTTCATCTTCCAAAGGAATTGCTATTCCAGCTTTTAGACTGGAAGAGGAAATGATGGTCATTTAGTGAAATCTTTACTTCTTTAGTAATAGTAAGGTTCATTTGTAAATGGATCGATGCAGCTATAGAATGGCAGATATTGGTTCATAAAGAAAAAAAATCTCTTGATCCAGCCATATGGCAGCAAGTTGAACGGTGAACACGTTCATTTTTTTTTTTACCATTGCATATAGGAGCGGTAATTTTGGACCCAGTTGAAACATTTTCTTTAAAGGGTATGATAAAGGGTATGATAAGGGCATGATACAAATGGTGAGGAGAAGACTGGCTCTGTGGTCTGTATCTCTGTTGAAACATTTCTCATGCATTGGTCTTAAGTTATGCTATTGAAAGTTGTGGAAAGTTCATCAAACCCTGCTGTTTGCCAGCATCATTCCTTTCATCTTGAGTCATAATTGGACTGTTGGTGGAGGAACTGAATGTGGAGACTGTTTAGATGCTGCAACTTGATGAACTTGGAAATAAGACTTTTAAATTAAGGGCCAATGACCGAGAGGGCAATTGCTGTAGGTGAGAGTGGGCATGGGGTGGTGTAGGGCCACGCTTGGTGGTCTTCAGCGGCTATATCTGGCTCTGCTCAGGAGTGACTCCTGGCAGTGCTCAGGTAAACTTTGTTTGGTGCTGGAAATCAAACTGGGGTTGGAGCAAGCAAGGCAAGAACTATACCCCTATTTTATTTCTTTTGCCTTTGGACGATAATTTTAGAGGTCAGTTTTGCCTGGAAGGAAATGCCTTCTTGTATGTATTTTCCTTCAAAAATCAAATTTACCTCCCGGTGTGCAGCCTGTGGATCTGCTTCTTTTCCTGCCTCCAGTTCTTTTGTGTTATGTTCTCTGACTTTGTGCGTGCGTGTGTGTGCGTGTGCGTGTGTGTGTGTGTGTGTGTCTGTCTGTCTGTCTGTCTGTGTCTGTCTATCTTGTGGGTGAGTTGAGAGGATGGTGAGAACTGAAGAGCTGTTGACTTGAGTCTGTCTAGTGAGTGAAGAATCTGTCAACTCGACCTCATTAGAAGCTTTTCTTTTATACCATTGCCATGGTCACTTGTGGGTACCCCACTGCATTCCTTTCATGGTCACTTGTGGGTACCCCCATGCATGCTTCTCATGGTCACTTGTGGGTACCCCCACTCGCGTGCTTCTGCATCGTATACATCAAGCTGTGCTCCTCTACCATGCTCCCTCTGGTTAAAAGCCTGTACCTGGAGTTAGACCAGAGTTTGGCTGTGCTCCTCAGGTGTGCTGTGGTTGTCGTATCCCATCTGCTGGGGAGTCCCCTTATGCCCTACTCTGCTTCCCTGGAGGGTTTGACTTCTGCTATTTTATGGTTTCCTGTCTGTGACTTTGTGCTTTGGGTCACTAAGGTGTTACATAATGCTTACTTCCTCAGCAGTGTGTTTTTATCATTTAGACTTAAACTCTAAGAAGTAATATTTTACTTTTTAATTTGTGGCTTGGGGGTGATTTGTATGCCACACCTGGCAGTGCTCAAGTGTGGTTTCTTGTTCTGTGTTCAGGAGATACCAGTGATGGTTCACAGAGGACTGTATGTGGTGCAGTGATTTGAGCCTGGGTCAGCAGCATGCAAGAGACATGTCAACCCCCTTACTACCCGCCTGACACGTAAAAAGTAGTCTGGTGTAAGGACAACTACAAGTTACAAACATTGAATACTATCTTCTAAACAGTATTGGTCTTTTTTTTTTTCAGAGTTATCATGAAGCAGAGAAATCTAAAGGCCAACTGTAAACCAGAAAAGGCCAGTTTTTTGTCTTAGAGGCATGAGTCAGTAGTGGAGCAAGATAATAGAAATATTTCTGTAACTATAATTTAAGCTGTGGTCACTTCTGTAAAGAAGTAATCTTTTATAATGTGAGCTTTAAAAATTATTTGGCTTTTAGAATAAAGAAATTGTATAATAGTAAATTATTGGGTGACAATATAATAGTGAATAATGGAGATATCCCTTTTACATTTTGATTTCTACCCCTGAATCATTGTTGAAGAGCCGTTGACATCTTATAGGTATATTGCATGTTGATAGGATCCTTTAATGTGGGCGCAATGCAGAGAAAATAAGGTTCCCAGTGTAAGAGGGAACTAGAAGTAATTTTGACTTAGCTCTTATCTCATTATAATTTTTGTCGGTAGTTTTTTCTTTCATGGTTGAGTTCATATTGAACTCTTGCATGTCTCATCAGACATAAGGTGATTGACATTGGCAAGGCCATGCTCTCGTGTCTGCGTTTGGACAAGCTGTTGGATATTGGTTGGGTGGAATGTGAACTAACTGATGGCTTTTCCAATCCTGCTACTTTCCAGTGTGGTTTGGAAAAGAAATCTTGACATATAAATTCAAGAAAGTACAAGGAAGCCTTCTGGTTAATGAATTTAGTGAGTCTCAGATTTTCCTCTCTTAGGGAGTCCTGGAAAAATCACTCCAGAAAATAGATTATGGGTTACTTATAGAACAAACTGCTTTGCATACATAGAAGACTTAGAGCATTTTGTAAGCTACCAGGGACTCTGGCCCAATCTTGGATTGGTAAAATAAAAATCTATTGATTACAGTTCCAAGAATTGGAAACAAAGCCATTTTGTGCAAAACTTGGGTTTATGACTAGAGTTTTCTCTTGACTTGGGCTAAATATAGACATTCATATGACACATTTATATGTTTACTGAAGCCTGACAGTTTCTGAGCACCGCTGTGTATTATTTATAGCAGGGATTACCTGTACTGCATTTTTATAATAACAGTTTTGTTGCAGTATAATTGATTTACCTTATGGTTCATCTATTTGAAATATATAATTTTGTGGTTCACTCTGTTCACAGTTCTGTATCTATCACTGTAACCATCTTTGGAATTTTCGTCACTGAAATCCTATACTCATTAGCAGTAATCTCCAATTGCCCCAATTCCCAACTCTGGGCAACCACTAATCTTTCTATCTGTATATGTTTACTTATTTCATATTTATATGGATGGGGTCATACAGTATGTGATCTTTCAATTGGCTTTTCCCTTTAATCATAATGTTTCTTAGGTGATCCCTATTGTAGTATGCGTCAGTACTTCAGTTTCTTCCTTCCGCTCTCCACTGGCTAAACCACAATAGAACCACATGCAGAAAAATTATTTTATATGTCAGATCTGATCTTATATAGCCATATGTATTGCTATATTATAAAGCAAATAACTGTATAATCCTGAGATAATAAAATGGAAACTTGGTTTTAAATAATCATTAAAGACTTAGAAACTATAATATTGTAAACATGAATTAATGATCGATAATAAATAAATCAAAGAAGTCATCTTTGTGTCCTCTGTCCCTTGAAGGAAAACCACTAATCATTTTTCTTGTCTTTCTTTGTAGTTTTACTGTTTGCGTGTGTGTAGTGGTTTATATTTCCTGTTTTTGAACTTTATATAAATGAAACCATACTTTGTATGATCTTTGACTTTTACTAAACATAAGCATTGTCAGCATCAGAGGCTATATGTGTTTAGTTTTTTTTTGGGAGGTTGTCATATAATATCCCAAGTTTGTATTTCGTCTGCGTTTCTTTCTTGACCATTTGGGTTGTTGCTAGATTTTAGTTAATATGGTCACTGGGTTTTTATTAAGGGAGATTAACAGATGAAAGGGCTAACCTGCATGCTTTGCATATAGGAAGGCTGGTTTAATTCCATCGGAGAGTGCTTTAGACCACCACTGGGAGCAGCCACTCCTTCCCCCATGCCTCCCCAAGCACAGTAGTGGAGAAGCTCCTGAGCATTGCCAGATGTGGTCCTCCGAACAACAATAACAAGAAGCTAAAGACTGAAAAAATAACTTAAAAACTCTTGGTTCTTATAATAGTTGAGAAATTTGGAGGGCCATACATATCTTTCCCCTAAAGATCTCACCCCACCACCATAATAAGATCGAAAATATTGGGTTATTTAATTCTTTTTCCAAAAGGAGCACATTTGGAAGGGAAGGAAGTTTTCTGTACTGTCTTTATTCTCTCATTTAATTATAATAACTGTGCAGGTTGGAATAAGTGATTTGTCTTTTATGGAACAAGGAATTAGCATTTTCAAGTATTTATTTATGCCCTGGAATAATGCTTGAGGGTTGAAATTACAAGTCTTATTGACTGTTGTGTTCTTATTACATAGCATAGTGTCTGGTGCATGAGGAGTTAAGTACTGATTGGCTTTACTTTTGTCTGAGGTTACAGGACTAGTTGTGAAGCAACTGAAGTTTGAGTGTAGTTTTTCACTAATTCTACAGTCTGAGATTTTGTTGCTATCCTTAATGTTGACTTAATGTCTATAGGTTCTTAGAAACTGCAACTAAAATGATGTGTAATTGAAGATAGAATCTTCAGTAATGTCATTTAGTTTTATTAACATAGACTGACATTTTTTTTAACTCATAGAAAAATGACATTATTTGAAGAACTACCAATCTTACAAAATAAATTTGTTGGGGCCGGACCGATAGCACAGCGGGTAGGGCGTTTGCCTTGCATGTGGCCAACCCGGGTTGCATCCCTGGCATCCCATATGGTCCCCGAGCACTGCCAGGAGTAATTCCTGAGCGAAGAGCCAGGGGTAACCCCTGAGCATCCCGGGTGTGACCCAAAAAGCCAAAAAAAAAAAAAGATTTGTAGGAGATTATTTTGTTATTGTTGTCTTGTTTCAGTGGCATACTTATCTTAAAACATGAACAGAACTTTTCCACTTCTCACCTGATTTAATGCTACAATGTAGAGTTTTTTTTTCTGTATACAGACAAGTTTATGCCTGTATTTGTTGGCTGCTCATAGTGTGTTTATTGAATCTTATATAATACATTAACTGTCATGTTTAAATTGCTTTTACATTTTTCAAATCATTTTTAATTGAAAGTAATTTACAAGAGTAAGACTGATAATGGCTCACTATATATATTTAATATATATCATATATATACATTGTATATTTCAAATAGTGCATATATATTATATATATTGATGTACATATATTAATATATATTAGTTGCACTGTTTGATTTACTCTTGTTCTTGGGACAGATTTTTTGGCTATAATCGGGCTACTCCTGACTCAGTGCTCTGGAGTTACTTCTAGCTCTACTCAGGGATCACATGGTGTAAGAAATGGACCCCAGGCTTCTCCATGCAAACATGCACATAACCTTTAACATCTTAGAAAATCAATTAATTAATTTTTCCAGTTTGTTCATACTGATTTGTTATAGGCATTCAGCATTCCAACACCAATCCCACCAGCACCGCACCTTCCCACCACCATTATTTCCAATTTTCCCAGCCACCCATAAGCCAGCTCCCATAGCAGGTCCTCAAAATTTCATTTTATATTACTTGTTATAAATAATTTGCTAAAAAGTTTTGAGCTTTTTGAGCTAAGTTATTTATTTATTCTGGGGAGTCTAATAGTTATACATAGTAGTTTGTCTTTCCTGTTGTCCTTACAAAGAAGCCTTACCAAAAAAAATAGATTCACTCTCGTTGAGTTCCCGTTATTTTGAAGTTGTGGGAACCGGAGAAAATGTTGAAATTTACCAATGGCTCTTTTTGCTCATTGTGATACATTGGAAGTAGGCCCTGTCAGACGAGTATGGAGAAGGCTTATACCTTGCAAAAGTTCATTGCCAAGTTTTCAGGTATATTTTTTTAAAGCCTGTTAACTGCAATCATTTATAAAGCTTCGCATTTTGATTGCATTTACTAATTAAGATAGTGCCTACTTCAAACTTGCAACTTTCTGGTTATTTTCCTTGTGGTGTGACTGTTTATGCTCCTGAAGCTCTTAACATCTGTTTTATCTGTAGACAACATGTAGAACTGTTGCATAGCATGACGTTGCTGGCATGCTCTCCCAACTTCAGATATTTGATGTCGTATTAGTGGGTTGCTACTGGCCATTATAGGACTATTTGCAGGAAGGAAATTCGCAGACACCACAATCGAGACACACCTCACCTACCGCCCCTTTTTTCCTAGAGAGCTGGTTATTCTTTGCCACCACAGTTTCAGTCGGGTGCCTAGAAACAGGAGGTTGATAGTGCCATCTTCTGTGTCATCTGATAAAATCTTTAATAGTTGACCAGAGAGTGAGACAGCAATTAGGTGGCAGGGAGACAGCTGTAAGGAAGAAATTTGAGGCACAGAGCCACATCTTAGCAGGGGGTGAATTCAGCTCATTCAGGTCGACCGAGCAAATCAAGATAGGATGTAGCAGCTGTAGTTATTCACAAGCTGGCAGTTATTGTAGATTATTTTTACGTTTTCTTTCAAATAGTTTCATAAACAGATCATTTCACTTGTAATCAAAAGCCTTATATAATAATTTTGATATGAGATATTCTTTGCCCATAAGAAATTTTAATAATTGAAATCTTTAGACCTCAGGAAAATCAGATTTTTTTTTGGTCAAAAATACTTTGATTCCTTCACACTTTTTCTTCTATCACCTGCTTAGTGGTCTTGGTGGTTACATGTATGTAAATTTATGTTTGTATGATAATTCAGCATTTTATAATTTTGGCTCATTTACTTAGGTATGGTCTTGCATCTCAACCAAGCGAAATGGCTTAAATTTTGTTTGTGCCCTTCTATCCTGATGTAAATGTTTTGGTTATCCGAGGCATGTTGTTTTGAATGACACCAGAAAGATCATTCATGTTAGAACTTCTTTACCAACAAGTCCTGCTCTGCACTCCGAAGTCATTTCTGTTCCAAGGGTACCTCGAGCACTTGTAGAATACTGAGAGCTGTGTGCATGCTGCCAGAAGCTCACAACAGCCCTTCAAAAGAGCTTCCTAAGGGGTTGCCGGAGCAGAGCTCTGGAATGTCCCTCAGCCCCCTGTTGAAAGTGTGCTACTGCCAGTGAGGCTGCGGGGCCTGCAGAGCGGGTAGGGGCTGGGGCGGGGGCCAGAGCTGTGTCTGCACAGGAAGTGTTAACAGAATGTTGTTAAGTCCACAGAGGGGTTAAATGCCTCCTAAGAGGTTGTTTTTAAAGGAGGCCAGTTTTGTTTACTGCAGGGATTGGGTGAATTTGTTGGAGAAGAACATTGAAGAACAGTGGAGATGAGTCATGAGTTTCCTGGCTACTTAGCCAATACCAAATAATGAAAAGCCATTTAATAGATAGGGCCACGTAGCCAGCAACACCCTGTACAGGGCATGACTTCATGGCTGCCATTCTGAAAGAGGGGGCTGGGTTACCATGACCTCTGATTGGGGAATGGTTATTAAAAAAGACCTGGTGTCTGTTCTCCTCTACCTTCCTTTCTGCTGGGCAGCAGCCTGGCCTGAAAGCTGAAAGCTTGAAGTTACTATTTTCCTCAATAGTGCCTGAAATATCCTCAGTCTCTTCCCATTTTATGCTTACTGCTAATAAGGAAATGCATTGCTTGTATCTATGTAAAAATCGTTTCTGTAAAGACAAGGCGTGGCTTGTGAGGCTGGAGACAGTATAGTGGGTTAAGGTGCTTGTCTTGCACATGGCTGTCTAATCCCCACCACCACTTACCATCCCTAAGCCTACCAGGAGTGATCCCTTGAGCACAGAGCCAGGAGTAAGTTTTGAGCACAGAGTCAAAAAGGGTGGACCCCCAAACGTAAATGAAATAAAAACCGGGGCTGTATTGGGATTGTGTCTAAAAGGAGCTCTTAGCTTTAACACAGGTACGTCTGTGTAAGACATGGTTTGCCATTCTCTTCAAGTAGAATTCCTAAGGTTTAAATCATTTGTTTAAATCCCACTATATTTGCTTATTTAATAAGCAAATTTGAAAATATTCTCCAAGTTCCCCTTGCCTTTCTCCTGCTTATTTTTGTTAGATATGCAAGCCCGGGGGTGGGGGGGATGGCATTTCCTAGTTCTGTGCACACCTGTAGTGTTTTCCTTCCTGCTACCTTTTCTTTCCTCTTTTCTTACCTTTTCTTTCTTTTCTCTTAGTGCAAAGTACGTTTACAAATAGATCATATAATCTTTACACATTCCCCATCCGTTCTGATGAACAAACCGTGGTATCACATAGAATAGAAAGATGTTTGGAATTTTGGTTGATCAGGATCCACCCCGAAGCTTTTGCTACGATGATGATTGTGATTGATAGTTAAAAAGAATTATGAGTCATTGCTTACAAAGGAAAAAATTCTTCCTGTCTGTCATTGCCCACAATTTCCATTTTGTAGGACTTCCAGACTGTTGAGGAGGAGACTTCCTTCCCCTCCTCTCCCTCCAGAAGCTAGGTAGACTTGGTGGTGTGCGAAGAAGGCAAGCCACAGTTGCCGGAAGCTGTGGGACTCCCACCGGGGCTGGTTGTATATGGTTTCTCCTGTTCCTTGGTCTTCTTCAAGGCACTCCCTGTCCTAGAGAGAACAGCAGAGGTGCCGAGATGCATTTCGTGTAAATCTCTAAATCATGTTCCTGTGATACTGGTTTTTACAGTAATGAAACGCCGCCTTTCTCCTTATTGGATTCCCTTCTCCCCCGTTTTAATAGTTGGTTTTAGTTCAAACCAAGACCACGGAATTTCATTATGCAAATCTCTGAGCCACTTTATGGCAGTATTGCCTTAGTTTTGCTCTAATGTTCAAAAGTCTTCTCTGTTTACTGTAAGATAAAGCCTTTGTTCAGTCAGAAAAGAAAGGGATTCCTTGGAGGCCTTGCCGGTGACTATGAAGATAGGAGGCCAGGACCTGGACACAAAGGCTTTCTGTGCTGGCTCTGTGGGGCCCTACAAAGGTGGAAAGCTGAGCTGTGACGGGAGCTCTACGGAAATGGAGAGTGGACGCTCCTAGGGCCATTATTTCAAAATGAGATTGCTCCTTTATTAGCAAACAGAGGGGCCATACCAGGCAAGTCTGTAAACATTCCCTGTCATGAAGAGAAAATAGGCTCAGAACATCCCTGACAGAAGCACAGTTCAAAGGTTTTGAGAACTGACCTGTGGTGATGCAGGACATAAGCGTTGGTGGAGTGTGGCGTTGGAACCTTGTAGGCATGAAGCCGTCTTGGTAACAGTATTGTGAATCATGTTGACCAACATTTAAACAGCTTCTTTTCACCAATGGAAATTGTAAATTTGTTATTGGGTATAAAATAATGCTTTGTTTTTTTGCCTTGTCTTATACTCCTGTGAAATGGTTGTGTGTCCAACATTACCTCCCCCCACAATTTTGTAGTTTTTTGGGTTTTTTTTGTCTAAAGAATGGGATATCTTTTCAAAACCTCTTTCATATGTCAGCTTGAACAGGGAATATAATATTGGTTGAGATGAGACTGGGGAAGGTTTTGAAGAAGAAATTGCATTCTATTGGCATTCCAGAGAGAAAAACAACTGAATTAACTTATTTTTTTTTATAAGTATGGGGGCAGTCTCGAGACCTCTGGTACTTAGAATTCTAGCTTTTTACAGCTGGGCAGCAAAAGTTTGACATAGTACGCCTGGAGTAAGCTGAATGTGTATTGCAGTTATTATTGGCCAACAGAACCCAGCTGTATACATTACTAATGAAAGGACTTTGAAATTAAAAAAAAATAGAAAAGGCCAATGTGGGGTTTCCCTTACAAATTACCAGATGTGTACAGTGGTTTTACCCCTGCGTCTTTATTTTAGCCCCATTGTATAAGGGTATAAATAGACTCTGGCATTTGACAGAGGTGGATCTGGGGTGAAAGCAGGTCTGTTTGTATCAGATAGGTATGTTGTGGTTGACATTTTAAGGTTTATTATTTTAAGACAGCTATTGCTGCTGAGCTAATCATTCCATTCCTGTTCCTTTGCCTCTTATAAAAAGAAAACATTACGTGCTTGCAAACACATAGTCTGCTATCAGAATTCAGACACCCAGTGGTTTAAATCATTTAGCAGTTTTGAATATTATCAGTAGGTGAATGGAGGGTGACTTCAGGAATTTACGATTTGATTTCTATTTTCTCTTTGTTACTAGTAGTGTTTTTTTTTGGGGAAAGGGGGCGTCACACCCGGCAATGCTCAGGGGTTGCTCCTGGCTCTGCACTCAGGATTTATCCTGGTGGTCTTCGAGGACCATATGGGATGCTGAGGATCAAACCTGGGTCAGGATTGACTCCTGGCTTTATGGCTCAGTGTTCAGGTGTTGCTCCCTGAGATGCTGGGAATGTGTAGGAGGCACATCACAGGCATGTAGTGTTGCGGATTGAACCTGAGCCTTCTGCATACAGAGCATATATTCCAGCCCACTGAGCTATTTATCCGGCTCAGCAAACTCAGGACTCTCTCTCTCTCTCCTCTCTATATGTATATATATACATATATATACATACATACATACATATATACATACATGCATATATGTATATATGCATATATATGTATATATATATATATATATATGTTTGATTTGTTTGGAGGCTTCACCTGGCAGTGCTAAAAGCTTAATCCTGGCCCTGTGCCCAGTGATCATTCCTGGCAGGGCTCAGGGGTCCATATGGGATGTTGGGGACTGAACTCAGGTTGGTTGTGTGCAGGGGAAATGCCCTAACCGCTGTAGTATTGCTCTGTCCCTGATATTTAATCCTATATGTTATTGTCTCTTTCATCCTATATGGATGACAAGATTAAGTTTTTGGAAAAAACCTATGAAATCATAACATACTTTAAAGTCAAAGTAATCTTTCCAAAGAATGTCCTAAGGTTTTTTGACCTAGTGTTAGAAATACAGTAAAATGGAGAAATATAATAGCAATATAATAGACTTTTGCTCAGTGGTAAACGGCAAGGACATCTATAGAATTCCCTTTCTTAGGTTTTCATACATATGTATGTGTGTGTTTTTATGCATATATATTTTTCACATCTGCCTGCTGGTGATCCCTGTGTTATATCATAAATCTTGTCAAAGGGATCCTAAACTTGACTATAATCATTTTCAAAGAAGATCCACAGGTTACGTTGTACTATACTTAGGTGCAGGCAGTAAACAGTGGATTTGAACATTCTGGCAGGTCCTTTGACCAAAATTCTTCTAGAAGACTTGATGTGTGATTTTTTTATTTGTATCAATCATTTGAAGATGTTGGCGGCCTCACAGTATCAAAGAAGACCATTGCTGAGCCGGGAGAGCCGACGTGGACATCGTAGGAGCTCCAGTGAAGCACACTCAGTGTTGATACACATGGCTCAGGAATGTGTTATTTACAGGGAGAACTCGAGCCTGCTGGTGAACTGAGAATCCATTCATGAGTGCAGGCAAAGATGCCCATTGGGGGAATGTTTCTGTGAGCTGTAGGCATCTCCTCAGACTGCTCTTGAGGGGTGGTGGAGGGCTATAAAGAAGGGGACGCTTTCACACTCCTTGGTACAGAATAACTCCTGCTCCCCTCGACCAAAGCACAAGGTCACCTCTCAGTCTGTTAGACCCGAACGTATTCAAGCTGAATTGCGGAAGGTGACTCTTACTGTGCTTTGGGGAAACTCTAAGAGAGCAGAAGTTTCTAAACACTGAACCTTGACCCAAAGATAGATGGTTTCTATCTGCGTTGTCTTCTGTGTGTTAAGACCCCCACATAGTTTGCTCTTGGAATTAGAGCAGATTATACAACCTGAAGTCTAACATGCAATTATTTTCAGCCTGAAAATCAGGAAGAGTGTCTATTTAAAACTACCAATCTGAATGGCAGTCTTGTCTTGCTGAAAATGCTAATACTCTGAGCCAACAGAAGGGAAAATGTAAACAACTTGTTAATTGCAACAGCTGGTCCTTGAGGACCTTTATGTTAACCATTTTAAATCTGTGGATTTGAAGACACTTCAGGAAGAGCATCTAGATTAATGTTGTCATATTCAAACCTCCGTCTGGAGAAGTGGAATCAGTCTGTTCAAAACAAACAAACAGAAGTCATATACAAGACCGAGATGGCTGTCAAAGCACCATGTTATGGCTATAAAAATCACGGTAGAGAATGAAGACGGGATCTGGGTAGGCTGTGGGGAGACAGCCTTTGTCTGGGGTCAATATGGTGTTTATCTAGATGCTGTGGTAAATGAGGTGGAATCTTTTACGTATACAGTTAATTCCCAATTTTTCACACGTGCTTTAGCAAATTGCTGATTCTCTATGGACTTGGGAAACCTTTCCGCTTTCCCTGTTCCGCTCACTTGTGCATCTGGTTCCAAGGCCTCATTTCCTCTCTCTTCATGCTTTCTCAAAGAGGTTCTCAGCTGCTCTCCTCTTTTTTCCTTTTTTGTTTCTTTATCAGGTCCCTGCTGCATCATTCTCTTCACTGTGCTCCTTCATTTACCTGACAGGTTCTAGTCCCTTGCTGCTTTTCCCCAAGCACATCAGCAATAGGAAAATTAGTTAATTGCCAAGAAAAAAACTAAAGTTGTAATGCTTCTTGTTTTCTCTCTCCTCCCACGCCCCGCCTCCCTGCCCCCATCATAGAGCCTTTATAAAATGATTGCTTGGATGGAAAGGTGAAGTTATTTTTAAATGATTTATTATTTTTATTTTTGGTCACATCTGATGATGCACAGGTGTTACCCCTGACTCTGAACTGAGAAATTACTCGTGGCAGTGCTTGGGGTGACCATATGGGATGCCGGGTAGAACTGGGGTCAGCCACATACAAGGCAAGTGCCCCACCCGCTCTGCTATGTCCCTGTTCCCTAAATATTTTACTTTTCCTTGATTTATCTTCTCCTCTTCACTTGGACATTTTTCTTTTCATTGCCAAAAGGTCACAAATCAGAACTAGGAATAACTGAAGAAAGTTTAACTTTGGCATTAGCTGTAATTACAGCGATAAGAACTCTACTGTACAAGTATCTACTGAATTATCTTTATATTCTGAATTTTATGGAGGATAGAAACACGATTCAGCCTTTTAAGAGATTTAAATAAATCTCAGGAAGCTGCATTAGAAAAAATAAATCTAAACCTTGATCATAATAAAAAATTACCATATTTTGAAGAACTTTTAAAGTGTCTGGACTCTTCCATGAATTCATTTTTTTTTTTTTTTTAGGGAGAAGGGCCAGAGTTAACAGAGATAAAAATTCTGCCTCATATTCTCTGTGTTCACTGAGGGAATGGAAACAAACTCCTTTTGCATACCTATACATATTATATAAGCCTATTTGCTCACCATTTTGTTTCCTACTTTGTTCCCTCTGTGTTCAGAGGGCATACATTTCCCACCACAAGGTGAGAATTTAATATAGACCCTGCTTGGCTGAAATAATTGGATAACAGGAAAAAAAAAATTTTTTTTTTCATGCAAATCCTAAACCAGTTCCAAGCTGGGCAATGGTGGATAAATTCTTTGATCAGCCCATCAGATTCCAGATAAATCAACACGGACACGACAGGTTTAGAAACTGTCTTGTCATTTCTGCACATGACCCTGATGTTGTTCGGTTTATGTGTAGTTCCACCGAGTTAACAATCAGCATGTGTCTAGAAGCGAGAGTTACTGGTGATAGTAGCAAATAGCAGGACTGCACACTCTAAGAAATGGGTAAGAGACTTTTAAGAGCATGATGCTTTTCAGTGAGCTTTAAGACTCCTAAGCTTTTATGGGATGTCTCAGCTCAGTTACTGGATTTGTGAGGTGTTCTGTGATTAGGGAAGATTCTAGAGTATAGCTGAGTGTTATTCCTGGGAGCATGATTGTCAAATGAGATTAGATGAGAGTGCTTTTACAGTTGGAAAGTGCTACAGGAACCGTGACCACATATGAAACTGTAGTTTGATATTTATTGAAGTCGGGTTACTATCTGAGGAATCTGTAGCTCCTGGTAAATATTCAGATTTCTAGATTCCATGTCTCATTATTTGCGTTGTAGTGTTGCTCAATTTTTCCACACTTCACACTGGATCTGCTTGCATAGAAGTTGTAACCTTTTGACTTTTTTTTTTTTGCTTTTTGGGTCACACCCGGCAATGCTCAGGGGTTTCTCCTGGCTCTGCACTCAGGAATTACTCCTGGCGGTGCTCGGGGGACCATATGGGATGCTGGGGATAGAACCTGGGCCAGCACAGGCCAGCCGTGTAAGGCAAATGCTCTACCCACTGGGCTATTGCTCTGGCCCCCTTTTGACATTTTAAATAGCCAGTTTTGAAACTTTGCTCATGGCTGATCGGAGACGGTGATTATACTATCAGCTTTGACCACAGTGTTACTCACTAAAGGAATTCCCAGACACCCCTCTTTTATGGAAAATAGGGAGAGTCATCTCAGTAGCTTATCATGTTATACTCTATTTGATCACTTGATCACTTGACACCCCGTTATTCGTCGATTTGCTCAAGCGGGTGCCAGTAACGTTTCCATTTGTCCCTGCCACGTGCCAGTGTAGCCCAATGGCATCTGCTTGCTCCAGGAATACAAAGTGCCTCAAACTGTTCGTTCAGGGTCTTGACAAAGAATATAAATACTCTATTTACTTATGTGATAACAGTGTTCCCAACAGTCCTAAAGAGGTAAGTTTTAGTCATCTCTCTTTTTCTGTATAGAGTCAAATTAAAAGCCAGAGGGTTAGGTGATGTGCCTCAAACCACAAAACTGAGCATGGAAGTAAATGAATTCTGTTCTTTTGAATGTGCTAAGTATGTATGATGGTCACAGACAGGCAGCGGGAGGCAAGCAGAGACTAACGCTCGTACTGCGTTGGGCTGCTGTAGAGAATGCGGACTCGCGGGAGCCAGGCAGATGGAAACCCCAGCCCTTGCCTTGAGCATGGTAGACTGCTGTGTGATCTGAGGCCTGGAAGACATTAAAGTTGATTGCTTTATCACCTGACGAAGGTTCATATATTGACTCTACAAAGCTAGACCGGGAAGAAAAGATCTCATTTTGATGACAACTGCCTGTCAGCTTTTCATAAGACTTTAAAAATCGGTACTCAAGGTTTTCCTTTTTTTTTCCCTTATGGATGATAAGATGATCAGTTGAGGAGTTTCTCTCAAGATCTTTCAGGAGGTCAACACTGCCTCAGAGGAGCAGGGGCGGAAGTGAGAGTACAGCTGGGCATTTGTTGAGACCCAGTAAGACAGAGAGGTCAGTGCGACTACACATTCTTGACATTTTATGTTTTGGGGACAGAGGTATTGGAGAGGATAATGGTAAAGGGATTACAGTGTTTGCTACAATGGAGGTCCCCAGGCAAAGAAATGTGAATGAAACCTTAACATAATTTGTGGGTGAAACGCCTGTGCAGCGTTCTGAGAACCCCTTTTCCTTCCACATGTTCATGTTCTCTTCAGCCCCTTTGCACACCCAGTGGGAGAACTTTGGTGTTTCTCGTTTCATATTCTTGCCTTGTGGTTACATAGGAATATGGCCAGCAGATTACATGTGAACAGAAAACTGGGTTGATTTTGAAAGTATCCTTTTGTAAAGGCATATTCCTTATTTTGCTAGTCTTTAGGAGCCAGTGGACTCTAGAATCTCAAAAACAATGATTGCGATCAGGTTAAATTAGTATAGAACGTAAATGACATTATTTTAAGGCAAATTATGGCATTTATATGAAGACCAGACATGTATTTCAGGTTGAAAAGGAAGATAGTAGGATCTGGGTGCGTGTGTTTTGTTTTGCATCTTCCCCTGCTGGTGGAGTTCAGACAGTTTTATCTCCTGAGCCTTGGTTTCCTCCTTTGTTTGATGAAGAGAGTAACTGAATGCTTCTTTGGGGCTTTGCATTCCACAGTCCTCAGCCATAGTTTAGTGGTGACCTTGTCTAGCTCCATTCTGACCTAGTGACTCATGGAATGGTATTATTTCTCCTCTTCCTGTTCACATGGCATATGATTGCACCATTCCTTGGTCTCGCTGGGGTCATCGGCAATGCTAGAGTGCTCTTCTCCCAAAGAAGCCCATAGAAGGGGGTGTGGACTGGCACGGCTGTTCTCTGGCTCAGTCATGCTTCTGTCTGCTCTTCAATCTTGAGAGAGAGAAATAGAGACCAAGAGTGAGTGAGAGAGAGAGATGGAGAGAGAGAGATGCACACATAGATCAGACTTCTCTGAATAAGTTCCAACTATCTAGTTTATTTCATGTGACAAATATTTGCATACTCCCTGTACACAAAGCCCTGTGTTAGTTGCTGTGACAGATTTCAGCAGCTGATAGGGTAACGGGTAAGGGAAAGGTCAAGCAGGTGTGATACTGGACAGGGATCTAGTTGTTACTTTAGGAGGAAAGGGTACACAGGCAGAGTGAGTAGGTAGGTAGGTAGGAGTTTGGGGAAGAAGATGGCTCTAAATGTGAACTACCCTGAATCTCTGGAACCAGTTATAAAGTTGTTACTACTTCCAGATCCAGTGTATTGTCGGACTGAGAGGGATCATCTAGACCCTTTTTCTTCTCAGGAGGAAGAGCTGTCATCATTTGGAAGCTGTAATTTTGGATGAGAGGAAAAAAATGTATATAAGGGAAGTCATTGAGCACAAAGATGATTGTTCCTCTCAAACTTGAGATAAGCTGGCTTTATGAATAAAGATAATCTCTGATTTTGAATCAGATTTTGAATGAAAAGTGGATTTAAAATAACTCAGGCATTCTAAGCAGTTTTGTCCCTTCAATGTTTATTTGGTTTTGGAAATCTGACGCTCAGGGATCAGTCCTGTGGTGACTGGAGGATCTTATGGGGGGGTGGGGATCTAATGGGGCCAGCCACAGGGAGGCAAGTATCTTAACTCCTGTGCTGTTTCTCCAGCCCCTTTCATTGTTTGCTTTTTAAAGCCTTAGTCATTTATTTTCTTTAGTTAACTATAGTATTGGCATGTTTCTTTAAGATCGCCACTCAGTTATGCCTTTCCTCTGTCTTCCAAGGAGGGAGGGAAGGCCTTCTAGGGGCAGGGGGTGGGGGATAGGCTGAGGCTCTCCCTTTGGTAGATTTCCTGGGCCTGCCACGTGGCATTTCCCCAGACTGCTATTAAACAAAGGATGCATATTACTGCTTTATTCCTTTCTTTGGCCTGAAAGTAATGCAGAATGACCTCCTGAGTTTCAGAGGCCTTTGGGATCCCCCTAAGTAGTTTTTAAGTGTATTTCCTTCTTAGGAGCAGTGATTGCTCCCTGTTACTCAACCCTCCCGCAGCCTGGTGTCAGGGGATGAATTGTTTTTGCACTTGTGGCAGTAACTTCCCTTCAGTCACCAGAATCAGTAAGGTAGATGAGCAGCAGTTCTTTGCTGATAGGTCCAGAAGCAGCAAGAGATGGCCATGCTTTCCTTCGTGAAGGAAAGCAATTTGAGGAGCTGGTTTGTTCGAGGGAAGGGTAGAGGCCGGAAGTAGTGTGAGTCAGGCTGGTGGCATTCTGTGGTCTTCTCACCCCAGCGACTGGGGAACAGGGGCTAAAGATTGTGTCACAGCTGCTTGGGTGATGTCTGGGCAGTGCAGTGGATAAGGATTGCCAGACACCCCACCCCAAAGGACTTCCTTAAGATTGAAGCTTGCTAGACTCTTCCCATTGCATGGGAACTTGGGAAACAGGAATCAGCCCCTTGTAGGGCCTGGCCCTTCCCCTATCCAAAGTGTTAGTCTCAGCAGAACCAGGACTGCAGTGCTGTGGAGTGCTTTTGCAAGATGAATGAGCTTGTATTTGACATAATCAGCATGTGATTTGTGTTTGGCAAAGTCAGCAGTGCTCATCAGCTGCAGCCAAATGCAAGTTGTAAGAACTTGCTAAAGGCTGGAGCTGGGTTCTTCCTAGCAAGAAGTTCTTCCTAGCGAACTCTTGGGAAAGTTTAGCTCCCTCAAGAGTATGATTGTACTTTCAGTACCATCTGAAGTAAGCATGTAAGTGATATCTTTAGTACATTTAAGCATTCTTAAAGTTTTGTGCAAAACTTTCTGCCCACCAAGCTTGACCCTAAAGGGCACACTAGCAGTGGAGGAATTACAGAAAGCTGACAATGTCAGAGCAAGATACAGTAACGTCAGAACATGCATCTCCTGCTTTGTTTTTGTTTTCCGTCTTAGGAACACTCCAAAATATAAGAAGCAAGAGGTGGTCCCGGAACAGTTGCTCTTTGGAATTTATGTGAATATATCCAGCTTATCCTTCCATTTATGTGTGCTCTTGAGAAGTTAGGCTTTGAGATTAAATCGATAATTTCCAATAAAGTGGAATGTGAAAATTGACCCCTTGCTATTGATTTTATTCTCAAGGTTTATGGTCCTTATGTTTTAAAGCACCTTTTCTCCTCAGTGTTATGAATGTATTAAATATAAAAGATGGCTATTTATTTATCTTTTGCTTTAGCTTCAGAGTGATTTACTTACTTAATTATATAGCCACTGTTGCTCTCAGAGACAGAACTGTTTCAGAGTGTCATTTTAACTGACTTTCAGTTGTTGTTGGCAATATAGCCAAACTATTTTCTGCTTTTATGACTGTTTGCCTTGTGAGAAAATGCAATCTTTTCCATCTTTGGGTAACACTGTGTTTCTTACAGTCTTCAGTGGTAAAGTTATTTTGGGTCTTGATAACAGTTGTGTGCCTGGCTATTCTTCTTCTGGACTTAGGGCTATCCCTTGAGGTAGTACTTGAATTTGGCGACATGATAAAATAATGAAGCTGTAAGCGAGATGTTTTCTCCTACTTTAGAAAGGTAAGAGTAGAAGTTCTGTCATCTGATAGGTCCGAGAAAACTTTCCTGTGTTTCAGCCAGTATTACATGGTTCAGTATATAACCAGTTTTGGTGAAGCTGAGGATTTCTTTTCTTCTGTCCTCGAAGTATTGGCACAGTGATTTCCATTAATGTGATTGTCTGACATTTATTCTTACCCTGGCAAGTACATCGTTAGGTGTGTAACCTAACCTGCTTATGACCTCCACAATTACCTTGTCAAATAACTGCTGTTAATTTAAAAGAAATAGAGGTGTAGAAAATATAGTTTATTCATAGCTTAACAGCTTTTAAATGGTGAAGAAGAGCTATAAGTTCGTGTTTTTATTGCTCTGTCTTTTAATCTTTGTTTCCTCTTATATTGCTCTTCTGTTTAGCTCACATGAATGAGCGCAGACCATCTCACAAGTAGTTCTGTATACTGAGAAGGCATCAACATGGTATGATGAAAAATAAATCAGAATGTATAAAGTTTTCGTCTTCATTGAAATGGATACTGTACTGACAATTGTAAGCTTGCAAACTGGAAAGGCTTATTGTATAGCTCACAGAGGAGTGTGACCAAGCAGAAGATAAATGTAAAGTTGGTTCAGGTTTACATGAATACTCTTATTATTCATCATTTATAGTCATGAGGCATTTTCTTCTGTAACTTTTCCATTTTGCAAAAAAATGCTGTTTCAAAAAGAGTTCGACTAATAATTACCAGAAGCTTTCTCTCTCATCACTTTGAATTTTTCCACAAATGTTATTTTACTTTTTTTTTTTTAACTTTTAGAAGCAAAGAAGGGAAAAACAACAAATTTAGACATTAAAGAGTACTAGTGCTCTGGAAAACAGTGTCTGTACACTACAAAGTTATCTACAGTTTGGGGGTTTTGGAATAGACAAAAATAGCTACGACTTGCCTTTTGTGGGGACATACTCGATGGTGCTTGGAGCTTGTCTGGCTCTGTGCTCGGGTCACTCCTGGAAGTGCTTGGGGCCATGTTTGATGCTACCATTAAGACCAGGTTGGCTGCATACAAACCTTACCAGCTGTACTCTCTTCGGGCACTGTTTTCATTTTTAAGTTATATGTTCTTATCAATGGCTATTTGTCATGAGCATTGATTTAATAGAGAAGGCCATTATCCACTTGAATTGGCTTGATTCATCAAGTTCATAAAATTCATAACATTTTTTCACATGACACATAACCTTTTTTATTTTCAAGAGGCTGGAGAAAGGATTTTCCATTTCTTCCCATCAAGAACACTTAAAAAATGACCTGGCCTTTGACTGACCTCTTATTGCTTTCCTCCTATAACCATTGATTGTCCCTAGAACTAGAAATTGCTTAGACGCAAGCAGTCCAGATAAGACTGAAGCAACATAATCCTGTGTAAAGCCTACCTCTGAAATACTGGCTCTGTTACAGATCTGAGCCTTTCTTTTATCACTTGCATTCTCAATTCAGAGAAGCTGCTTTGTTCTCTGGATTGCATCTACCCTATTTAAAAAAAAAAAAACAACGTAAGTTTAAAGATTTAGTGTTTTCACAGTGATCTGTTTCTTAGTAAGATTTCAAAGTTTTCTTTAAAATTGTCAACAGTAACCCAAAAAAAGCAAACACAAAAAAGTAAACATTCTTGAATAGACATTAATTTCTTTCTATTTGTATTATACCATGGCACTTTATATAATTTATAATCATTAAAGGAGAGGAAAGGAATTATGATAACAGGAAATGTTATCACAATTAAATGAAAAAGTGTTTTTGCCCGGGGGTGGGGGTACACCTGGTGGTGCTCAGACTTTATTCTTGCTCTGCACTTAGAAATTACTCCTGGTGGTGCTTGTGGGACAGCCTGGGATTCCAGGGATTGAACCTGGAGCAGCTGCATGGTAGGCAAGTGCCCTAACCACTGTACAGTCTCTACAGCACCAATCATAGTTAAAGAAAAACAACCAGGTACTGTTTTGAGAAAACAGGCCATTGTTTTCTGTGGCATCTGTATTGGTGATTTAATTCCAAGAAAACTAAGTTTTCTCTTGTATTCACTATGGGTTTTAATTGCCAGGAAAGAATTTTACTGCGCTTGCTTATTTATCTATTTACTTACTTACTTACTTACTTATTTATTTATTTATTTATTTATTTATTTATTTATTTATTGTCTTTTTGGTCATGCCTGGCAATTCTCAGGGGTTACTCCTGGCTCTGCACCCAGGAATTACTTCTGGGTGTGTTCTGGGAACCACATAGATGCTGGGGATCAAACGCCCTACCTACTGTGCTATCACTTCAGATCCTGCTTGCTAATTTAATGTCAGTTTTTGAACCTTTTTTGCCTCTTTTACAAATTTGATATAGTACGTGTTTATTGATGTCTTACTGAAATACTGCACCTTGGTAGTTCACAAATTTTGGAAAATATACCAACTATTTCACTTGAAAAATGAGAATTTAAAAGACCAGGCGAAGGAAGGGAAAGTGAATATAACTGACAAAAGATGACTGTAGACCTTACTCTTCAGTGGGAGGAAAGAAAAAAAGATGGTAGTGACAGCTGACGGAAGACTTTCAAAAGTAGGAAACTTAAAGAATTTCTACATGTTAACTGTTCTTAGAATTATTTTCATCACCATTTTTCTCCAGTACTGGAACCTTTTCTCTTTATGATGCTTTGAGTGCCATAGTTTTCCATTTATGGAAATTGACAGAGAATAACTGAGTTCTTTTACCGTCATCAATTTCTCTTTGATGCCTAAACACATATGCCCTTCTCTCACTTGCATGATTTTATTTTGTTAAAAATTTCCCAATTTGCAATTTAAGCACTGTAGCGAAGTCCCTCTAAAAGCATCTAAAATGCTTTATTTATTCACTCAAGTAAGACTTTTAAGATTGGTGGTGTTACGCACATTTTGAAGAGGTATGAAATTGTTTTTCTTCAAATCCCCAAAAGAGAAAATATGCTTTTCACCACTATCATCATCAGGGAAATGCAAATCAAACAACAACGAGATATCATCTCGCTCCACAGAGACTGGCACATATACAAAAGAGCAAGAACTACCAGTGCTGGCCTGGATGAGGGGAGAAAGGGACTCTCATCCATTGTTGGTGGGAATGTCGACTGGTACAGCCTGTTTGGAAAACAATATGGATATTCCTCCAAAAACTAGAAATTGAGCTCCCATTTGACCCAGCAATACCACTCCTGGGAATATACCCTGAGAGGATAAAAATACACAGCGAAACACTGCACTTCTATGTTCATCACAGCACTATTACAGTAGCCCAAATATGGAAACAACCTGAGTGCCCCAAGAACAGACTGGATAAAAATGGTACCTCTACCATTTTTGTACATGGATGTACATCTATGGTACATCTACGCAATGGAATACTATGCAACTGATAGAGAAAAACAGTTATGAAATTTACCTACAGATGGGTGGACATGGAGATTATCCTGCTGAATGAAATTAGTCAGAAGGAAAAGAACAGATATATAATGATTGCATTCATTTGTGGGATCCCACAATTAAAAAAAAATGTTATGAGACTAATATCCAAGGCCAGGCAAAACAGGGACCAGGAGGACTTGTCAGTGGTGTCAGTGGTTAGAATCTACCACAAGTGTGTGGAGGTCAGAGGCTAGGTAAGATAGAGAAGGGACCAGTGTGCTAAGAATTGTTGGAAATGGCAATGTCAGACCAGAACTGAGCATTGGACATAGGCAAAGGGATAAACATGATAACCCCTAAATGTATGTATTGCAAGCCACAATGTGCAGGGAGAGAGAGAGGGAGGGAAGGGGACGGGAAGAGAAAAGGAGATAAGGAGAAAAGAGAGCCCGCCATAGAAGCAGGCTGGGGGTGAGGGGAAAGAATCTGGGGACATTGGTTGTGGGAAATGTGCACTGGTGTAGGGATGGGTGCTGAAACACTGATTGAAACCCAATTATGAACAGCTTTGTGGTTGTATATCTCATGGTGGTATAATCTAAAAATCTCACAGTGGTATAGTATAATCTGAAAATAAAAAAAAAAAAACTATATTTGCAATATAGACTGTCTTGCATACTTAGCATTACCAGGAAGGAGAGGGGGAGATTTGCAGGTAACAAGCGTTTGTGGGTGGTGGCTCAGAAAATTCTCATCATATTCCTTGAGAAGTCTTCTGTCTTGCGAAGTCCTAATGAACTACGTATACTTTACCAAGGAGAGAAATAGTTGTGCCATTCCCTAATGTTCCTGGTTTCTAGTACTTTTGGCACAGTCTTTTTTTTTTCCTTTTTGGGTCCAACCAGTGATGCTCAGGGGTGATGTTTGGGGTCCATATGGGCTGGCGGTGTTCGGGGGACCATATGGGCTGTCAGCCATGAAACCCAGCTTGCCTCCTATACTGCAAAAGCCTACCTCATGTACTACCTGCTCCAGCCTCAGGAACTATGCTGTTTTTATTTCTAATTTATAAATTCTTTGCCAGTAAGAAAATTAAGCTAATGTTCCCGAAAGAAATTCCAAGGAATTTAATATTCTTTGGCTTTCAGTCGTGAGAGGCTGCTATGGAATGGTTCATTGCTTGCCAGCTCTGCCCCCTACCCTGTCCTCTCTCATGCTTTTTTTTTTTTTTTGCTTTTTTGGGTCATACCTGGTGGCGCTCAGGGGTTACTCCTGGCTCTGCACTCAGGAATCACTCCTGGCGGTACTCAGGGGACCATATGGGATGCCGGGATTGAACCTGGGCCGGCACAGGCCGGCCGCATGCAAGGCAAACGTCCTACCGCTGGACTATCGCCTCCGTCCCTCTCTCATGCTTTTTGTGAATGACATTATAAATAATACTTTTCATGAAATGCACCTCACTGTGCCTTTTCAATTCCTTATCAACAACCACAGTAGATTAACAGACCCATGGTTCTATGAGGAGTTTAATAGTTAGCTTCACTTGACAACAGGGCCTAACTTTTATTTTTATGTTAAGTTAAAGTTACTTTCTCAGTCATTGGGAAGTAATGAAATGAAGTGTTGTCTAAATTTATCTTTGTTATTCTTAAGGTGGGCAGTCATGATACTTAGTAGCTGCTGTAGCAGTCCTTCAGATAACTCTGAGAAGTGTTTTACTACCACTGTGGTCTGGATATGTGGGAATGGTAAAAGTGGAAACTCTGGGTCAACTTATTATTTTCCCTCTTGTTTGGAAGGATCGGTTCCTTGTATGTCCTTATGCCTAAGTACTTTGAACTTTCTTCCTTTTTTAAAAAAAAGTAACTATTTGTACTGGACCTTGAAAACTGTGTTTTAAAATTTTACTGTTAAAAGCATTCACTTAAAAATCAATCAAACAGTGGAGTTGTTTAATGACTTGACCCGACCTCTGCACGCTCACTGGGAGCTAATATTCCCGTTCCTAGTTCCCGTCCCGCTTCCTCTCACTAACAGGAGCTTCGCAGGCTTGTTCACCCCATGCACTCACAAGCAGAACATGGCACTTGGGTACTGAGAAAGTGTGAAACATTGTTTGAATATATGAATTGTACATCAGTTCTACAGGATAATTGAAATAGTAAAAAATTTTGATGTTAGTCTACAATTCTTTTGTGAATTGTTAACAATTCACAACTTTTGTAAATTGTTAAACTTTGTAAATACTGCCTAAGTTTTGTTATAGATGATTACACACACACACACACACACACACACACACACACACACCCATCCCCCTCTTTTTCTCTTTTATTTGGGGCCACACCTTCCTGTGCTCAGGGCTTACTTTTGGCTCTGCATTCGGTCCTCAAACTCGGATCTAGCGTGCAATACCCCACCTGCTGTAATGTCTCTCTTGCCCCGCCATCTTTTCCTAGTTAGTGACAATGTAGAGCTCAAGTTACAAAGGTTTCAAGCTTATGTGCTGTACTTGCATATACCCTGAACATTTTGTCTTCTCGCCTTTGTTTTAGATTCCATATCTGGGTGCTCTAGTCTTTTCCTTAACGTGTGAAACCCTTAACAGAGTTCCTTTCTTCACTGTGCCCCAGGTAGCATACTGACCACACAGTGTTTCATTTATTCACTGACGGCAATGAGCTTTTGGGCTGCACACAGGCAAGGCAAGTGCTTGTACTGCTCAGTACCTCCCTGCCCCCTACAGTGGTTTATACGAACGACAATATTGCGTTCTGCTGATCGTGTTTCAGCACTACTTGTTTTTCAGTAGTGGGCTATTTTTCCTACTACTGAAAGAACGTTTCTAGAAATGAACCATCTCAGTAGGAAGGCACGTATTTAAACTTCATTTTCTGTTTTGTTTTTATTTTAATTAGTTGGGGGTACTGTGCGCTCTTGAAATTGAATTGTTTTGCTTCATTCATATATGCTTTTAAACATGTCTGATCTGTGCAAGGCCTTGATTCAAATCTGACACTGTAATACATTTATATTCACTGCTTCTTAGACTTGTGTGCGTGTGCATATGTGTGTGTGTGAATACATGTTTGTGTGCGTACTCATGCCCTGAACATGCCTAAACTTTGCAAAGTATCAACACAATAACGGGATGTTTACAGATTTGTTGCTTTCATTCACTATGCATTTGGTTGTGTTTTTGGTCTTTGTTTAGTTGTTTGGGCCATACGTAGTAGGAGTAGATTCTACCCCTAGGCTGGCGCACAGGCCCATGGGGGCATGCAGATGAATCCTGGGGCTCCATGCACAGTACATGCTCTCCTGTTTTTAACCTTTTCCTCGACCCACTCATCATTGTGGATTTTTTTTCTGGGGACTTATTTTTAAAAATTAATTATATTTTCATATACACACTTAAAAATGTGATTAAATAAGTTTTTTGCGTAGGGTAAATTTGTCATAAGTCATGTTATCTCACCTCCGCCTTCTACAGTACCTTTCATTGGCAATTAACTGCTGTTTGTTCCAGACTCTGACAGGGTGCTCACCTTAATGCGTACTCACTGTGGTAACGAAGTAGTTTGCTTAATTTTGGGAATATGCCAGCAACACCTTAAATCTAATGAAAACGTTGAGAATAAATTCTTTAAAATAAATTAGATTTGCTCCACTCAAAACCAGAATATAGTCATATTTCTTTTAGTTCTGGGAATGGGGGATATACGAGTTAACTAGCTTGGTGCTCTTTTATTATTTTCATGCCCTTATACTGTTCTTGTTCTTGCGGCACATATGGGGAAACTGAGACTCAGAGTTTGGCACCTTGATCAAGCCACGACTTTAGCCAGAGGGGCGTTGGATTTCCAGCCAGACAGCAAGACTTAGCTCTGCATGCCGTGCGTGTTCCTGTCCTGTGAGTCCAGCCTACGGAGTGCCTCACTTTATAATGGTGCTTTCTGAAGTGTGTCAGTCCAAGGGTCAAGACTCTGGTGAAAAGAAGCAGGACAATGATGATAAGGCTATGGGCAGTCATGAGAATGTATGGGAATGTTTTCAAAAAGTCTGGAGATGTACGGCCTGTTGGGAATAGCCTAAGTCCAAAACACCTTGGAATTTAGATAGTGAGATGTTCTGTTGCTGACGGACGATCTCAGATGTCTTCTTGGTAAAAGCCCCAGATGGTGACAAATCTATGGGAGGGAGTTATCAGAGGGTAAAAATCCTTTAGTGTTCTTAGTAGGAATCTGATTACAACATCTGCCTTACACAGTATTTGTCATAATTCTGTATGCAGTTTGTAGATTTAAACATTTAACATTTTTTCTCCCACCCTTTTTCTTGCTTATTGGATCACACCCAGTGTTGCTCAGGAGTTATGACTCCTGGTTCTCCACTCAGCTATTACTCAGATACCATAGTGCAAATGGCACTCGGAGAACCATATGCGGTACCGGGATTGAACCTGGGTTGACTTTATGCAAGGCAAATTTCCTACCCGCTGTACTATTTCTCCGGCCCCTCTCCCTGTTTTTTTTTTTTTTGTTGTTATAGTTGTGATAGATGCAGGGGGCTCACACACTTGGTTTTGGTGCCTGCACAGTTTAACATTGAAAGTGAGTAGTTGCTCACCCACTTTTTATTGTGGTGCTGGCATGCACTTTACTTACACTGCTTGCCAGTGGGGGAAGGTGTTCACCCCCCTACTTGAAAGTCCTCACACACCCTTGGTTGGCATTTGGCTGGAGATCACATTCCTAGCTGTGGTATCAGGGATCCCAAATGGTAGGTTGTCTAGATTTCACTACCTTTGGAAGGGAGTGAAATCCCTAAGGGACAGTGCCAGGGATTCAGTTTGTGACTTTTTTGCCTGCAGGGCGGGTGTTCTGTCTGTGATGGATGCCTGGGGCCTTCAGCCTCTTAGTTTGGTGCAGGGAAGTGGGCTCTTAGTTTCTGAGCTATTCCCAGTTCTGTGCTCAAGGGTCACTCCTAGTGTTGCCCTGTGGTGATAAGGATCAAACCAAAGCTCTCTCATGCACAGCATGGCCTCTCCATTCAGCTCTCTCCAACTCACTCCCTGTTTTAATAGGCTAAAATCCTAGATATTATGGATCGGTATAGTTAACGGAATGTGGTGATATTACAATACAGGCTGATGTTAAAATGCTTCTAAATTCAATTGGTTTGCTGATGATTAAATCTCCAATTTAGTGATGTTATTGAAGAACTTATAATTATCTTTACACATAATTTCATTTCACAAAAATCATTTAAGTTTAGAAATACTTTGATTATTTTAAACCTTAGCACATAAACAATCCTCATTTCTTGTTGCAGAGACTAAGGCTCAGAGAAACCATGCTATTTGTTCAAGGTCACACAGCGTATAGCTGAGGATATGATGATTGGAACTTGGATTTTTTTTCACTTCATCTCAGAGGAGTGTACTCATTTGCTAATCATCCTCACTCACCTCTGGTTCTCTCTCTCCCTCTATTTCTCTCTGTTTCTTCTCATTAATGTATTTTTGTTGTTTTTGAGCCATATCCTTGCTATTTAATTTTCCCACCACTAAACTATTAAACTTGTAAAACGACTTGCTCTTGTGTTACTATTTCATTTGTGTATTTTTTGTTGATGTCAGCCCAGTGCTATACATTGGGTGCAATATTAGAACTTTATGTTAAGCTTTTGCTTTATACTGGCGAATTTTACTCTTATTCTCATCTGTCACTATTAATGCCATGAGAATGGATATTATTTGCATCCCCGTTCTCATCACCATTCCATTCTCCAGGTCAGAAGGCCTGAGGAACCAGCTTTTGCAGTGGTAGGCCTAGGTTTAAAACGTTTGTGTGACTTTTTGGAGTGACATCTGTTGTACAGAAAGAAAAGTGAGATTTCATTTCTCCCGCCAACTCTCAGCAAATTGATTGTGACTGGTTACGTTGGTGGGTACAGGATCCAGAAACAGGCCCCCTTCTCTGTGGGAAAGCTGCACTGTTTGCTGGGATCTGCCATGGCCTTTGAATGGGATCAGAGGGGTACATAGAGCCAGCCCCACTGTTCCCTGAAATATTAATCTGGATCATAAACTCAATTTTAAGTTTATGTGGTTAAGAGAGATGATATTTTTAATCAATTCAATCATTTTTTTGACTTTTTTGGGGGTGCTCACACCCAGCGATACTCAGGGGTTACTCCTGGCTCTGCACTCAGAAATTACTCCTGGTGCTGCTAGTGAGACCATATAGGATGCCGGGGGTCAGCCACGTGCAAGGCAAAAGCCCTACCCACTGTGCTGTCTCTGCGGTCCCCTCAATTGAATCATGTTAAAATCACATAAATCTGTTTTATAAGTACTGAACAACTTCAATTATTTGCCTTTCTTTTGTTTGATATCATATGTATACATTCCAAGGACTAGTTCTTTTTTATTTTGACTAGCATTATATCCAGTTGCAACACAACACTTTAGACCTCATTTTAATTATGTATTTTCCCTACTAGAAATGTGTAGACATTAGTATTGCAGTATCCCCCTGGGGGGAATGGGCAGAGGGTTCCCAACTTGTGCTCAGAGGACCTCGGGATTATTCCAGTGATTCCTGGTCAGCCAAACAATTGATTGCGAGGTACTGAGATGCAGTGCTGCTTGGGCTCTGCAATGTGGGGGGGCACCAACAGGGGCACCCCAGCAATGCTTGGAGGCCTCCCAGACTATGCTGGGAATGCTCAGGTACCCATGGTGTTGAGGATTGGACCAGTGTGGGTGCATCCTAACCCCTGTAATATCTCCTAGCCAGTAATACTACTTTTTTGAAGGGGCTAGTTGCCGTGGACTTCATTGCAGAGCTCTAGAATGATCAATTATCAATTGACATTGACTGTATCCAATGTAATTTATTTCAAAATGATAACACATTCCTTAAAAATCTAATTTAGTTATTTGAAAGAATTGTCTAGAATTTTCATATCACCAGGAATACATTTTGATTTTACAAATTAGTAAATGCCTCAAATGTCTCCTGTGTTAACCTGTGTAAAGTATTAGCCACAGATTCTCTTCTCTCTTTGTTCTACTCATTATTCTTATTTTGTTCTCACTTGCACTATCACTTTTTTTCAGGCTGTTTGGATTGGTAGCTTTAAGTACATTTAAAGGTATTCCAGAGCTGGAGTGATAGTGTAGATGATAGGGTGTTTGCCTTGCATGTGGTGGACTCAGATTTGGTCCCCAACACCATATATGAGTTCCCTGAACCTTGTCAGGAACACTCCCTTAGTACAGAGCCAGGAGCCACCTGTGCACCACAGGGTGTGGCCTACAAGCCAATAAGCAAATAAATAAATACATAAATAAGGTTTCCAGAGAAGGAATTGGAGTTCCGACCTCTGTCGCTATTCTAGAATCAGGGACGCTGTTTCGTTTGCCAAGCTATCGAAAATCAGATGGATTGGACATGTAATGCGATTTGGAGATGACTGCTGGACTAGAGCCGTTACCAACTGGATCTCACAGGATGTCAAAAGATCACATGGCTGCCCACCTACAAGATGGTCAGACTTCTTCGTCAAGACCCTGAACGAACGGTTGGAGGCTCTTCGTATTCCTGAAGCAACCAGATGCCATTGGGTTACACTGGCACTTCATAGGGTCAAATGGAAACATTTCTGGTGCCTGTTCGAGCAAATCCATGAATAACGGGATGTCAAGTGATCAAGTGATAAATAAGGTATTCCAAAACACTATTCAAGTAGAAGATGCATTGTATGCTGAACTTTCAGAAGACTGTTTTGAATGACTTTTTATTTGGGCTTCCTACTTCATGACCATTTTATAATCACTTGCTTAGGTCTTAAATTCTTCCCTACAAACTCAATGACTTCTTGTTGATGGATGTGGTGGAGCTCTTCTCTGGCATGTCTACACTTTATCGAGGATTCGAGAACCTAGAACTGGGGTTGCTTTTCCTGATGTCTCCTATCCTTATGTTGCTACTAGGCTTTGTTGGAATAGACGTTTTCTATGTCTTGTAAAGTAGCTTTGTGAGGAACTGTGATAGTGAAGAAAATCCAAGATTTGCAAAAATTGCATTTTAATAACTGAAGGGTGAATGAATTAAAACCTGTTAATTACGGAGGAGCAAGAACAGTTTTAAATATTGTACCTTCATGCAAAATTCTACTTCACGCAATGGGGAGAAAAGGCTTCAAAGTTTAAGAAGAGAACTCCCAGAACGACCACCAACTGGGAACTCTTTGGCACCATTGCGGCAACATGGGAAGATACCATCATTGACGACATCAATGAAGAATACAACCGACTGGTTCAGCACCTCCGTGATCATGCAAAGAATGCCGAGAGAGAGAAAGACACAAAAGGACGCCTGTATTCAAAAACTCTTGAGCTCATTCGCCAACGTGGCAAGGAGCAAGCCTCAGGCAACCAAATGCTAACATCCAAGCTTGCAAAGCGGTGCAGAGAAGCGATAAAAGAAGACCTCAAAGAGAGAAGAGCAGAAATACTGGAAGATGCAGCAGAAGCCGGGAAAAGCATTCGCACTGCCCGCCTGTCCTTCGCCAACTATAAGACCAAGATGACTGCCCTCCGACACCCTGATGGATCTATCACATCTTCCAGAAAGGCAATGGAGAAGATTATCCATGACTTCTACTTAGATCTCTTTGATAGCCACGTCCACCTGCCCACATACCAAATTCCACAGGATGGATATGTCATTCCCAATGTTCTTCTTTCTGAAATCCGACATGCCATCTCGTCGGTAAAGAAGGGAACAGCACCAGGCCCAGACAGTCAGATCTGAACACCTGAAGAACCTGCCGTCGGTACTCGTCAATACACTAGCTCAGCTCTTCACACGCTACCTGTCCGAATGCAAGGTGCCCTCCCAATGGAAAACCAGCAGGGCAGTTCTACTGTTCAAGAAGGGAGACATTCCACGACATCAGCAACTATCGCCCCATCTGCCTGTTGTCCGTCATCTACAAGCTGTTTACACGAGTCATCCTGAACAGGATTGGCAGAACACTAGATGAAGGACAACCATGCTAGCAAGCTGGCTTCCGGAAAGGATTCAGCATAATCAACCATATCCACACAGTAACGAAGCTCATTGAGGTTTGTAGGGAGAACAAGATGCCGTTCTGTCTCACGTTCATTGATTTAAAAAAAGCCTTTGATTCTGTGGAGACTGAAGCGGTCATCGAAGCCCTAGCCAAACAGGGTGTTCAAACCCAATACATCAAGATCCTTTGTGAGCTGTATTACAGATTCACCACCAGAATCTCACCATTCTACGAGGAACTGATCATTGATGTCAAAAGAGGGGATCGACAGGGTGATACCATTTCACCAAAACTCTTCAGCGCCACCCTCGAGAACATCACGCGACAATTAGAATGGGAAGGAATGGGAGTGAAGATAGATGGTCGGCAACTACACCACCTCCGCCTCGCTGATGACATCGTTCTAGTAACACCAAACGTTAGCCAAGCGGCACAAATGCTGTCTGACTTCGACCGAGAATGTGGAAAGATAAGTCTACAGCTGAATCTAAAGAAAACTGTTTATCAAAAATAAACTGGTTCCAGAGGCCCTATTCACTCCCAATGGAACAGACATCTCTGAATGCAGCAGTTATTTGACCTAGGTCAAGAAGTCAACCTGATGAACGTCCTAAAACCTGAGCTGCACAGGAGGAAGAGAGCGGCATGGAATGCCTTCAAAGGCATCGAAGAAATAGCTAAAAGGACAAAGAACCTCCGGCTCCGGGCACATCTCTTTGACCCCACTGTTCTCCCTGCATTAACATACGCCTCAGAGACCTGGGCCCTATGAAAGCAGGATGAGAATGCTATTCGGGTCTCCCAGAGATCAATCAAAAGAGCTATGCTTGGAATATCACACCTCACTCAAGTGAGAGAAGGAATCCGGATTTCCGACCTCCGTCCTCTATTCCAGAATCAGGGATGCGGTCTCGTTTGCCAAGGCATTGAAAATCAGATGGACTGGACATGTATTGCGATTTGGAGACAACCGCTGGACTAGAGCCGTTACCGACTGGATCCCACGGGATATCAGGAAGATCACATGGCTGCCCACCTACAAGATGGTCTGACTTCCTTGTCAAGACCTTGAAGGAATGGTTTGAGGCTCTTCATATTCCTGAATCAACCAGATGCCATTGGGCTACATTGGCACATGATAGGGTTCAATGGAAATGTTACTGGTGCCCGCTCGAGCAAATCGATGGATAATGGGATTCAAGTGATCAAGTGCTCAAATGACCTTTTTTAGAGTAGCACTAATGAATACATTTGTTCCACCAGCAGTCATGGTGAGGCCTGCTGTTTGCCAGAAACTCCAGTAATCAGATATCTTGAGAACTGCGAAACTGTAACTTCATGATTCTCAGATCAGCTTGCCTGTGATATGAAATGAGATTGAGCAGGAATGTTACATTATAATTACATATGAAAATATATGATACTTTTTATGAGTATGGGCCAACTTTGATAATCAGGCCCATGTTTCTTTTGAAATGTTCTCTTAGTAGGTAGTATGAGACTATCTAAACACATACACAAAAAACACAGCATTTACAAAAAATGCAGTTTTTAGTAATTATCAGTAGTTTCTGGGGGGTGGGGGCCCCAGGTAGTATTTAGGGTTTACTCCCGCTTTGTGCTCAGGGACTCACCTCCTGGAAGTGCTTATGGGACCATATTGGCAGCGAGGATCGCGCCCTCGTCAGCAAGCACCCTGTCCACTGTGCTGTGTCACCAGCACCAATTTATAGTAATTTTTGGTACAGTGGATATAACTAGAGTTATTTCTAAGAACTCCCACTTCTTTGCAGTGCCCACTACTATAGGAGTTGGCAGTGCCCACTACTATGCCATTGTGGTGATGGTCTGACATAGAAAAATCCTGGGCCTCCTGGGATGAACTCAGAGCCACGGCAGAGCCTGGCAAGCTACCTGTGGTGTATTTAATATGCCAAAAACAGTAATGGGCCTCATTCCCAGCGAATGGAGACGTTACTGGCACCCGATAGAGCTAATCGATGATCAGCAGGAGACAAGTCATACAAGTGATACCACTTTTAGTAGCTCATATAACCTGATTATAATTTTAAGTATATTTTCTCAATGTGAACTGTTAGCTGTATATTTTAGAAAGTGGTGTTCATATAAACTCTGAATTTGCTTGTTTTTCTATGTGGGATAGGTTTATATGTAACTTCAGGTCAGGTTATATGTGAACAAATCAAATGCTTATTATGAGAAAGTCGACTTTGAAAAGCAAATTTTCTTCCGTTTCATAGATTTACTAATAAATGCAAAGTCGTTGCCTTTTTGTGTCATTTGCATAATGGAATAGTTTCTTACACTGCTGATGTTTTTGTTTCCTATATTTGAATTAAAAAAAAGTTTAACTACTGTAAAATGTACATTCAAAATTTGCACTGTGCTGCTAGAGTATGCTGGCATATATACCCTATTGGAAAGAACCTAATTGTGTAACGGTGCTTATGTGCCTGCTTTTATATTGCTACAGTTATTTGGGGCACTTAGGTTTGATTTAAAATTGAGAATTATCTTTCTTAGTATGTATTCATCTAATCTAGCATTGAGGAGAGTGTCTAAAACTTAACTCCGAAGGTAATTTACAAGTTGCATTAGCATTTAGTGAGTTTCTGTTACCTCAGTTCTATAGATTTATTGTGTTTAAATTATTCCTTTGGCCTTAACCTGGGGTGGGTAACTTAATTCTGATAACCATGGTGAATGGTTACTGTGACTACCATGTTGCTTAGAAACCTGCTCTGTTATCAAGTTTCCTTGGTGAAATATTGGCTTCTGGACTTCCTTAGCAAGACTGGGAGGTAATCACAGTCTCCCAGAGTTAGCCAGGGTCTTAGCAGAATTTGTTTCCCAGGCTGTAACTAAATTGTCATCAGAAAGGCAAGTAAACCTGCATCGTGAAACATGGATGTACAAGAAAGTCTAAGTTCTTTAAAAATTCAGTCATGAACTTTAGCTGTTAAATAGAGATGTGGTGATCCAATATACAATGTGATTTTACTAGCATAAATTCAGAATAATTTTTGTATCAGTTGATAAGTGTTTCTTCCCCTCCTTAAGTTTGCATTCAACTTTGATGTACATATAGGGATTCTTAACAGTGTATATAGATTTAAGGTTAAGGCTGAAGGGTAAAATGAAGAGTAAATCTGTTGTATTATTTTAATCACTTGATATAAATTGCTCTTGGTTACTGATTATGTAGCATTTACTTTTAAGAAGTAACGCTATCCGCTTTTTAAAGAACTGCACCAAGACTTGTTATTAAAATTTTTACCCAAACACAGACCTGGTTTCTGCTGGCTTTGCTCTATGGCTAGAGCCTTATACCTCAGGTCAGTGTAACATCATTGTAGCTCTTTAGAGACCCACAAAGTAATATAATAGATGAAAGGATCTGAGAAGTCGTGCTGTAAAGCATTGTATTTGGGGCTCCGTAGGTTCCCTCCATCTCATTTTCGTCTACTGTTCACATGCATTTGAAAGTGCTTTTAGCCAATCAGATGGAGAAAGCAGAAGTCTTCCCATTTGCTAGTGTTCTCCTTAAAGTCGACCAAGTCATATTGCTAGAATGACGCTAGCCCTTTGTACACACCCAGACTGGCACAGGCAAGTAGGTGCCTCGGCTTGGGAAGTTAGTCCGCCTGGGTTCAATTTGGAGTCTTCCATCTGAAACCTCTTGGCATATGTGTTACATAATAACTTTAATCCTCAATTTCCTCAATCATGAAAGAGGCATGATGATAGCTTCTACCTCAGGGAGTTGTGAGGATTAAACGAGATTATGTGATATGCTTAGAATGATTCTGGCACTTAATATGAGCCTTCATAAATGTATAGTGTTAATTATTATTATTGAGGACATCTTATGTGAGCTAGGTGTTGTTACTTCAGAGCTTAAAGTTTAGGTACTTGGCATTTGATAAGGTCTTGATCAGGAAACTTCAAATGCCAGAAAAGGTTTTCAGATTAAAAAAAGTTTTTGCTGTTATGCTTTTAATAATAGATTTCCATTTCCCACATTTGAGTTTGGAGTTGACTGTTGTGGGTGTTTTTCCTGCCTCTTAGTTTCTCCAAGGCCTGTTTTCCCACCTGTAAAGCGGAGAAGTGGAGTGGGGATTTAGGTGCTGTTTCATGTCGTGTAGCTGTGGGGCTTGAATTCTAGGAGCGAGTGGGAAAGGTTTTATTCTAGCAGAGTAAACCTCACAGTCTTCTGAACTAGACGGATAGTCTCTCACTTACGTTTCCCTGTTGGGAAAACAGCAAAGTATCGTCAGAGGCAATAAACAGACATCCTTTAATTGTTTGTGTTCAGAATATGCTCTGAGCCAGAGTTTCTCAAGCAGGGGCTGTATGGCTCTTTGCAGGACTCCGTAATATCCTAAAGGGGCTAAAGGTGAAAATGAAATGGAGGGACCCTAGGTGTAGGACAGAGGCCCATGGAAAGAAAACAAGGTCAGAGGGGACCACGTTGAAAAAAGGTTGAAAAGCACCACCAACTTTAGTAAAGCATTACTTTTCTCTTAAAAAATTACTTACATTTTTTGAGATTATTTCAAATTCATAGAATTGTTACAAGTACAGTTCAAAGTAATCTTATTGTACTTGTTGACTAAAAGCAGCTTATTTAGAGGAAATATTTTGAATAGTACAAAGAACTTTGTATTTTCATTGTATAAATAGAGTTTGAAGAGTACAGACACACAGCACTGTAAATCGGACTCCGATGCCTGTTTATCAGGAATATTGTAGTAATCTTTTCTTACAAGCTAGGACATTCGATACAACCATGAGAATTAGAAAATGTATGTGACCTTGTGTATGTATATTAACATATACTCTCATGTACTAATAATACCTACCTAAATGGTATCACTGTCACTGTATCACTGTCTTCCCGTTCATCATCGATTTGCTCGAGCGGGCCCCAGTAACATCTCCATATGTCCTGTCTCATGCTAGTAGAGCCCAAGGCATCTGCTTGCTCCAGGAACATAAAGAGCCTCAATCCATTCGGAATGAGGTCTATAATTGTTACTGGTATTTGGCATATATATCAAATACAACATGGGTAGCTTGCCAGGCTCTGCCGTGCAGGTAGTATACTCTTGTAGGCATCTTAAGTCCAGCATTTATTGATGAACTGCGCGGCCGCTTGCGACTGCGCAAGCCGGGCACTGATAGGCTGGTCTGCTGGGTGGAGGTCTGAAGAGAGAAATCGGATGTGGAAAATGGAGGCCCTCATGGAGTGGGGGTCGTCTGGCTTGTTGCGAGGCTCTGCTGGGATGGTGGGCCAGGGCTAGAACCCACCATCCCTTCCGGGCGCCTCATGAGTGGCTGGTCACAGGGAGAGCCAGTAGCAGCTCTGCCCCATGTCTGCGAGTCTCACCTAAATGGTAGGTAAATTAAATATTATTTTGTTTTAAATAAATTAAAATTTTTTTTTTTTGGCTTTGGGCCACACCCAGCAGTGCTCAGTGCTTACTCCTGGGTCTGTATTTAGGGATCACTCCTGGCACTGCTCGGGACTGTATGTAGTGCTGGGGATTAAACTTAGGTCAGTTGCTTGCAAAGCACTGTCGCTACTTTTACTATCCAATTCTTAAAATCCATTTGTTTCACCTGTAGAGATTATAAAGACAAGCTTGATGGAAGAAGAAATCAGTCTAGAATCACTAATGCCCTTTAGTTGTTAGGTCTTCTTAGCTTCTTTGAGGCTGTGACAGTTTGTCTATCATAAAACTGAGATGTGGATACCTTTAATGACTTTAAAGATGATAAACCAATTATTTTGCAAACTCTTTTGGGGTGTGTGTGCTGTGTCCATAATTATGATTAAGTTCAGGCTCTCCATCTTTACCAGGATCATCGCAGAACAGAAGAAATGTCCTGTTCACATTAGGATAGTTCATGTGGTCATGGTTTTATTTGTCTCATACTGATGATGAATCACTGATGAGATGATTAGGGTCATATCTGCCTCCAGTGATTTTCGCTGTAGGCATCCTCATTTTACCTAATAGTAAATTGTAGTTAGATATACCTTAATCTCAAATTGTCAGTTTATTCATATTAGTGTGGCTTCTTGGTTTCATTTTTTAATTCAGTGGTTACGGTCCATTATATTAAATTCGATGCTGAAACAAACCCTCTTCAAGTCATCCCAGCATGCTTTAACACATGCTCTTCATTCTTTGAGCACTTCCTTTCTGATACAAAGAAATGTTCCTTTCTCATCTTGAGATTTTCTTGCCTTAGTCCTATTTCACCATTTCTCCAGGAAATCCTGACAACTTTTAGTGGAGAAGGCATTAGGAAGCTATGACTTGAGTGGTCAGGGGGATTATGCTTTTCCAGTATTGTCAGTGGATAGTATAGAAAATATCTGATTGTATATGTGGAAATACATAAACATGTGCATGAAAACGCTTTCTGCATCTTACTATACACAGTGACATTTGTGAGTTCATGTTCATTCTGTCAGTTTCATCCCAGAGCAATAGGTTTGTCTAATGTTTTTTTACATTTGTAAAGGTCCCGTCTGTGAGAAATTAGCAATTAGTTTTTATATATAGAAAATTTACAAATATGTATTTGTAAATATATATAATTCACCTTGTAATACTTCCGCCCTGGGCTCTGATACCACTTCCTCTGGACTGCCTCTCTCATGAGTAACAGCCTCACTCGCATTGCCCAGACCCCACCACTCAGGATGTTGTGTTCAGCCAGACTGGTGTCCAGATACTTGGGCTAAGCCACCCTTTCACATGGACGCGGGTAATCTGTGCAGAGCTGGGCATTACTCGTACCCCATTCCATCTATGACACCCGAGGGGTTCTGACCCCCTAATCCTGGTTGCTCCCTTGAGGATCTGGTGGGAAAACAGGGAGAGGAAGAAGTTAAAATCATGAAATGAAGTCATTTTTTTCTAAACATCCTAGATTAAGGAGTTGGAAGCATCAGCAACATTTTATTTTTACAGCACCACTGTACTAATCTTATCAAGGAAAAAGTTACATGTATAATTGTCCATTTATGAAAAATGAGTGCAGTGGTATGTTGACCTCAGTCCACAGTCTTAACATAAAACATTAAAATCAAGTGGGAAATTAGGTGAACAGTGGTCTTGTACTTTGAGGAGAGGACAGAGGAGCATCTTAAGGGAATAATTTTTCTTAAAGTGCACCCAAATAACTTTGCCCTCTAATTTTTAATAAAAGGCTTTTCTTGGCAGTGTTGCCATGGTAATGGCTGACTTTATGTATGTGTGCAGGATGAGGGTCTTAACTGTACTTCTAGCTAAAATCGTTTGTTAATAGATTTCCTTGATCAAGACAAGAGTTTCTATACCTATAACCTGAAATGTGTGTGTGTGTGTTTGGGTGGCCATATTTTTGAGTTCCTTCTTCTAGCCAGTTTTTCTGAAGGCTTGTACTATGAAATTCTCTTAGCACTAGAGTTCATTGGAAGCTGATCATGAATTGGGCTCTGGCTGAGAGTTCTTAAGATAACCAGTGCCCCAGTGGGAAAACACAGTCAGGAGCTTTTTTCTCTTCTGATCTACCTCTTCATCTAGACCCTTTCATGTTTGTGAGTTTCTTCTCTTCTCTTTTTCTCCCATTGAGAAAATGCTGGCCGCTACTATGTGAGGTTTGGTGGGGTGGATGAGGGAAGAGTTTGCCTTTTTAGGCAGCTCTCAGCTGCACTCCTCTGGTTGCTTTTTGGGGAATAACTTCATAGGATTTGGTAACAGCTGTAGGGTCTTTTGTTACGTCTGAATTTCCCTGTCATGGGAGTTTTATTTCCTTGTTATTAGCTCAATAAGGAACCCAGACTCCCCTGCTGTCTTTAACCACCTTTCTGTGGAGTTCTTTGCGCGGTGCTGACAGGTTCAGCATCTAAGTCATCACAGACTCTTTCTCACCCTCTGTCCTATGGACTATTACAAGGTTGCAGCTTGTTAACAGATACCCAGGAAGGGGGCAGTTGGCCTCTTTGACATCTTTATGGTAGAGTTGCCAGATTTAGCAAATAATAATACTACAGTATGCCTACTTAAAGTTGCGTTTCAGGTGCCATATTTGGAAATGCATGAAGAGTTATGTGTATCTGATATTCCAATTAAACTGAAAAGTGTATTCTGAATCTTCTATCTGGCAGCCCTGCTCTGCTCCTTGAGCATCTGTTTGATTTAATAACTTGAATATTTTACCTTAGAATAGTACTTCTATGTGATCTGTTTCTAAAATAGTGGTAAACTTCACAAATAAACCCTTGTGTATTGGAAAACTTGAGCCTTGATCTTAATTCTCCTTAGTAGGCTGAACCATGACTGAGCTGGCAAATCACATTTTCTGGATTCTCAGACTCTGAACTTGGCCACTCAAGGTAGGAACCTGGAGGTTTTAGCATCCAGAATTTCTAATTATCCTATTTTTCCTCCCTGTCTTTAATGAGAGTTCAGTGTGTGGGTTAGAAATTTGGGTTCTCAAAAGCAATTGCTCCATAAAAACACCTCTTTTCTTTATTCCTTGGGGAAAAAAATAGCTATGTGGGATTGCATTTGTGCACTCAGGAAGAAGAAAGGCTTCTATAGAGCCTCTACTTTGCTTTGTGTTTTATTTGGTCAGTATTTCCTTGAGCATCAGAGCACTCGACAGAGCGCAGGAGCATTCCTTATGTGTTTCCCACCAGGCCTCTGCGAGGTTCTTTCTTAGCCTTTGTTTCACTTGCTTTAACTAATGTATTCTTACAGGCAGTTAGTTATTATTCATAACTTTCTAAGTTAGAAATTCTTCAAGTTAAATAGTTTACTAGCTACCACCCCAGAGGATAAAAAAGATTTTCCTATTATGAAGTCTTAAGATTGTTTTATTAACCTCTGTTGTTGAATGAGCAGAATCCCAGTAAGGCCCTTCTGTCTTCAGTTCTGTGGTGATCACCTTCCTCCAGTCTTTAGTCTTTGACTCCTGGAGGAGATTATTTGAAAGTGGATTCATAAACTGGCTTCATTTTCATGAGTTGGCTTAAAGTAGAATCAGCATTTATTATATGAAGATTTTAATGAGTTAGTGCACGGTTGGTGAACTGTTCTGTCCAGTGTAAGCGAGTAAATATCTTGCCTTAATGTATGTTCTTCATTTTTTTCACAACCTTAAAGAAATGTGAATACAATTTTAGCATGTAGACTGGTCATAAACAGGCCATTTCCCTGGCAATAATTTTTTGAAGTAAAAGTGTTTGCTCTTAGGAATATCTGTCATGGAGAGGTCTCTTGGTTGTGAGATCTCCCCTTTATTTTGGCATAGATAGTAATGAAAATGATGAATAGATAATAGTAATACAGGTGTGATGTAGTGTATGCCTATCTGCCAGTGCAGAGTACTGAGTCATAGAATATCCTGGTTGAAGAACATAGCCCACCCTTTCCCAGGACCTTCCCTTGGGACATACTCTGATTATATTCTCATTAAAACAAATAGATTTTATAATTTTACTAAGTAAAACGCCATTCTAACAGTTCTCTTACACATATGTAGGAACAAGTGGCATAGAACAAATTCACTCCTCAAATGTGGAGAAATAAAGACAGGCCAGGATTTTGCCTTCTGTTTGTGTGGACTTTTTTTAACTAAGACATAGAAGATTTGTTAACAGTTTGAGGAGAACCAAAAATGTTGGCTAGTTTCACTGTTCTTTTTTTTTTTTTAACTGATAATTCTTCAGAAACAATATAAACACTATTTTGAAACCCTATCAGGAGGTTATCTCATTCATACACACTCAACAAGAACTTTGCTGTTTAATTTGTCCCCATCTTTTCCGTGGCTTTCTTTGAAAGATTACACTTGGTGTTCTTCCGGATTGAAGTGGTAACAGCATCCATACTCCCAAAGCATTGGAATGGCAGAAAGGAAGCCCATTAGATTCACCATACACTTCATACCTTTTCTGCTCTGTCTTGCTGGTCAGTACAAAGCCATTCAGTCACTCCTTGCCTTGTCCATTATTATTAATGGAAATTGGGGTTTTCCTCGCTACTTTTTTTTCTCGAACTTTACAAACGAATTTTGGGCCCAAATGCAACTGTGAATAGACAGACATAGCTTCTAGGAAAGCTGTTGAGACCCACTGAATTGTGACCGTTGGACAAAGGCATTTTGTTTAGAAAGCTTGCCCCAAAGTGGTGTTGGAGTCTGAAAGAAGGGCCGCCAGCGTCTGGTTCTTTCTGCTGTGAACTAATAGGAAAGCTGATGTTTGCTGAGTGGATGGCTGTGCTCACTGTCCAAACAGATCTCTGTTTGCCAACTGTGAACATATTGCTGCCTCTGTGAGGCACTCCATCATGCCTTGAATGCCTCCTCTTGTGTTCAGAATTTTCAGACTCAAAAAGAGGGAGAGAGAAATATTTCTTTCAGACTTAAGCATTCACTGTAGCATCCTCAGTCTCATCAGGCCTTTAGAAACCAAGCTTGCACCAGAGATGCTTCTCGAAGAATGAGAAAGGGGTAGAGGGAAAAAGAAGAAAGTAAAAGACAGCCCCATTGAAATTCCTTTATTCCTGGCACTTGTGGCCAAGATTTCATAAATAAACCAGGCAGCCTGGGTAAATAGAATGTATTGTGAGAATATTCCTGATTTCTCCCTGAGCAGAATAAAATTTAGCCCTGTGTTTATCACCTCTGGCTCATTTCTGTGCACTCGCACAAAGACACACACACACACACACACACACACACACACACACACACCTCTGAACATCTAATGCATTCATAATATGTTGCCAAGTGTATATTAGAGTTTCATTCCTCTCAAATAATTCCTTATAAAATGTAAATTGACATCAGGAATTTTTATTTATAAGATTACTTTCAGAGTTCCAAAATTATTCTCTGTTAAAGCAAAGCTAATTAAAAGACAATAGAAAAATGGTCTTTTGGTTGTTATTTCAATCGCTTTAGTGATTTGCTTTGCTTTTTGGCAAGACGTAATATTAACTACATATGACAAGTTTAGACATTTCTTGCAACTAACCAGTATTTTATGGTTTAAAAACCTTGAACGAGGGAGGACCAAGAATGCCAACTGGCAGTGCAAGTAAACGAACATAGAGCACAGACAGGAAACATTTGCTTGGGCCAGAGTTATTTACCACATACTTGCATAATATTGCGTAAATGCTATTTATCATCTTTTGGAAAAGAAGAGGGTTTCTTATAGAATAGAAGATAGATGCTTTTGGGATTGGAAAATAGATTCTCACATAGCAATAAATTATATTACTTTCTGTTCATCAATGAAAACCAACAATAATTTTTCTATTTAGCATAATAACAAACAGAACTCTTAAGAGTAGAATCATCGGGGCCGAGCAATAGCCCAGTAGGTGGGGCATTTTCCTTGCAGGCAGCCGGCCCATGCCGGCCCGAGTTCGGTCCAGTCCCCCCAGTACCGCCAGGAGTGATTCCTGAGTGCAGAGCCAGGAGAAACCCTGAGCATTGCTGGGTGTGACCCAAAAAAGCAAAAAAAAAAAAAAAAAAAGAAGAAGAAGAAGAAGAAGAGTAGAATCACCACTATGTTCCAAGCTATAGCAGTAGATGATTTTGTAGTTTGTATATTGATATTAATTGTAGTGGTTGCTTACATATTTTTTTCCAGTACCAATCTTTTTATTTTATTTAAGTATTTTATTATACCACCGTGAAATATAATATATATTTTATTATACTTTTATTTTTTAAGTATTTTATTATACCACCGTGAGATATGCAAATAAAAAAGATATACAATTAAAAAGTTCATATTTGGGTTTTGGTCATACAGTGTTCTAGCACCCGTCCCTCCACCAGTGCCCATCTCCCACCACCAACGTCCCCGGTTCCCTCCCCCTTCCCCAGTCCCCCTCCATGGCAGGTTCTTTATTTCTTTCCCTTTCTCTCTCTTTCTCTTTTCCTTCCCTTCCAGACTATGGATTACAGAACATACATTAAGAGGTTGTCATGTGTATCCTTTTGCCTCTATTTAATGCTCAGTTCTAGGTTGGCATTAGTACCCTCGACAATTATTAGCACACTGTTCCATTTTCTGTCTTACCTAACCTCTGACTCCCAAACGTTTGTGATAATTTCCACTTTTGACAAGACCTCCTGATATATGTTTCACTTGACCTTGGATATTGGTATCATAATATGTACATATATATTTATGCCATGCAAATAAATGCAGTCATTCTGTATCTGTCTCTCTCTCCTTCTGGCTAATTTCGCTCAACATAATCTTCTCCATGTCCATCCATTTATAGGCAAATTTTATAACTTCATTTTTCCTAACAGCTGCATAGTATTCCATTGTGTAGATGTACCAAAGCTTCTTTATCCAGTCATCGATTTTCGGGCACTCTGGTTGCTTCCAGATTCTGGCTATTGTGAATAATGCTGCTATGAACATAAAAGTAGGGATGGTGTTTCCGCTGCGTATTTTTGGTTTCCCAGAGTAGATTCCCAGGAGTGGTATGGCTGGGTCAAATGGAAGTTCAATTTCTAGTCTTTGGAGGAAAGTCCATATTGTTTTCCAGAAAGGCTGTACCAGCCGGCATTCCCACCAACAATGGATGAGTGTCCCTTTTTCCCCACATCCACGCCAGCACTTGTTGTTCTTGCTCTTTTGAATATGTGCCAGTCTCTGTGGTGTAAAGTGGTATCTCATTGTTGTTTTGATTTGCATCTCTCTGATGATTAGTGATGATGAGCATTTTTTCATATGTTTTTTGGCCATTCGAATTTCTTCCTTGCTGAAGTTTCTGTTCATTTCTTCTCCCCATTTTTTGATGGGGTTGTTTGTTTTCTTCTTGTAAAGTTCTACCAGTGCCTGATATATTCTGGATATTAACCCCTTATCAGATGGGTATTGTGTGAATATTCTTTCCCATTCTGTGGACTGCTTTTGTATCTTAGTCACTGTTTCTTTTGAGGTGCAGAAGCTTTTTAGTTTCATGTAGTCCCATATGTTTATCTTTTCTTCTAGTTGCTTTGTTAGTGATGTTTCACCTTTGAAGATGTCTTTAGCTTCAATGTCGTGGAGGGTTTTTCCTATATTTTCTTCAATGTACTTTATGGATTCAAGTCTGATATTGAGATCTTTAATCCATTTTGTATGGAACAATAAACCCCCAAGGATAGCTAAAGCAATCCTCGGGAAAAAGAAGATGGGAGGCATCACCTTTCCCAACTTCAAACTGTACTACAAGGCAGTAGTAATTAAAACAGCATGGTATTGGAATAAAAACAGACCTGTGGACCTATGGAATAGAATTGAGTATCCTGACACCCAACCTCAAACACATGATCATTTAATCTTTGATAAAGGTGCAATGAGTCTAAAATGGAGTAAGGAAAGCCTCTTCAACAAGTGGTGTTGGGAAAATTGGGCAGCGACATGTAAATAAATGAATTTGGACCTGTGTCTAACACCATGCACAAAAATCAGATCAAAGTGGATTAAAGATCTCAATATCAGACTTGAAGCCTACATATTTTTATTCGTAACTCTTTGAAGTCTTTAAAAAAATCTGAGTTTTTACCTTATTGGTTAGTTGGGATATAACAAGAATAACAGGGATAGTTGGGGGAGAGAAGAAATGGCAGCTGCAGTTATGGCTGTGGCTTAATAGTAATGAACCCAGCCAACCCAGAGGATGAGCTAATGGATGTACTTTCACGTCCCTTAGTGTGCTTCTTCCTCACATGGTCTTGTGAATCCGGTGCCCTTTGTTCATCTGTAGATGAGGGAAGTTGAGGCAGGCTGCCTGGCTCACACATTGCATAACTCGTACAGACCACAAGAGAATCTTAGACTACAGCTCTGAACATGTGTCACAATTGCTTCACTCTAGTTGGTCTGAAGAAAACTGTGAACTCTCCTTGCACAAGTTTCAATTTATCTTTCCTTTATTTCATATAAAGTTTTGGAAAAGTGTTTTAAGATCCTCAAAGTCTTAGTACTAGAAATCTGAGTACATGTAGAAAGGACAAAATGTTCTGTAGGTGTAGGAACTTTACCCGTTTCCTCTGTTTTTACCTTGAAAGGAGTTTGATTTAAATTATTTATTATTAATTATTATTAAGTGATTAAATTACATTGTGGTCTAATAGGACTGGATAATACATTTTTTTCAGACTTAACTGCTGTTCTGATTTTGAATTTAAACCTAATGAATTAGGCATCAATATTAAGTCAGGAGATATACACACATACATATCTTTTTTTTTTAATTAAACATTTTATTATATCACCATGCGATATACAATTACAACGTTGTTCATGTTTGGAGGTTTCGGTCACACAGTGTTCCAGCACATGCCCTCCACCAGTGCCTATTTCCCACCACCAATGTCCCCAATTCCCTCCCCTCCCATAGCCTGCCTAAATGGCAGGTTCTTTTTTTTTTAAAAATTTTTTCCCCAAATTTTATTACACCATTTTAGACATACAATTGAAAGATGCTCATGCAGAGTTTTGGTTCTACAGTGTTCCAACATCCATCCCTCCACCCAAACCCATCTCCCATCACCAATGTCCCTACCTCCCTCCCCCTCCCACACCTCAACTACTTGGCGGGTTCTGTATGTCATTTCTCTCCTCTCTATCTCTTCCTCCCGCCAAACTTTCCTGCACATCGTGGAATGCAGTGCATTAAAGGACATTACTGTTTCCACTATTTTAATGGAATGAGCTCGAACTGGTTTTGCTCTGTTAATCTGGTCATGAGGTAGTATCCCAGTGTCCGGACAGCAAAGGTGGTGGCTAGTGTGGTGGGCGAGTCTCATCCGGCTGCTTCCGGGACCCCACAGAGGTGATGGGCCCATTCCCAAAACCCATCTGTCCTCCCGGGAGCCCCATGGTCAGCTGGGCCCGGGGCAAGCCGAAGTTCCAGCTTCCCCAGCCGCTTGTCACACACATACATATCTTTATACTTGCATGCTGTATATGAGAAAAGAAAAGTGGCGATTGGATAGTTGTCGATCAGACTTTGGAGGAATATTTTAGTGTATTTTTTACTATAGTTAGGGGATATAACTTGATAACAGTTTATTTCTCAAAGGTTGATTAAAATTGGATATTTTCATGAATTAAGACATTTTTTGACTGGAATAGCATTGAGTTATAGCACTATTTAAGTTTTGGGTGTGCATCATCAAAAATTAATGTGTATATTAGCCAAAGAGAAAGTACAGAGAGTAAAGTTCAGTGCTGGCCTTGCCTGTGACTGGATTGGGTTCAATTCCTGCACCACATATTGTTCTTGAGCACCATCAGGAGTGATCCCTGAGCACAATTGAGTGTGACCCCAAAACAAGCAAAAGCAACAACAGTGAATCAAAATGTCTGTACATAACGTTAACTGCACTTAATGTCCAGAATTGCTTTATTTCAGTTACACCAATAAATGTTCTCTACATTCTCTTTACTATTATATCAATAAAGTAATGTAATGCAATATTTTTTTCCTTAAGGAACACTTGTTTAAATAGTTTTAAAATTTTTTGAACTACCTCTTTGTTACTAAATGAATGATAACCTAAAAACATGTACTTTACAGTGCCATGTATCAAGAATTATTTAACTACAAATAGCATCTTTTTACATTTTATTCATATGTTGTACCTTATGTCGTCCTTAATCTTTCACTAACATTTAGATATAAAGAATCTAAGCAATAAAGAAGTGCCCATCAGCCCCTGCCTGGGATACCCAACAATATCAGGAAATTGATTCCCTTCTACCTCCAAGACCAGTGGGAATGGATGAAAACTCATGAGTCCAGCATAGTTCCAAAAGGCTTTTACTAATTATCAATAATAAAACGAGCTCCACCACTACTAAGACTTGGGATTCCCCATACCTCCAGCTCATGGTCAGAACTCAGACTATTCACTTGGGCCAAGTCTCCCACCAAAGTGGATGTCATACCTCTTATGTCCCCTTATATGTCCAAAAGTAGTAATCCTGTCTTCAGGGAAGGTAGTGAAACAAAGATCAAGGAATCAGCTTTAGGTGTAGATATAGTGAGGTGCCACACTAGGGTAGTGCCAAACTTGTTTCAGATCTAAACAAATGATTATGCCAGGGACTAGTCCCTAAGATCAGCTCTCATGTCAAAACACTGGAGAGCGAGAGAGAGATGTGGGGGGGGCTGGTATAAAGAAATACATCTTAATGGATGTATATTCATGGGGAGAAACACATCATAATTTCATGGGCTTCATGCAATCTAGATGGTACCCAAAGATACCATCTTATTTATAATCTGCACCAAAGCGATTCTGAGTGCCTTGTCCTCTGTTTACTGAAAGGGTCATGTTCACTTGCTTGAGGGCAAACTAGTATAGTCCTTCCTTTAATATTAAATGGTGATCTGAATATAATCAGGGTAGTGGTCTCCTGGTAAATTCTAACTGTCCACTCTGAGACCAGTGGGTATTAAGAGGAATTGTGCCCAGTCTAGAAAACATTGAAATATAGTAGAGGTTATAATATTTCGGAAGTTATTAATTCAGAGTCAAAATGACTCCTGTAACTGCCACACCATCTATCAATGTTTACACAGAAGAGAGATCTCATTAGCATGAACCCTAGCTTAAAAACATGTAATTAGTTTACCTTGTAAATAGATTAAACAGCAAAGATCCTAAGCTAGCTAGGCCCATCATCCAACAAAGAAGGGTGTCTCATATCTTTAAGACAGTAATAGCCACCCACATGATTTCTTTCACATAAACACAATCAAAAAGGTACCATATGAAGTGTGAAACTGGATATTTTAAGGTCATGTTTTGTAGAAATTATAATGACAGTAGCTGATTAATACTGTACTTAATAGTAAGTGGTCAAACGAACAGAAACTTCAGCAAGGAAGAAGTTCGAATGGCCACAAGACATATGAAAAAATGCTCATCATCATTAATCATCGGAGAGATGCAAATCAAACAACAGTGAGATATCTTGCACACCCCAGGCTGCACATATCCAAAAGAGCAAGAACAACAAGTGCTGGTGTGGATCGCGGAGAAAAGGGGACACTCATTCACTGTTGGTGGTAATGTCGACTGGTACAGCCTTGTTGGAAAACAATATGGACATTCCTCCAAAGACTAGAAATTGAACTCCCATTTGACCCAGCCATACCACTCCTGGGAATATACCCTGGGAAGCCAAAAACATGCAGCAGAAACACCATCCCTACTTTTATATTCATCACAGCATTATTCACAATAGCCAGAATCTGAAAACAACCATTATGCCCAAGAACTGATGACTGGATAAAGAAACTTTGGTGCATCTATACAATGGAATACTATGCAGCTGTTAGGAAAAATGAAGTTATGAAATTTGCCTATAAATGGATGGACATGAGAGGATGATGTTGAGTGAAATTAGCCAGAAGGAGAGAGACAGATATAGAATGACTGCATTTATTTGCATGACATAAATATACATACATACATACATACATACATACATACATACATACATACACACACATATTATGATACCAATATCCAAGGTCAGGTGAAATGTGGATCAGGAGGTCTTGCCAAAGGTTGAAACTACCACAAATGTGTGGGAGCAGAGATTAGGTAAGACAGAGAAAGGAACAGTGGACCAATAATTGTCGAAAGTCTATTACAATCCACAACATGTAAGAGAGGGGAGAGAGAAAGAGAAAGAGAGAAAAGAGATGGAGAACCTACTATGGAGGCAGGCAGGGGAAGGGGGAGGGTATCGGGAACATGGTGGTGGAAGGTGGGCACTGGTGGAGGGAAACCCAAACATGAACATTTTTGTAATTGTCAAAAAATAATTAAATAAATGTAAAAAATTTTTAAGTGGTCATCTGAAATGTTGCTTTAAGAGAAGATCATATAAATAGGAATAAAAGAATGAAAATAGCTTTTGCATGTTTAGCACAAGGCAAACTTTGTTTCTTGTTTTTAGGTGCCCACCAGATATACATTAAAGATTTCTGCAAGTGTGTCTAGCACCTGTCTAGAACTAGGAGTTTTCTCTAAAGCTGGTTTGTTCAAAATACCTTTCTGGGAGAAATTGACAGAATAGAATAGCTCAGATTTCCACCTTACTGTTTTGTTTTTTAATATTTTAATAGTGATATGTTTTGGCCTTCTTTTGACTTTGTTGGTTAGCTTTGTTGTTTCCGTTTGTTTTAGGCCACACCTGGCAAGCGCTTAGGGGCTTCTGGCTCTGTAGTCAGGAATTACTCGTGGTGTTGCATACGGGATGCTGGGGATTGAACCCGGGTCAGCTGAGTACAAGGCAGGTGTCCTTCCCTCTGTAGTGTTGTTCCAGCCCTAACTTTGTCTATTTTATAAATCTTGGGTCCTTTTTACCTGCTGTAAACTTGATTTTGAGTGGTTCCCAGTTGATCAGAGGACCAGTGGACTTGCAGGCTGAATTCTCAGCCCCGGCTTTCTGAATGACACTCTTCTCACCACCTTCGCTGGCTTGCAGTGGCCACCAAAAGTTTTCAGTGTTTTCTACTTGATTTAGGATTAATCTGTACAATGCAGCTCAAATGTTTCCTTGTGGGAAAATGTGGAGAAACTAGAAAACTCGTTTGGTGTTACTTGTACCTGATATTCAAAAGTAGAAGTAAGAATAGCTTGTACATTATTAGCTCTTGTTCCCCAGTTAGAGAAAATGGGCAGTGAATATTAAATAAATAGTTTTGGTGAGTAAACGATCAAAGGATACTGCAGATCAGATATGATGGAGCTTTACTTTTGTGTGCTTATGTTCAGACTGTTAGGTTTCTGTTGGCGAATTTGATAGGCCTGATTTACCGAGATGTACTGATTCATTTTGTGAATAGTAAATTTAGTAAAAGTAGGACCTTAAGATAGCTAAATAAAACTATAGCAGTAATAGTGATTCTCTTTCCAAATTCTTTAGAGAGGAGATTTATGATTTAATTTTCAGGTTAAGACAGTACATTTTACGATTCAAATCTGAATTTTTATTTCTTCTCATAAGACTGACATTACTAAGACTGCTTTGATAGGAAAATCCGTGAGCAAAAGGCAAGGTGTGATGAAGCACAAATAAATAGAAGTTCATTGGCATTTCTCCCAATTCCTAGAGAAAAATGTTTAAACTTTTTTAAGTTTCCATGCAGTTACAGTGTCCAGTAAATCAGTAGACATCCTGTCCTCCATCAGAAATGGCTTTTTCAAGACAGAAAGAATACATATATTTAAGTTCTTCTCATACTACTTTCTTTCAGAGGCTGGCATAGGAGCTGGGGAAGATAGCATAATTCATTTTTATGAAGTAGAAAATGGTGTACATTTTATTATGAATTTTTGACATTGTAGAAAATCCATTTTTAATCCTATAATTCATTGAAATAATTTTAATTTTATCTCATTTTACAGATTATATTCAGTTAAAATGTAATGAATTTAAGTAAATACAATTATTGTGTCTTGGGAAAAGAAAGTTTCAAAAAGCATCTCAACATCATATTTACTTTAGATGGCCTAATGTTCTATTTAATGACAGCAGTGTAAAAGATAGTCGTTAAGGTATGCAGTATAATGAAAATAAGTTCAATAAATGCAATAGTCTCCATATCTATTTTGGGGGGTATGATTATACAGACTAGGGTGAGGGTGAGGGAGAATTGAGACCCTCTGTTATTTTGTTTTGTGTTTTCAGGGATTGAACCTTGAGACTCACACATGCAAGGAAGTGTTTCTATCACTGAGCGGCACCCCTGTGTAGAATACAGCACTTTTCCTTACACAGACTGAATTTGGAAAGCACATAGCTTTGTAAGATGAGGCATTTGAATGCAAATCATGTATGTTGTGGAGTCCATGAGATGGCTGAACCCTCCTATGCCTGTTCACATTTGGCTGTTAAAAGACACCAAACTTTCTAAAGTAAACTTTTCACTTTCCTAAAAAGTCGTCCTATGTGTCCTGAACCAGTAACATATGCTTTCAGGATATAGAAGTAAATTCTTGGCTGAGCTAAAAATTTCTCTTCAATTTAATGTGTCGTGAAGCTGCCATATTATGAGAGACAGTTATGTCAGTTTCTCTATCAAGGGAACAATGACTTACCTTTTTTGTAATTTTTAATTTAAAAATTGTCTCTAATTTTTATTTAAATGAAATAAAGATACATGAATACATTGGTTCTCAGACGCTGATTTAGTACAGTGAATGTGAATTTGGGACAGGGAAGAAAACAGTCATTTTCCTGGCTCAGGTGAGAGAAGCATCAGCTGAGACGCTAATTTGTCTTTTTGTGTTGCCCAATGTGGAATCATTAAGTCATTATTTTTATACATATTCTTAGAGAGTTGACATTTTGCCACTGACACATTCGCAAATGGTGAAATTGGAAACTTGAAAGCACTTGACTGAATCAGATTTCTGAGGCTCAGTCCCTGTTTAAAAAATCCTTTTGAGCTATAGATACAAATAATGAAACTGTTTTCTTTCAAAGCAGTTTGCTTTGTTACACTTTCATCTGAACACCTAAAACATAATGATAATTCTACACTATTCATGTTATTAGCAGGATAGCATAAATGTGAAAATAGTTTTAAATAGTGGCGATTATGTTGATTTGAATACCAGCAATGTCAAGAAACAATTCAGAATGAAAAAGAAAAGTGAAATCATCAGCCCTTTCAGGTTTGACCTTGGTAGGTCTCTTACTCAGGTTCTGCTAACACTTCCTTTGGTTGATTTTCTGAATGCCAACAAGGCCCATAGCTCATCAGAGACCTGTAACATTTAGAGTCATTTTCGTAACGGGCTATGGTCAGGCTGGTTTGTTTTGTTTCTGTGGATCCTGAATGTAAGTATACCAGTGCAGTATTCTCCAGGCCTCATGGATACAGACAGGGATGGACTTTTTGAAACTAAATTTTCAGGCATTTTGGGAACTTAATTTTCCTGCCCCTCCTCCTCCACCTCCTCCTCCTCTTCCTCCATCTCCTCATCCACCCCTCCTCTCCTACTCCTATTCCTCCTCCTCGTGCACTTCATCTTCCTCCCCTCCTTCCTTCCCTCCCTCCCTCCCTTCCTCCCTCCTTTCTCTTTCTTTCTTTCTTCCTTCCTTCCTTCCTTTTCTTTCCTTCCTTCCTTCCTTCCTTCCTTCCTTCCCTTCCTTCCTTCCCTTCTTTCTCTTTCTTTCTTTCTTTCTTTCTTTCTTTCTTTCTTTCTTTCTCTTTCTTTCTTTCTTTCTTTCTTTCTTTCTTTCTTTCTTTCTTTCTTTCTTTCTTTCTTTCTTTCTTTCTTTCTTTTCTTTCTTTCTTTCTTTCTTTCTTTCTTTCTTTCTTTCTTTCTTTCTTTCCCCCTCCCTTCCTCCCTTCCCTCCCTCCTTCCTTCCCTCCCTCCCTCCTTCCTTCCTTCCTTCCTTTATTTCTTTCTCTCTTTCTCTCTCTTTCTCTCTCCTTCCTTCCTTCCTCCCTCCCTCACTCCCTCCTCCTTCTCCTTCCCCTCTTCCTCTTCCTCCTCTTCCTTCTCCAACCCCTCCTCTTTCTTCCTTCTTCCTTTCTCTTCTTCAAGTTTCAGGTATGTTTCACTTTCAAAAAGTACTAGAGACTCCAGGTGAATTGTTAGAATACTCTGTGAAGAAGGGCTTGGATGTTGTGTCATATCAAGAATAGACATTAATGTTTTTATTAAGAAATTAAGATATCTCAAGGCAAGAGATAGAACAGAAGGTAAGGTGATTGCTTTGCCTGTATTTGACCCCCTTTCTCGAATTCCCAGCATCACATATGGTCCCTTGAACACAACCTTGGCATTGAATACAAATTAGAGGTCACTCCTAAGCACAGAGCCAGGAATAGCACCTAGGCACTTTCAGGTATGCCCCCAATGAATAGAAAACGAAATCTGTCTCAGGTATTCTAGTAGTCCTTAACTGTACATGTATCTAAAAGATAAATTGTTGGAGTGGACATCACATTTTGTCTGTATGACTATTAAGAATATAATTAAATTTAATTATTAAAAAAGCCTTTTAATAAGCAATTTTGGATTGCTTTAAAATCATTTTTCTGCATTTTGAGGAAATAAACTCAACCTTATCTCATATTCTCCGTCTTACTAGAGATTTGTTCAATAATTGAAGTCTCAAGGCTTCAATAGTAAGTTAGAATTGATGACCTTTGAATTTTCGTTTCGATGAAATTATGATCTGTGATCCTGGTTATCAAATGAAAATAAGTTTACAAAGATTTTTGTCAACTGCTAAATTTTTTAAATCTATTTTTAGATACTTCAGTAATCAAATAAATAAATGCTGTAATGCACAGGCTACTTCTTAACAGTGTTATTATTCTATACTTTATAAAATTCTGTGATTTGTCTCATTGTTGCCATGGAAGTGCAATAGTTTCTTTATGATGACTAAAGCTGGAGAACTATTTTTAGCTAAATTAGTCATCTTTGTTAGTTAAAATTTATTCAATTAAATTCTAATATGATAACATTTATAGGATTTTGATGTTTCCTCTCCCTCCCCAACGTGCTGAAATTGAGATCCAGTTAATTGGGCTTAAAGTAACTGCAAATGAGATGAGTTTCAAGAATCTCAAATATGGGGCCGAGTGCAAGTTCAGCTGTCGGACATTTGCCTTGCATGTGGCTGACCCGGGATCGATCCCGGCATCCCATATGGTCCCCAGCACTGCCAGGAGTAATTCCTGAGTGCAGAGCCAGGAGTAACCCCTGAGCATTGCTGGGTTTGACCACCTCCCCCCCCAAAAAAAAAAAAGAATCTTAAATGTGCTTGTTTTTTTCTTTCCTTTTTATTTTATTTTTTAACTGCAATCTTCCCACTTCACCCCCAGCCCTTCATTACTTTTCCTGGCCCTGAACACCTATATTAAAATAAATGGATAGGGCGGGAGCGATAGCCCAGCAGGTAGGGCGTTTGCCCTTGCACGCAGCCGGTCCAAGCCAGCCCGGGTTCGATCCCTGGCATTCGATATGGTCCCCGAGCACCGCCAGGAGTAATTCCTGAGTGCAGAGCCAGGAGAAACCCTGAGCTGTATCACAGGGTGTGGCGCCAAAAAAGCAAAATAAATAAATAAATAAATAAATAAATAAATAAAATAATGGAGAGTGTGGTGGGGTGGTCAGCTGGGGTAGGGGTGTGGCGCAAAACGCCATGTTCCAGAGGCTTGCAAATCAGCATCATCAATTGTAATGGAACATTTGAGGACTGTGGCAGTAAGGATCTTCAAGTTTGTCAATACACAACTGTTCTCTGGACTCTTCCAGAATAGACCTAAAAGACCATTCAACTCTGTCACTCATTGCTCTGAAAGGAGGTGTAAAATCTGCAGGTTCTTTTTCTTTACCTTTCTTTGTAGAATGTTAACATGGGCAGCCAGTGTTATCAGATCCCCTACAGGTAGAATTTCAGATTTCCACTGTGCCCTGTTTTGATAGGGTGCGCTAAAGAAAAACTTTTTTGATATATTACTTGACGTGCCCGCGACCTAGTCTCCTGGGGAAGGGACTTGCACACAGCTAACTTCAGTCCCCAGCACCACAAAGGATCTTTCTGGAGGCATCACTGGAGTCAGAGCCAGGAGTAAGCTGAAATGGATCAATGGCTACCATCTGGATTCTGCTAGTGCCTCTTAAGAGTTACATTTTGAATATCACATTATGCCAGTCTCAGGTTTCTTTAATGCCTCACATTGAGTTGGGAAAAAATTCAGTTAAGAATAAATGAGGCAATATATTTCCTGGGTGTGATTTTTTTTTTCTGCCTCACTTATAGCTTTCACCCCAATTTATTAGATTATTTTTCCTATGTCATGTTTCTGTCATGTTTCTAGTTCCTGTTCTCTTTTCAGACTTTGTACCTCAAAGGTCTCTCTCTCCTTTATGATATTTTCTTCACGTTGTTTTCTAGCAGTGTATTGCATTATAGAACCCTTTCATCATCTCTGTCAAGGACTTTTTAATGTAATAATTTTATTTTTCCCATTTTTTATTAAAGACCGTGATTTACAAAGTACAGTACAGTTGGTAGGTTCATCATTCAGCACCAGCCCCACCACCAGTGTGTTCTCACCTCCTAAGACCCTCATTCCCAGCCCCATGCCTGCTCCCTCAGCCGGTACTAATTTTGCTGACCATTACAGCCCATATATGGCAGTGGAATTGATAAAGTCATGACTTTTTTTTTTGGTTCTGGTTTGTTATGGGCGAATCTTGCCAATTTCTGTTCTAGCATTGACTTTCTGAGTTTCTAGAATGTAGTTAGCTTCTACTAGCTTGAGATTGTGTCTGTGTCTCTGGATCATGGCCAACAGCCAGGAAGCAGTTTGTGGGTGGATCCACTGGGCCTTCAAGATGGAACAGAGGTGGGGGAAGGGACACCAGCTTGGAGGACATTTGTAATCAGTGTTCTGACGTCAATCTACACATTTTAAAAAGTACATGTGATCCCTTTATAAATATGAGACTGTTGATTCTTATTGGGCCTCGGAACTTCTGGCGCATCCTCACAGTGACATCAAGTGAGAGAATTCATAAACTCGTTTCTCAGTGCCAGTGCTGTAGATATAGAGATGAAAAGGGCAAACATTTATGTTATTTTTATAGGCTCAGTTTAATCTGAACAAGGGGATCTGGAAAGAGAGGCATGCAATACCATAGTTGTCCCTCGAAGAAGGGACTTATGAGTTGTGCATATTAATCTCTCACATATGTTGTTTAGTTATTGAGATAGTACTGAACTCAGGGAGCAGTACATCTTAAATTCCCATTTTGATTTACTTTTGTTTCTATTGAACCTGTTGGTAAGTTTGCCTTCTTCTTTTCTTCTAACTTAGCTGATTCCTCGCCAGTCCTGGTTAGCATATTGAGATCTGGTAGTTGTCTGAAGTCATTTTAAATTTTATTCATTCTTTTGAAACGTTTTCTGCCCTTTCTGCTCAGGAAAAGCAGCAGTGGTCTTTCTGGTAGACTCTTCTCCAAGTGAAGATCCTCCATTTTAATTTATCAGTGTGAGAAAGTGAAATTGTAGCCTAATCTTTAGCAAATTGCTTTTATGTAACCAGTGTGCCTGAACTAGAAAGCATTTATGCCGTAAAGCAGTCTACGGCCCCTCAGTTAATCTGTGTCAGCTCAGATTTATAGCTGAGAAAGTGCCGGCCAACCAGCCAGGGTGTCCCAACCTTCCTGAGTTACTTGGAGATATTTACCAACTGCCTTTGATCACACTTCAAATGTGGGAGAGCCTGACCTAGTTGTACTAGTTGTTTACTGACAGCCTCCTTTTTGTTCTCTCTCATCTAAATAAGAAGAGTAAAAGCAACAGGCCTTTGTAAACATGGCTGGATTCCGTGGTGATGTAGGTAAGGCTGAGAGAGGACTAAAGTCTGTGATTCAGCTCCTGGACTGTCTCAGAGTCCCTTTATTAGGTGCCAGCCCCTGGACAAGTTAGGGAATTTTTATTAGCCATCAAACATTTTTTGAAAATTACGTTAATCTTCTAAGAAGATTGCCAGTCTTTGGCTGGGAAACAATCTTCAACCTGACATCAGGAGATGCTAAGTGCATTTGTAAACCTTTTAAACTGAAAAGGAAATGACAGCAAGCTAGATAAGCTGCGATTTGTGGAACATTTGACTTTTTAAAAAACATAATAGCATTTCTTGCTTTTCTTTAGTAATTCTTATATCATGGTTCCCAGGCATTTGTTTTTCTTTTGCTTTTTGATTTGAGGTTCATGGGCTCTAAAGAATCAAGGTACTAAAGTTTTTGGGCTGCTGTCAATAAAATTAGGATGTTTTCAATAGCTTTTCTTTAAGGTAAGGTCTTTTCTTTGAGCTTTTCTTTGAGGCAAGCTGAAGGGTCAGCCCTGTTAGCTATTCAAAGAGATTTTCTGTGGCTTGCTCTATAAAGCTTCACTTGAGCAACAAATAATGAATTCTCTTGTATCTATTGATTAGCGGTATTGTTAGTAGAGTTATACCTTATTTCTTATAATTCACATTTCAGGTGGGTGATTTTTTATATTCTTTCACTGATAACAGATGAATAATGTTAGATCTTGTGTGGAGAATAATCACATATTGTTTTCTGATTAATGAGTTGTTGGTTTTTTTTCAAACCTGTGCACTTAGAGCACAAGTAAAATGGGACGTGTTGAGTGCAGCTCTACACGCCCCACCCCACCCCACCTCCCTTCCCCTGCCCAGGTTTTTCCCACAGAGGTGCTATGAAAGTCTCTATTTGTGCTCTTGTCTTTGACCAGGCCTCCCTTGTGGTCAGGCAGATGGATCAGAGTAGGGGTGGGGGAGGGAGGTGTTACTCATGTCTTCCTGAGGGCAGGGAAGGTTAGTGGAGGAATGATAGGCCATCTCTTGAAAGGGCCCACTGTCACTGTGAGTAAACTCTGCCCCCCCTCTTGCTGGCATGTCCTTAGGTTGCTCTTCATCATCTTTTGGGAAACAATTCTTTGATTCTTTTCCCTGAGAAATTAGTAGACCTCAGTGTTATTCTTTTAAACATAAGTTTATATTGTAAGGGCAACTAAAAGGAAACTGCAACTACAGTTGTTCTAACCTGCTTTCCCTCCACAAGGATATCTAGGCTGCCACTGGAGTTGTGCCCACCTACCCACTTATCTGTCCTGGGAGCTAAGTCTTAAGCATAGTGTTAGTGAATGCCAGCAATTAGGTGAATTGAATCCACTCTTCTGCATGAGAAAGTGTGTGGGGTTCTCTGCTGCTCTTGATGGGCAAAAGAGAAAATATGCTGGGAATGATTTCTTACAAAGGGTTCTAAAGGAAGTGCAGGGGCCTTCGTTTTCATTTTGCCACCAGCACTGCAGGAAAAGTACTGTACTTTTATCCATGGAAAACATCAGGACGCCTTTCTCAGTTTGAACTGTGTTTCTGTCATTCCTCGGAGTTACAGTGTTTATAAGGTCCTAAAGTATAAATAAGCAAATTATGGATTATCAGCCATTAAAACCTGACATAAAAATTAGAACAGACTGGCTTCCTTTAATTAAGTTTAAACTGACTGTGTGATATTTAGTATTTTTTCACAGTGGACTGCTTCCTAGTTTTGATGGGACAGTAAAGTTGAACTTGGAGGGCAGGGCCCTGGACTTCGGTGCATCCAACTTAAATGATCTCATCATTTCTGTCGCTAGACTAGACCGTCTCCAAATGCTCCTGCGGCTTCAGATGTCCGGGCTCTGTGCCTGAATTCATGCTGAGAGTCAGTGTCCCTCATCCGTCATAGAAGCTTAGGCCACAGGCAACGCACAAGGCCTGGTAACCTCCATCCCCAGGCGCGTCCATGCACCTGTGCATTACTCACTCACATGCCATTCGCCCCGTAATTAAGAACAGAAATGCGTCTCTTCAGTGTCACTGTGTCCTTGGCATCCTGCACAGGGTCTGGCAGCTAGATGGGGTTCAGCAAAGGTTTGTTGACCTGAGAGAACAATCACTAAGAGACTTAAATTTAGGATTTCTGAAGACTGTTACTATAGCAGCCTCTCATGGTACCTAATATTGTTGACCATCTTTGACTTGCATTCATACAGCCCTGAATTCAGATCAGATTTTCAATGTGGTTTACAAATGTTAAGACCCTCTCAGGCCCTCAATGCCTGCGGTGATTGGATTCGCTGACTTCCTTCTCCAGTCACTCACATCTGGTCCCTGAGAGTTTCACATGCATTCTTTCCACCCACGTCCTGGGTAACTTTTATCATCTCACTCCAGAACGTTGGGCCTCTACAAATATGGTTGCTGTTTATATGTGTATCAGTTTGTTATCAACATCTTTTTTTGTAAAATCACGTGTAATTTTTAATTACAGGATTTTGTGCAAAGCATATTTATTAAATTAAAGACAATAATATTAAGTAGTGTAGGTTTTATTAGTATAAAAACAAAAGGTAGCTTAAAAATTGGGTAAAATTTTTGAAATTAACTTTGCTGTTTCTGAAACTGAGAAAATTGAGATTCAGGAAATTTCATCTTTTGTGAGAATAAAAGTGTTTGTCTTCCTACTTCTGATTCCCATAAAGTGACTAAGCCGCCAAATCAAATTTTCAATATTATAATGAGTTAATTTTCAAAATAAACTTATTAACTTACACAGTGCCTTCTTGTGTTGTGAAGCGGCTGAGTGATGAGTGATGAAAGGGTGGCACTCCATCCATATGAATCCTGCCAGTAACTGTTTGGCTCTAACTCACTTCTGCTTCTTGGTAATGGTTTATTTCAGTAATATTTCTACCTCGGTTTTTATTTCTTTATTTAAAAAATTTTTTATTATACCACCATGAGATATATAATTACAAAGATGTTCATGTTTGGATTTCAGGTATACAGTTTTCCAGCACCCATCCCTCCACCAGTGCCCATTTCCCACCACCAATGTCCTCGATTCCCTTCCTCCTCCCTAACCTTCCTCTATGGCAGGCACTTTGCCTCATCTCTCTCTCTCTCTCTCTCTCTCTCTCTCTCTCTCTCTCTCTCCCTTTTCCTCTCTCTCTCCTTCTTCCTCTCTCTCCCTCTCCCTCTCTTCCCTGTCCCTGTCCCTCTCCCCTCTCCCTCTCCCTCTCTCCCTCTCCCCCTCTCCCTCCCCTCTCCCTCTCTCCCTCTCCCTCTCTCCCTCTCCCTCTCTCCCTGTCCCTCTCCCTCTGTCCCTGCCCCTTTCCCTTTCCCTCTCCCTCTCTCTCTCCCTCCTCCCTCTCTCTCTCCCTCCTCCCTGTCCCTTCTCTTACACATTATGGCTTGCAATATATACATATCTCTTTGCCTACATTCAATGCTTAGTGCTAGGCTGGTATTATCATTTCCAATGCACACTGTTCCTTTCTCTGTCTTACCTAACCTCTGACTCCAACACACTTGCAGTAGATTCCACCTATTGACAAGACCATGTTTTGCCTGGACTTAGATATTGGTATCATACTATTTTTTATGGTGGTGCATGGCCGTTCTTAGTTGGTGGAACGATTTGTCTGGTTAATTCCGATAACGAATGAGACTCTGGCATGCTAACTAGTTCGCGACCCCGAGTGGTCGGCGCCCCCCAACTATTTTTTATATCCCGTAAATATTGCTATCATTCTCTATCTGTCCTTTTCCCTCTAGCTAATTTCAGTCAGTATGATCCTCTCCATGTCCATCTATTTATAGGCAAATTTCATAACATCGTTTTTCCTAACAGCTGCATAGTATTCCATTGTGTAGATGTACCAAAGTTTCTTTATCCAGTCGTCTGATCTTGGGCATACTGGTTGTTTCCAGATTCTGGCTCTTGTGAATAGTTCTGCTGTGGACATAAAAGTGCAGATGGTGTTTCCACTGTATGCTTTTGGCCTCCCAGGGTATGTTCCCAGGAGTGGTATTGCTGGGTCAAATGGGAGCTCAGTTTTGTGTTTTTGGAGAAATATCCATATTGTTTTCCATAAAGACTGTAGCAGTTGACATTCCCACCAACAATGGATGAGAGTCCCTTTCTCCCTGCATTCATGCCAGCACTGGTGTTCTTGCTCTTTTGGACATGTGCTAGTCTCTGTGGTATGAGATGATATTTCATTGTTGTTTTGATTTGCATCTCTCTGATGATTAGTGATAATGAGCATTTTTTCATATGCCTTTTGGCCATTCGAATTTCTACTTTGTCTAAGTTTCTGTTCATTGCTTCTCTCCATTATTTGATGGGGTTGGCTGTTTTCTTCTTGTAAAGTTCTACCAGTGCCAGATATATCCTGGATATTAACCCCTTATGAGATGGGTATTGGGTGAGTATTCTTTCCCACTCTGTGGACTGTCTCTGTATTTTGGTTACTGTTTCTTTTGAGCTGAAGCTTTTAGTTTTATGTAGACCCATGTTTTAATTTGCTTCCAATTGCTTTGTTAGTTATGTTTCATCTTTGAAGGTGCCTTTAGCTTCAAGTTGTAGAGGATTTTTCCTATGTTTTCTTTAATGTACTTTATGGATTCAGGTCTGATATTGAAATCTTTAATTCATTTTGATCTGGCTTTTGTGCATGGTGTTAGACAGAGATCTAAGTTCATCTGGACACATAGCTCTCCAGTTTTCCCAGCACCACTTGTTGAAGGAGCTCTCCTTGCTCCATTTGGTACTTTTGCTCCTTTATCAAAGATTAAATGATCATGTATTTGAGGATGTGTATTAGGATACTCAACAATATTCTTTAGGTCCCCAGGTCTGTTTTTACTTCAGTACCATGCTGTTTTAATTACTACTGCTTTGTAGTACAGTGAAGTTGGGAAAGGTGATGCCTCCCATCTTCTTTTTCCCAAGGTTTGCATTAGCTATCCATGGGGGTTTATTATTCCATACAAATTTCAGGAGTATTTGGTTAGTTTCTTTGAAGAATGTCATGAGCATACTTACAGGGACCAGATTGGGAGAATTAACATTGTCAACATGGTAAGACATGGTAAAATGTCTGAGAGTCTCAGACATGGGGCAGAGCTGTTCCTTGCTCTCCCTGTGCACAGCCGTTCATGAGGCAGTCGGGAGGCATGGCGGGTTCTAGCCCTGGCCCACCACCTTGGAAGAGCCTCACAACAAGCCAGACCACCACCCTCATTCCACGGGCGCCGCCATTTACCACATTTGGACTTCCCTCTCGTCAGAACTCCACCCAGCAGACCAGCCCATCACAGCCCGGATCACCGACACCCACCCTGCAGCAGCTTTTTCCTCAATCCGGCCCAGGTATGCTGGTCCAGAGTCTCTCAGACATGGGCAGAGCTGTTCCTTGCTCTCCCTGTGCACAGCCATTCATGAGGCAGTCGGGAGGCATGGCGGGTTCTAGCCCTGGCCCACCACTTCGGCAGAGCCTCACAACAAGCCAGACCACCACCCTCACTCCACGGGCGCCGCCATTTTCCACATTTGGACTTCCCTCTCGTCAGAGCTCCACCCAGCAGACCAGCCTATCACAGCCCGGATCACCGACACCCACCACCCTGCAGCAGCTTTTTCCTTAATCCGCCCAGGTATGCTTGTCCAGAGTCTCTCAGACATGGGGCAGAGCTGTTCCTTGCTCTCCCTGTGCACAGCCATTCATGAGGCAGTCGGGAGGCATGGCGGGTTCTAGCCCTGGCCCACCACTTCGGCAGAGCCTCACAACAAGCCAGACCACCACCCTCACTCCACGGGCGCCGCCATTTTCCACATTTGGACTTCCCTCTCGTCAGAACTCCACCCAGCAGACCAGCCCATCACAGCCCGGATCACCGACACCCACCCTGCAGCAGCTTTTTCCTTAATCCGCCCAGGTATGCTTGTCCAGAGTCTCTCAGACATGGGGCAGAGCTGTTCCTTGCTCTCCCTGTGCACAGCCATTCATGAGGCAGTCGGGAGGCATGGCGGGTTCTAGCCCTGGCCCACCACTTCGGCAGAGCCTCACAACAAGCCAGACCACCACCCTCACTCCACGGGCGCCGCCATTTTCCACATTTGGACTTCCCTCTCGTCAGAACTCCACCCAGCAGACCAGCCCATCACAGCCCGGATCACCGACACCCACCCTGCAGCAGCTTTTTCCTTAATCCGCCCAGGTATGCTTGTCCAGAGTCTCTCAGACATGGGGCAGAGCTGTTCCTTGCTCTCCCTGTGCACAGCCATTCATGAGGCAGTCGGGAGGCATGGCGGGTTCTAGCCCTGGCCCACCACCTCGGCAGAGCCTCACAACAAGCCAGACCACCACCCTCACTCCACGGCGCCGCCATTTTCCACATTTGGACTTCCCTCTCGTCAGAACTCCACCCAGCAGACCAGCCCATCACAGCCTGGCTCGTGCGCTGCGGCCGCTGGTTCATCAATAAATGCTTTATTTGGAGGCGTTTAAAAGAGTTTACCTCCCGCCGGCAAGCCTGGCAAGCTTCTCGTGTTGTATTTGATATGCCAAATTCTAGTAACAATTACATTAGGTCATTCCCATGACCTAATATAATGGTTTGAGGCTCTTTATGTTCCTTTAGCAAGCCGATGCCCCTGGCTCTACTGGCATGAGACAGGACATATGGAGATATTACTGGTGCCCGCTCTAGCAAATAGATGATCAACGGGAAGATCGTGATCGTGATCGTAAACATGGTAATACTACCTAAAGCTTTATTCTACCTTGGTTTTTAATCACTTGACAGTTCATTGTTATGGCACCTGCAGCTTTGAAGGACAGTGACTGAGATAGACTCAGAGCTCTTATAGTAAGCCCAATTATAGAGAATGAATTTTTAGGTAACAGAAACTCCTTTGATTTAAACTGTCTCAGAACATTTAGAAAGCTTGGCTATCCCTAGATTAAGAAAACATGAGCAATGGTTAGTGTCTGGGTTCCCTGGGCACCCTGAAAAAACCGGGAGCAGGGTCAGGGATATCTTTCTGCCCCAGGGACTGGGTGGATGGTGGGAGACACAAGAATCCAGCAGTTTCAAAAGGCTTTAATCATACTTGTTTTGGTATACAATTTAGTAACAGGAAAACCCCAGACTTTAGGTTACTAGCTGGGCCCCGCCACATATAGGTTTAGGAATCCTAGGCCAAGATGTCCGCTACACATGCTAAGGCCTAATGGGGTAGAGAAGGGAGAGAAGAGGCAAGGGTCGGAAGAGTTAGAGTGAAAAAGGTGAAAAGACAGAAGGCGAAAGGTGCAGAAGAAAGCAAGCTCCAGCTTTTATAACTTTTCAGCCCAGACTGGCCCACATCAGTGGAAAGCAGTTAGGGTCAATCTCCCTCTGGTAACTTCTCCCAGGATCTCACCTAGTCCCATTGAAATGTTAGTATTGTTCTAGCCAAGATCTACATTGGAATTGTCCCTGTAGGACCTATGAAGATGGGCAGGGGATAGGCATCTGCGATGAACTGTATCTCAGAATACAAAGGCATGTATTTGTACCAATGGATATTCTACAGCCAGGTATATATTTCTCCAAGCTTTCACAAGATCCTTATCTTTACTTCATGGTTGTTTTGAATATTAGCCTTTAGACTTATTAGAGAACCACACATGCTTGCTTGGAGGCAAACAGAATTTCTCTCTGGTCTAATTACTTAGAGATTCAACGTGACCAGGTAAATATACTGGTAAGATCTATCTAGTCCCACTGTGATTGTGGTAGCATGAGAGAAAATATTTATACAAGCTAACATAGAATACATGGTAAGATATACTGCCACATTCAAACTGTTTTCTTGCCCTTTATCTGCAAAGTGGCCTGCAGGAGGTAACGACAGGCAAGATGCAAAGGCTCTGGACGACAGTTTATTGCAACACGTTAAAATTAGGGATAAGGGAAAAGCAGCGATATTCCACCCCATTTTTTTTTAACAATGGTAGCTCGTTTTCTTGAATGCTTTCCATTTTTATTTTTTATTTTATTTTATTTTTTTGCTTTAGGGGTCACACCCAGCAATCCCCAGGGGTTGTTCCTGTCTCTGCACTCAGAAATTACTCCTGGTAGTGAATTGGGGACCATATGGGATGCTGGGGAATGGAACCCGGATCTACTGTGTGCAGGGCAAATGCCCTACCCACTGGGCTATCGCTCTGGCCCTTGCATTACATTTTTAAACGAGAATTTTATTTCTTTGCTACAGGATAGAAATATGTTTCAAGAAGAAAAATTATGAGAATCAAAACAATGAACTTACCCATTGGAGCAATGATACGATTCTATCATTTTTGGTTGTAGCAAATGGTTACACTCTGGTAACTTATCTCTCTTCTTTTTTTTTTTTGCTTTTTGGGTCACACCCGGAGATGCTCAGGGTTACTCCTAGCTCTGCACTCAGGAATTAGTCCTGGCGGTGCTCAGGAGACCATATGGGATGCCGGGATCGAACCCGGGCTGGCATGGGCCGGCTGCGTGCAAGGCAAACGCCCTACCCGCTGGGCTATCGCTCCGCCCCCCTGGTAACTTATCTTCTTATGCAGAATTTTCCTTCTAGTTGTGCAATGTTAAACTTAGTTTTCAGCTTGCCATCTAGACCTCAGTGTTTGTATTTATAAAGCTTTGATTCCTCCGCTGGATCTTTTATTTTCCGTCTGCCCAGTCATTTCTGCAATTATTTTGTCCAGAGGATGCTAATATTTTTTTAAATTAATTTTGTTAAAAAGATTAAAAAGTAAGATCTTACTAATTGTAGACAGTGCCTGAAATTCTTCTATATATTTTTACCCGTACTCCTGAAAAAACTTCCACCCATGAGCATTTGGTTCCCAGATCCCTCCTACCCCTCAGCCCTTTGCAACTACACATCATCGTTTGGTTGTTGATTTACTTATTCCAGATTTTTAAAATTTAAATAGAATTATGTAGATGTGATACTTTATGCTTGCTAGCAAAACATTTTACATGTTTACTTATTTACCCATATAGGTAATAGTACTCCTTTCCTTTATATGACTGAGTAATAGTCCATTGTGTTAGATCACAATTTTTTTTTCCATCCATCACCTAATGGGCATTTTGATTGTTCTCCTTTTTTGTTGCCTCTTGCTAATGGTGCTGCTTTGAATCTGTATAAACTTACTTGTTTGGTTCACTAGTTTTCATCCTTCTGGACTTAACAGTGTACCTCTTTGGTAGGTCTTGTGATAGTTTTCATATTTATATTTTTTTGAGGAAAACAGCAAATTGTGTTGCACATTGGATTCTCTATTTTATAATCTTATCAATGTAAAAGGGTTCCAGTTTCTTCATTTTCTCTGGTAAATATTTTCTATTTTCTGAGTATAGTCATCATATATTGGTCTAAAGTGGTACCTCATTGTGAATTTGATTTGTGTTCTACTGACTAAGGCGTAGTTTGCTTCTCATATGGTATTTGGTTGTTTGTATATCTTCTTTGAAGAAATATCTAACTCTTTGTCCATTTTTAAGTTGGATTGTCTTTCTGTTGAGAGAATTTCTGGTATGTTAAAAATGGAGATTCTTTCTGAGTCACATGATTTCAATTTTCTCCTATTTTGAGTTGTCTTCTCGTTATCTTTTTATGCACATTTAGACATTTTTTTTTGGTAATTAATGTAGTTTATAACTGTTTCTATGTGCTACAATTCTCAATTTTGATGATTATCTTTTTGTTGCTTTGTGCATCCTGGGTGTCATAGATAAGAGTTAGTTGCCATATACAACTTCATGAAAATAAACCCCTGTTTCTTTCAAAGGTTTTGTAGCTTTAGCGCATGTTTTCTCTATGGTTCATTTAAGATAAGTTGTGTATATCATGTCAGATAACGATCTAAGTTTATTCTTTTTTTTCACTTTTTTTTTTTTTTGGGGGTGTTATACCTGGTAATGCCCAGTGGTTTCCTGGCTCTGCACTCAGGAATTACTCTTGAGGATGCTAGGGGGATGATATGGGATGCCAGGGACTGAACCTGGGTGGGCAGCGTGCAAGGTAAGCATCCTATCTGCCGTACTATCCTCTGGCCCCTCTTTGGTTTGTTTGGAACTGTTTGCAATTCATATCAATTTGAGGATTGGCTTTTTCTGTTTCAAAAATGTTGTTGGAATTTTGACAAATATTATATGGTCTTGTTACTTCGTTACTCAAAAGGTTACTTTGTGTAATATTTTTATGTTACCAATACTAATTTTTCCATTACATGATTTAAAGTTCTTTTTAGTTTCTTTCATTTAGATTTTCTTCAGTTTCTTTTTAGCAGCTTTTTTGCTAAAGTATAAAATGTAAAATTTATCTTTCTTAGTTAAATTTATTCCTGAATATTATATTCCTTTATATTTGTTAGAGTATTTTAATCTAAAACATCATATTTTTGGATGCTGTTTTAAGTTGCTTTCTTAATTTTCTTTGCAAATTTTCCATTGCTGTTATGTAGAAACAGTTTATTATTGTGTCTACCATTTTATCTTGTCAACTTGTGAATGTATTTGTTAGTTCTGACATTATTTTTTTGTTTTCCCTCTATATGGGATTATGTTATTTAAGAATAGTTTTGCTTTCTTTCCAATTTGCTTTTCATTTTAGTTTTTTTGAGGGTGGGGGATTGTAGAGGGGCCACAACCAGCAGTGCTCGGGACTTACTCCTGGCTGTACACTCACGGTCACTCCTGGCGGAGGCTTGGGGAACAATATAGGGCTACAATATGGAATTATACCTGTTTATGCCACAAGCAATGCAAACGCCCTACCTGCTATACTATCTCTCTGACCCTCTGACTTTTATATTTCCTTTTTCGTTTTGGCTCAGTTCTCTGCTACAATGTTTAGTGGTATATTGAATGGGGTGGTCAAATTGTAGCTTTCCTCATCTTGTTCCTGACATTAGGAAAGAAAGCTTTCAGTATTTAATAATTGAGTATGATGAGTTTTGAGTGCTTACTGTCTTTTAACTCACAGGGAGTATATGTTCCTTGGACCACAATATCTTTATCACCCCAGAAATTGTTGAAATGTTCAAAATTTCTCAAAGTGCCTACGTAATATTTCAGCTCATCTTGGGTCACCATGAATAAGTGCAGAGCCCTTATTACACCTTCATTCGTAAGATGTATCAGAATTCATGGATCAGTGTTACAACCAGAGGAAAAAATATTCTGCTTTCTTCTTAGATATGACGTTATGCTTATGACTACATATACCATCACTGATTTATCTTTCAGCTGTTTAGAAAGATGTCATGGATTACTTTTATAGGATTTATTGGATTCTCATCACATCATTATTTTTATTGTCCTTTACTTTTCACCTATAGTTTTCACATATAGTTTTCATGTATAGTTTTCACATTCCTTACCCTGGTGTAATCTCAATCCCCTTACATCCTTTTCTATCAAAAGCAAATTTAAGCTATTAAAATAAGAATGTGATCTATGCCACTACATAACTATTGCTGTAGATAGTCATTTGGTGACACAAATAACAGTTTATAAATAAATGAAATGATAAAGTTCTATTTTATCTCTACTTGTTTGCCTGTTGGTCAATACTGAGCTTCCAAAAGGACTACTTTTTAAAGTTCAACATTGTGTTACAGTTAATTATTATTATTATGATCTTATTTCTAAGAGAGTCTCAAATTGTAGTTCATATTCTAGATTCTCATTTTCTACCACTTTCAGTTTTCCATGCTCTATTGTACACTTACCTCAGATCTGTCTAGTTAACTGCTCCCAGATGGGTGAATTATCTGACTGTAGCCTCAGAACAAGTCGCTCTGGGAGAATCCCACCAGGGAAACAGTGTAAAGGAGAATGACCTCACAGCTGGCGGGAGGGGAGGTAAAAAACATGTGTGGTCCTGAAAATATGGGGTTTCAGTAAGGCTTTCTGAACTGGGAAGGTCCTGCGATCTTTGTATGAATTACTGTTGATGGAGCAATGAAGCTGCTCTCCACTCTTTCGTGTTCAGGCTTTACTACTTTATTATAATGTAATGGAAAATCAGTAGAGTCACAAATTCTAGGAGCCTTTTAAGGTGTTAGACTGTGTACTTGCATGGTGCACTTAAATTTTTTAATGTCTTTAATCCTATCATAATTCTTAGTGCCTCACATTCTTGTTCATTGGAAGTAGTGATGATTTAAGGAATTATTTACAGCTTAAGTCACAGCCTAAAAGTTGAAATTAATTAATTTGTCAAAGGTTTCCTGCTCTTTTTTTTTAAGGTGAAATTACTTAACTTACCAAATATTTTGGTTCCAATTCTAGAAGTTACACATGTGACATTTTTTGTATGTCTGGGGAAGAGTTCATGTGGTCTCTAGTTGAGTTGCTTAATTAGCGCCCCAAAACTAGAACCATGCCATTCTGGACATGTATATTTTTTTCATCTTTGTTTTCAGTTATTTAATCTATGTGTCCATATATGTGCAGATGAGTTTGTGTGTGTAACAGGAATAATTGGGGGAAGGGTTCCAGGTAAAGACATAGAGAAGATATTTTAGAACTTTCAAGTTTTCTGTAGAAAGAAAAGTTATTTTGGTAAGACTGTGACTCCGCACTCCCAACACCCAATATAGCCAGTGTTGGTGATTTGAGCAAAAAGATAAAAACACTTTTCAACCTATTTTGAAAGACATTGTCTTAGCGTTATCAAGATCCAACTAGATCTAGAAGTTCAGCAAGAGCAGTTTATGTTTCATTTGAGGAATTTTGATACTATCAAGAGCTTCTCAAACACAGTGGAGCAGAAGTCTTACGCTCACTGATATAGGAAATACATTGTTTAAAGAGACTTTTCCCCAACCACCATTGTAAATGCGATATTATTTAGTAGCTTTTAAATTACCGAATTCCTGTGGGGGGGCAGTGGTTTAGTTTAGAAGGTAAAGGAACCTTGGGGTTCCAAGGCACTGTTAAGTTGCAGAAGCTATTACTGTATATTTCACAATGCCCTTTGAAAGGGTTTTGATGAGAGTGACAAAAGGAAGGGGAAACAAAGCATGTTAAAGTCATTTGGCTACTTTTGAAATGAAGGCTGGGAAGCAAACATTTTCTGGCTGTAAATCACTTACTTGTCTTACATTCTTTAAAGCATTTTATATAAATGACTTTAACAGTTTTAGGGTCATGCCTAGGGTTAAGAGACTGCCTGGTGCACAGTTTAGTGGTTAAAAAGCAGTGCCTTAAGGTGGTAGCATTCCTGTTCACACACTTTTCCCTGAAATGTTGGTTTCTCTCTATATGATAAAATAATATCATATGATATATGTAAGCAAGACTATAAGTAGCTCCCGGTGATACTCAGTCCTGGTGATACTCAGTAACACTCCTGGTGATAACTGGATGGTTCAGCGTTTCCACTTGTGCTGGGGATCGCAGGGCCATCCCAGTAGTGCTAGACTTGGGACTTGATCTGTAAATTACCACTTTGTCTTCTTCCCAGGTGATTTAGTTTCCAAACCTATCCAAGCATTTTTTATGCTTGTAGAGTACTGGGATTGAACTGTTCAAAGCCACACACAGTTAGTGTTGATAGTGAACTAGATTTGTAGGTCAGGTTTTTCTAAATGAGTTGTTTCAATGCAAATACTAATAAGAACCTCTCTTGATGGCTATGGTAAACCTTGCTGAAGCTCATGCAAAGCTAGATTTGGAAAATGCCTGTAGTAGTTGGTGTGTATGTTAGTTTGCTGAACATAAAATAGAATGGGGTTGTGCATTTATCCATTTTTATGCCACTGTTGGCTCTTGCTTTAAGTGGTTGGCAGTAGCTATATACATAAGAGACATCTGTGCTTGTGTAAGTGTTTTAGAGGAGTTTAGAAAGTTTAGTGTTTGAATGTATTCTTCATAAAGTTGTGGCAATTCTGTTCATATGGCATACCACCTGAATGCCAGAATCTTTCCTCTCCTGCTCTTCAGGGCTAATTCCTGTTAATATGCGTGTGCCTTCCTTGCCCCTCCACCCTCTGCCCGCTCTGGCCCTTTCTCTGCGCAATAGTTGGAACACTACTGCGCAGAAAAGGGCAGAAAAGTAGTTGTCCCCCTGAGGCAAAGGTGCATTATGCTCACGCTTAAATATGACCCTAAGAGACAGGGCTAATCTTATTTTGCCAAAAATGTGTTGTATTTTTCTTAGTTTTTGAACATTTCACTGCCAGGAGCATAACACACTTTAGGAGTAGCCAAATGACTTTAGGAGAAAGCAAATAAACCCAAGGAACTTGGGGCCCGGAAGTCGCATCTTAGATTAGAAACGCATATCATTGGATTGCCATTTGGGAGTGGGCTACTGGACAGGGGAGACAGCTACAAAACCAACAATCAGTGATGAGGACAGTTTGGCATTCTAGAGAAGTCATTTAGTCATAGAATTTTTGGAAAGGTGTCGGTGTTGATTTTGAAAGTATCACAATCAGATTCTTTGTAATTAAATATTAACTCACTTTGCTTTAGTAACAGTGTTGCCTTGCCTAGTCATTGTTTCCTTAGAAGTGTGATTAACATTCATTGGACTTAATATTTTGAAACTAATCTCTTGTTAATTGAATATTTAACTTTAGAGCAATCTAAGTAAGTTTCATGAGTATTCTTAATAGTGCCTCAATTCCTTAAGCATGGGCTACAAAAGTTGGAAATAATGGTGGTGGAAGTTGCAGTGCTGGTGGGACAGGGTTGGGGTATTGAATGCCTGTAACAAATTAACTCGAACAACATTGTTAAAAAATTGAGAAGCCCACCAAGTCCAATAAGTTCAGTAAGTGAAAGCAATAATACAGATGGCCCAGTTTGCACATGACTCACTCAAAAGGTCATGACTTTAGCCGCTCCATTCGGGATAAATGTTGCAATAAGCAATATAAAATAGATTAATCAGTACCTGCCTGGTAGGGGAGCAGGCTTGGGGTGTGGGTGGGAAACCAAGGTCTTTGGTGGTGGTAAGGGCACGTGGGTGGTGGGACTAGTGTTGGAATATTGAATACTTGAAACAACTGTGTTGTGAACCACTTTGTAAACCATGGTTTTTGAACAGTATGTTTTTTAAACAATCCTCTTACTCTTACCTTTTAGGACCTGCTGAAGTTCCCATGATGTCACCCAATGGATCCATTCCTCCCATCCATGTGCCTCCAGGTTATATCTCACAGGTAAACCTTTGAATGTATTGATGTACTCACTTTGGACTCTGCCATCGTTCTAAGAAAATATATGTGAGAGTTCAAAATCTTACTTGAGGATTCATTTAGTTGGGCTGATGAGAGGATCACCATCGTTTTATGGTATTGCACTTGGCTCTCCCATTCTTGCTTGCATCCCACTGAGAGCAGGACTATAAAGCTGCCCTGAGCCAGCTTTATAGTCCTTTATGCTTTACCATTTGCTAGTAATTTGCTTGAAGAATCTCTTATCTTTGAGAGTCTTTCCCTCTCTGCCACAGTTTGCTAGAGAAATAATTGTAGACATAATTGTGGAAAATAACAAGTAAAATGTTCTAGCATAAATTGGACCTATGTTCTGTTATGGGAGCCCCATTTCTCCATAATGTGGCACATACTAGTCTTGGTGAATTGCTGAGGATTATGTGAGATCTTGATTGTACATAAACTAGTACATAAATTTCTATACATAAATTTCTTTTAAATATACTTTTGTTTCTAGTAAAGCAGCAATAGCATTTTTTAAAAAAGCATAGCAATTTCAGAGGTTTATTTGAAGGGTCAATGTTTCCCTGCTTTTCCCTGCACAGTTTCTTCTCTAAATCCTGAATTAAGCATCTGTCTTTTACTTTGCTTCTCTTTTGTTTTTCCTGGTTATAAGGGTATACTTGTTGAAAGAAAATCAGAAAAGGTAACAGTATTAAATTTTATCACTGCCCATAAAACATAATCATTGTTCACATTTTTAAGATTATATTCTTACACAGGGAGATGTTACTGGTGCCCTCTCGAGCAAATTGATGAACAACGGGAAGACAAGTGATACAAGTGAAGTGATATTCTTACACATTGCTTCACTTTTTTCTTTCTACTCAGATGACTTAAAAAATCTGTAATTTTTAAGGGGCCAGAGTGATACTACACTTGATAGGGCTGTACCCTTGCACGCTGGCTGACCTGGGTTTGATACCCAGCACTATATATGGTTCCCTGAACACCACTAAGAGTGATACCTAAACACAGAGCCAGGAGTTACTGTGCACTGCTGAGTATGGCCCAACTCTTCCTCAAATGTATAATATTCAGTTTTTATTTGAGGGGTGAAAAAAAAGTGGCAACTACAAAGGAAAATTGCTGAAGTACAGGCAGAAATCAAAGCTGACGCTTCCTTCTTTGATGTGAAACGTACCCACTTTTTGTCTGCATAAGCCAGAGCGCAGCCACCACGTCAACTTCATTTTCCGTATCTCTGCTTTCATGTGAACTAATTTGACATTCTTTGTTTTTGTGAGTAGTCATTATGTTGGCCAGTCTTCCCCCCTATTGCAAATAGATGCCTTATTTTGAGCAAATCTTTGTAACTAAAAGTCACTGGCAGCGCAGAGAGTGCAAAGCCAGGACTCAGGATGATGGATCACATTCACATCATCAGCCATTTAACAGGGGGAAAAACAGGGAATGTGGAATTCCACTGTCCCCTAGTCATTCGCTTTAAGGAAGAGTTTCATTCTGTGCAGCTAAGTACAGCTCTATCACTACTGTGACAGCAGAATACTTTTTGCTGCAGGTTCATTCAAGAAGTGCCAGTCAGAATTTGATAGAACTTGAATGTTGTGGTAGGATGTTGCATTGTGCTTTTCCCTTGCTAATAGTGTTGCTGTGATTGTACATACTGAAACCCATTTCTTGAGAATGCTGGAGAAAAAATGATTTTTAGACCATGGTTCATTTCTGTTTCCAAGCAGCTCTCCTAGAAAATCCAGTTGGAAAGAGTAGTAAAAGCAGAGCAGTAAGTTTCATGAAACTTTCATGAAACTGATGATGGATAGTTGGTGAAGTACTTTCCCCAGTGGAAACAATGGCATAGAGTGCTGGAAGATCTCAGAAGAACAGTAAAAAAGTGAATTGTTTGACTTTTGATTGAAAAAGAGAATCAGGTGGCATGTATTCCACCTTTTGTAGACTGTGCTCTCAGAAAACGAGCCCAAGGTTCATGGACCTTCAATGGGACTACTGTGTCTTTAATGGTATTCGACAGTGACGTGTGTGAGTGAAGCAAATCATGAATATGAGGAAAATTGAGAAATTAGTAGGATGTATGAACAACATCTTTAAGAATACACACTGCAAAGAAGTGAGAATGGTGTAACTAAGCATAAAGTGTCCTAGAAAACTTGTCATCACCAAGAGATCTAAGGAACAGACTACAGCATTGTCATGCATTGTGGAAAGAGAATCACAAGATTGCATAATACTCTTTTTAAAAGTTCCCTTCCCAGCTGGACATCTGTGAGAAATGCTCAGTGTCTGGCCTCAGTCAAGTCTATTCTATCCCCAAAGTCTCCCTCACCCTCTACACTTGACTGTCTTGACGTGTACAGATACACTGCTTAGAAATCAAATTAAAGTTTTAGGCTTAATATCTGGGGACTGAGCAGTTATATTCCGGGTATGTCCACACCAAAACCTGAACAAAAATGTTTATAGGACTTTTGTCTATAATAGCAGCCAGTGGGAAACACTGCTGATGTCCATCAACTTATAAACATAATGTGGTATGTTCATACCAGGCATTCTCATTCAGTTCTTAAGAATGAGTGAAATGTTGATAGAGATTCTAAAACATGGATGAACCTTAAAAGCACTATGCTAAATGAAAAGCCAGACACAGAAATCACATAGAATATGACTCCATTTGTTTGAAATAGCTAATATACACACATCCATAGAGCAGATCAGTTATTGTCAGGGACTCTGTGAGAGAGTATCTGGGCATGACTGTTAATGGTGTGGTTTTCTTTAGAGGTTAAGAAAGTGTTTCTGTATAACGGTTTTGAAGGCTCAACTCTAAGCACACTATAAACCACTATAAACCACTAAGAGATTTTGTGATAAAAGCAATCTTTTTAAGAAAGCTCTTAGAAAAGTGGGTAGGAAGAGTGAAAGAGAGTGACCTCTCAGTATTAATCAGCGAATCATGGGGCAGCTGGGGGGAAATGGCCCAGCCAGTTCATATGCCACAGTGCTGAACTTGTTACCTGTTGGATATGCTTATGCACTGCGCTCAGTACTTTATTTACTTCGCTCGTTTTCATCACTGTGATTTTATATATGAGAATGCTGAGAACCTGAGTAGAAAGAGAATTGCAGCCCAGGTGATTTTTTTTTTTTTTGCTTTTTGCTTTTTTGGGTCATACCCAGCAATGCTTAGGGATTATTCCTAACTCTGCACTCAGGAATTAATCCTGGCGGTATTCCGGGGACCAAAAGGGATGCTGGGGATCAAACCCAGGTCGGCTGCATGCAAGGCAAACCCCCTACCTGCTGTGCTAGCGCTCCGCCCCCAACCTAGGTGATTTTGACCTGTCTCCCACTGGGATTTGATCTCAGAGTGAACAGCAGTGCTTACCTTGATGGATATATTTATTTTTCTTTACATTACTTTGTAGCAAAGAAGGTAGGGATGCTGCAGGGCTTACTCATGCATTTCTGGAATCAGTCAATCAGCTCCTCCTATCGTGGCGTGTCACTGTAAGGTTGAAGAAGCAGGCAAAGGAATGACTGCTACGTTTGCAACTCTGCCCTTGAGTCAGTGAGATCCCTGATGATAGCCAGACTCATTCCATTATTTAGTAGCTGAAAGTGCTTTCAAGATAAATTAATAACATTGATCACATAAATTTGACAAAATACAAATGACAGCAAAGAGTGGATCATCTTACGGAAAACAAGCAGCTGGAGTTGAAGAGACCATTGTGGCCTGCTCTAAGAAACATTTTGTGTCCTTAGCTTGAGGCCTGGATACTTGACTCTAAAGCGAGGGTAGACCCAGGGGAGGAGAGCGGTGGTGTCTTGCCATGGCAACTGTGACACAGAGGTTTATTTGGGTTTTGTATGGGAATATATATTGTGCTTTTTGTGAATAAAATAGTCTGACCCTTTCCACATTGGCATTTTAAATTCTCAAATTGGTTGATATAGAGGGAGTTTAGTCTTATACTCATCACCGTCATTTCTGTTATGTAAGACCATATGTGAGTCAGATTTGAAGCTGTGGAAAAACAGGGAGGATGGCACGTGGAAGGACGTGGATGGACATTATTACTCTGCAGGCAGCCTCTTCCACTGACTCCATCCACAGCCTCTTTCCCAGGAACTTCTGCAAAACCTTTCATCGCAGATGCACATGTCTCTGAGATGTACTAGGAGTATGAATTAAGAGAGAATGTTATGGGGATGAGTGGGGATGCAGTCCGCTACAGGCATTAAGTCATAATGATGGCTGTTAGAACAATTTCAGTGAAAACTGACAGGATTTGCTTTTCTATGCTACATATCAGGATCACTATGCATGATAAAATTTTCCCTTTCAGTGTTTCCTGGCCTTGGCTTTTCTCAATTTTTGAAAGCCTCATCATTAACTTTCTGAATTTATATATAGAAATTGCTTAAGCAGATGCTTTGAGTTTTATTTTTCAGGCTTCCTTAGTAATTTATGAATCATTTTACAAATATTATAGGGGAAAAAGTCATGCAGGCCAAAGAGTAAGATATATAAATATAATGTATGTATGTGTGTATGTATATATACATGCATATGCATATATGAAAAGAAAAAGAAACTTCTGAGTTGGTGTTCTATCCATAAGAAATTGTCTTTTCCACAGAATTTGATAGAACCTAAACACTACAAATAGCAGTGAAAATTCAATGTGTAGAGAGAGGGAAGAGAGAAGGAGAGAGAGAGAGAGAGAGAGAGAGAGAGAGAGAGAGAAGAGATAAAGAACCTACCATAGAGGCAGGCTAGGAGAGAAGGTAGGGAATTGGGGGTCATTTGTGCTGGGAAATGGGCACTGGTGGAGGGATGGGGGCTGGAACACGTATGACCGAAACCCAGACATGAACATCATTGTAGTACTATATCTCATGGTGGTACAATAAAATGTTAATTAAAACACGGCATCCCATATTGTTCCCGAGCACTGCCAAGAGTAATTCCTGAGTGAAGAGCCAGGAGAAACCCCTGCGCATCGCCGGGTGTGACCCAAAAAGCAAAAAAAAAAAAAAAAAAAAAAAAAGTTGGTTTGGAACCTGGAAGGTTTCTTCTCTCAGGATATTAATGATAATAAAACACCAGTACCGGGGCCAGAGCGATAGTCAAGCGGGTAGGGCGCTTGCCTTGCACGCGCCAGCCCATGCCGGCCAGGGTTCGATCCCCTGCATCCCTACATGGTCCCGAGCATCGCCAGGAGTAATTCCTGAGTGCAGAGCCAGAAGAAACCCCTGAGCATCACCAGGTGTGACCCAAAAAAGCAAAAAAAAAAAAAAAAAAACAAAACCCACCAGTACCATGTTACGTACTATTGAGATGAGGAGAAAGGAGATGGAGAAGTAATGTTTGGTGTTTTTCACTCACGCTTATAGTGAAAAACATATAAGCTTTGTTATATGTTTTTATAATTTTATGGTCTTTAAATTTGAAAAGATAGAAAGTAATAGAGGAGATTTTAGTAGTAAGTTAGATTCTGCCCTCGTTTTAAAGTAACTCAACCTCTTTTTATGTGTTTGGGCAGGAGGGTGGGGGAGCAGACACTTCTGGCAGTGCTCAGTGGGGGAACCTAGTCAGCATTGGAGATCATACTAACATCAGCCACGTCAAGAAAACTGCTTATCTTTCTACTCCCAACCCTTTATAATTCTCCCTTCCCTGTGATGTTACGTGACTGGGACACATGCATTTGGCGGGGCGCTGTCATGGGTTACACAGGCTGAGGTGTCTATATTCTCAGATGTGATGCTCACTTTGGGCTCCCCTTCTTTCCTTTCGTTAAGGTCCTTGCACATGTGTTTGCTGGGGCTGCACTCTTTAGTCATGATTCAAGTAACTAGTATCTCTAGTTATGATTCTAGTAACTTCTGTGACTTTAGTTGTGATTCTCCCTTGCATCCTGTTTATGTTGCTTGTGGGGTTGCACACGTCACTTGTGTTGCTCACACACATGCTCTCTGGGGTCAGACCCTGAACCAGGGGTCATAAGCAGCAGAGCTGCCAGGATTGTGCTCTGTGTATGCATCTGAACTTGGTGTCATACTTGCTAGGTATGTGCATCTAACCACCAAACCATTTCCTTGCCCTCTAAATACAGTCTTAAAATAATCGACTATTTGACTAGTTACTCCTTTGAGCTCTATAATTGAATGTTCTTTAATTCCAACTTCCAATTTTTTCTTATATGAGGAAGAGTGTTATCCGCTCTTTAGTCAGCTTTACACACACATACACACCACACACACATACCACACACACACACACACACACACACACACACACACACAATCACATTTGGATTCCTCTAGTCCCTGAAGCCTCTCTGTGCACTTGTCAGGTCATCCCTGACCAACTGAGGCAGGAATTTTTCTGGTTTTTATTTGCATCTACCCTTTTCCAGTTATTATTATTATTTTTTTTTGCATCTACCCTTTAAGCTCTTTCTTCCTTATAAAGGACCTGCCATGGAGGCGGGCTGGGGGAGGGGGATGGAACGGGGACGTTGGTGGTGGGAGATGGGCACTGGTGGAGGGATGGGTGCTGGAACACTGTATGACCAGAACCCAAATATGAACTTTGTAATTGTATATCTTTGTAATTGTATATCTCACAGTGGTATAATAAAATACTTTAAAAAAAAAATAAATGACAATGCTGAAAAAAAAAAAGGAAAAAAAATGCTCTTTCTTCCTTACTATGCAGCCCAGTAGGAGTAGGAGGAGAGGTTTTCCAGAACTGCAGAGTTTATTAAAATTCTGCAGAGCACATGAATTCAGTAATGGGAACTACCTTTTCTTCTAGCTAAGAGAAAGAAATCCTCAAAGCATAGGGTTTCTCTTGTTTGTTTTAACTTTGGTTTTGTTTTTTTTTTGGGCCACTCTTGACAGTGTTCAGTGCTATTCCTGCCTCTACAGTCCTGGATCACTCCTGGCAGGTTCAGGAGGATTGGAGTGCCAGGGATTGAACCAGGTTTGCCGCATACAAACATGCCCTACTCTCTGTGCTATCATTCCGACCCCAGTGTAGGTGCTTTTAAAGATCCGCTTTAATTCTTGGAATCAAATTTTTTCTTTCTCCCCCACATAATTCCCTGTCCTTGGTTGAGTTCTCCTAACTTCCTCAGCTCTATTCCTGTTTTGTCTAAAATCAGGGTGTCTGTCTTTGCCTCACAGAATTATTGGGAGCATGTAACGAAGTGATGATACAACAGTCATCATCATTATCTGCTAGTTAAGATTTGACTGTTATCAGCTATCAGTTACTTTAACAGGATGTTAACATGTGTCTACTCATTTTATATTCTCAATTTTCTGTAAATAATTAGTTGTGTCTCAAGTCTTTTCTCAACTGTTAATAGCTTATGAACCCCTGTTTCTCAAAGTTCATTGTTTACATATTTGTTTTTCAATGTACCTAACTTACGCACAATTTTCCACATGATAGAAACTTGGGCCCCAGACCAGAATGAAAATCTAATTCAACAACTAAATTGGTTGTCTTACTCTTCTTAGTTATTCTATGCCTTGCTTCGATGTGTTGCAAGGGTGCTAATACCCGATGCCTCCATAGTACAGGAAGTTAAGTTAGATGCAGTGTAACTAACTTAACTAAGTTAAGGTAGATGCAGTGTAACAGGTAACTGGCTTGCCTTCTCATCTCCCTCGAACTGCCTCCGTCTTTAGGCCTACTCTTTGTTGACCCCAGACTATTTTATTTTGTTTTAACTGGTCTCCTTGTCATACTTCTAAAAACACTCTGCCAGTGAGACAAGCTTTCTCCCTCTTTAACCTTTTTGTAGCCTCTCTGTCCTCAAGTCTTTGTGCCTAGGCCACAAGAGAATAAAAGTGCTAGGCACATGGAAAAATCTTGATAACTATTGATGAGATTTAAAAGACATGATAAAGAATCAGAGTCACAGTTAGGCTGAAAATATGCATTACTTTCGTTTGGGTTTTGAACAGACAAGGCAGGTAGGACTTAAGGTAGAGGAAGCCTGGGAGATTTCTAAATACTTTAGTATTTATCTTGGACCACCAAAACCAAGTATATGAGGACTCGGTGTTTAACTAACGAATTATTTTCTAATAATTCTGGAGGCTACAGACCTGAGACTGAGGGGACAGCGAGGCTGGTTTCTTCTGGAGCCTTTCTCTTGAGCTTGTAGCTAGCCTTCCTCTTCCAGTGCTTTCACATGTTCTTCCTCCTGCCTCCTAATCACCTTTGCTGAGGACATCACTCACGGTGGATTGACCCGCTCGAAGGACTTTATTTTACTCAGATGATTGTTAGGAGTACAGTTGCTCGATCATGTGGGAGGTCTTTCAGTTTATTGAGGAATCTTCATGCCATTTCCTTTAAGGGTGAACTGAACTGTGTTCTCACCAACAGTGTGCATGGTTCCTTTCTCTTGTGTCGTTGCCACACTCTTTGCTTCTGTCTTTTAAAATGAGCATTTCATTTCAATATCATTTCGATGTGTGTTTCCCTGATAAGTAGTGGTAATGAGACATTTTAATATATACATTGGCCATCCCGTATTTCTTTGGTTAAGTGCTCAGCATATTTTCTGTTTTGTTGAATTTTGTGAGTTCATTATACATCTTTGAATTGAGGCCTTTGCCAGTTATGGTGTGTGAATATTTTTTACTATTCAGTAGTTTTTTTTTTTAATTTCAGTGATAGTTTGATTGTGCAGAAGCTTTTTAGTTTGAGTAGTCCCAATTGTGTCTCATTCAGGAATTATTATTATTATAGACCTCATTCTGGAATGCATTGAGGCTTTTTATGTTCCTGGAGCAAGCAGATGCCCTTGGGCTCTACTAGCATGAGACAGGACATATGGATATGTTACTGGGGCCCGCTCGAGCAAATCAATGATGAACGGGAAGACAGACAGACAGACAGACAGTCCCAATTGTTTTATTTTTGCTTTTGTTACCCTTGTTGGAGTTTAATGCCAAAATAAATCTTGAAATCTTGGAATGTTATATGTTTTCTTCAAAAAATAAAAATATTTTGATTTCAGTTCTAATATCCAAGTATGAAATCTATTTTGGGTTCACTTTGTACATAATATGAAATAGTGGTCCAGTTTTATTCTCTTGCATGTGACTATCCAGTTTTCTCATCAACAGTTAGCTATTGAACATATTTTCCTTTCTTTAACTTATACTTTTCCCTTTTTAAATTAACTGCCTGTTTACATGACAATTTATTTCTTGGTTCTCAGTTCTATTCTGCTTTATGTATATGTTTTTACACCAGTACCACAGTTTTGACTATTCTACCATTGTAGTATAGTTTGCATTTGGAGAGAATGATACCTTTACTCAGTCTTTCATGGTGGTATACAAATTTCAGTGATTCTTGTTCTATTTCCTTACATTTGGAAGGATACTGTTGACGCTTTGAGAGAATTTGCTTTGAGTTTGTATATTGCTTTGAAGAGGAAAATTATATTAAAAAGATTAATCCTTTCAGTTCATGAGTATAGACAATCCTTATAATTCCTTGTGTTTCTTTTAATGGAGTTTTCAATGTGGTAATTGATGTACAAGTTCTTCCTAGTTTATTCCCAAGTTTCAGTTCTTTGAAGTTTGATATAAATGGGATTGTTCTGTTGATTTCATAAATACAGCTGATTTTTTTTTTTTTGAGGGAGCTGCACACAGCTGTAGTCAGGGCTTACACAAGCCTCTTCACTCAGGAATCACTCCTGGTAGTCATCACTACTTAGGTGACTATGTGTCATGCTGGGGTTTGAACCTGGATTAACTGTTACTGATGTACTATCTCTGGCCTCTAAAATACTAATGACTTTTGTATATTAATTTGTAACTTGTAACATTCTGTTTTCATCTATTTCCCATAAGTTTTTTATGCTAATTAGGAATGGCTTTAGGATTTCTATGTATATTATCAGTCATCTATAGATGGTGATAGTTTTGATTTTTTTTATTTCAAGTTTGGCTTCCTTTTTTTTTTTTTCTTTTCTTTTTCTTTTTTTTTTTTTTTTTTTGCTTTTTTTTGGTCACACTGGCGACGCCTCAGGGGTTACTCCTGGCTCTGCACTCAGGGAATTACTCCTGGCTGTGCTCGGGGACCATATGGGATGTCGGGGATTGAACCCTGGCCGGCCCAGGCCGGCCGCGTGCAAGGCAAATGCCCCACCCGCTGGGCTATCGCTCCAGCCCCTCTTTTATTTTGCTTCTCTTATTGCTTGGCCATTATGTTTGAATGACAGTATTGAGAGTGGACATCTTTTTTTTCTTTGTGCCCAACTGAAAAGCTTTCTATTTTATATACATCATCTATTAAGATATTAGTTGCGTCTTTTACTCTGTTGAGATATAGTCCTTCTCCCCTTTTCTTGAGAATTTTTTTTTTTTTTTTGCTTTTTTGGGTCACACCCAGCAATGCTCAGGGGTTTCTCCTGGCTCTGCACTCAGGAATTACTCCTGGCGGTGCTGGGGGACCATATGGGATGCCGGGATCCAACCTGGGCGGGCACGGGCCGGCCTCGTGCAAGGCAAACGCCCTACCCGCTGGGCTATCGCTCCGGCCCTTCTTGAGAATTTTTATAGGCTTATGATATCATCAGATTATCTCTGTCTGTTGATATGATCGTGGTTTTTTTCCTTTTATTTTTTGTTGATGTGTTATTACATGAATTTATTTGTATATGTAACTCTCTTTGTATCCCTGAATAAGTTCCATCTTGCTGTGATTTTATTTTTCAGTAGGGGCCACATCTAGCTGTGTGGTAGTGGGGAGGGCATACAGTACAAAGGGATCACGTCTCAGGGACTTGCGCATTCTGAAGCTTGTGTTCTATCACTTGGGCTGTATCTACAGCCTGATATATTCTTTCAATATACTGTTCACAGCATTTGGTTTGCTAGAATTTCCATTAGGATTTCCCCTTTTTAATTAAGTTTAATTTTATTATACCACCGTGAGATATATCGTTACAAAGCTGTTCACGATTGCATTTCAGTCATACAGTGTTTCAGCACCCATCCCTCCACCAGTGCCTATTTCCCACCACCAATGTCCCCAGTTTTCCTCCCCCCACCCCCACCATGCCTGCCTCTATGACAGGTACTTTTCTTCTCTCTTTCTCTCTCTTTTGTCATTGTGGTTTGCAATACATATATTGAGGGGTTATCATGCATATCCCTTTATCTTCTTTCAATATTCTAGTTTACCATTACCATTTCCATCTATTGTTGGGAGACTGATCCCTTTGCTATCTTGCCTAACCTCTTTCCCCACCCCCACCCCACACACACACTTGTGGTAGATTCCAACCCTTTTGCTATCTTGCCTAACCTCTTCCCCTGACCCCCCACACACACACACTTGTGGTATATTCCAACCCTTGACAGTTCCTCCTGAACCCTGTTGTACCTAGTCTTTGGTTAGGGATTTATCTCTTTCTTTTTGTGTTTGATGCCCTTGTCTGCTTTTGTTTTGGGCCTCCCAAACAGTGCTCAGGAGGCCTATTCATTCCCACTAGATATTTTCAGACAACCAAGCTGGTAGTTCCATGCAAGTTCCTGAGGAGATGCTGCTACTCAGGCCCAGTGATGCCAGGGATGCCTAGGGAAACCCCATGACATTAAGGGAATCCAGAGTTGTCAGTGTGTGGGGACCATGTGTGCTGAATATCAAGCCCAGGTTGGACTGCTAAACTATCCCTAGCACCTTTCTTCTCTGGTTTGGAATAGGACAAAGTTTGGAAGAACACATTTATTTCATTTTTATGCTAAAATTATACAAGGTATAAGAAGTTATCAAATATTCATGTTCTGCATTTTAGACAAACTAAGCAATACTTTTATGGTAAGTATTAGCATATGCATTAGAATTTTCACTTTCTAAACACCATTTCAAATATACTTGTAAATTAGCAGATATGCACTCATCATTGAGGCTAATGTGATTAGCTTGTTAAGGCTCAGATGAGGTTACATTTATTAAAGTGTACACAAGAAGTTAGGCTCTGAGTTTTGGCAGAGAATATGACTCAGAATCTTCATTTTAAGGATTTCTAATGCTTCATTAATGAACTATTAGCTTAGTAGTTAATACTGTAACTGTTATTAATAGGTTCATTAGTAAACATAAAGATTTTTTTGTTTTCGTAGCTTGAAAATGAATGGCTGTTAGTCCAAACTAAACCCATCCTATATATTAAAGTACAGCTTAACACTGATAAACTTTTCATTTTGTTGCAAGCATTTTTTTAATGAAGTATAGTATATGTGTATTTTTTATTAGACTCTTTCATGCATGATTAAGTCATTTTATTTTGGCTTATAATCAGCTTCCTGAGATGTGATGAGAAATCCATTTCAAGATACAAGTTTAATTTTCTATGTGTATATCTTTGTGTGTGTGTTCTAGAGGCCAACACATCCTATTGAAATATGTATCTGGTTGCCAAATTCACTTACATTAATTTGGTTTCTTTGGCACCGGGCTCTTTCTCTGGCTCTGCTTCCAAGTTGACTCTGAAGTCCTTATCATCCCCTTCTTTCCTAACCTCCTGTTCTCTCAGCTCTCCCAGGCCTTCTCATTTCGGAGCCTGAATGAAACCTCTGGCTCTACCATCCTTTGCTCTTCTGTACCTCACGCCTTTCCTTTTTGGTTGTGGTATCTGTTGTATTAGTTATTTCTTATTTTCTCTTGAACCATATTTGTTTGCTCTTAGAAACATGAAGATATTGTGAAGTTGCTAGAAGATTTCATCTGATTTCTCTGCCCTCAGATACAGTCAATATTAAGGTCACATCGCCTTGAGTGAATTAGATTTTTCTAGAAAGTGGATAAATGCTCATCCGCTTACTGGTGATCGAAGATCCCATGTTATTCTGTCCCGTCAGAACTCTTTGTATCATCAGGAGGTCATGGTAGCATAGATGTTCATCTAGATTTTGGATTGCTTAAATTTTACTCATTGGAATATCCTAATTTCATTGATACCTTTTGATGCTGAATTGACTGGCCCTTTGATACTCATCTGGCTCCTAAAGTTAGTGTAACCTTTGTTTCTTGAGGTCTTTCTGTGGATGGAGCTGTGCATGCCAGTCACACACTTCCGGCAGTGCTGCCCTGGAAAAGCACACTTCCTTAGTCCAGAAGTCTCTGGAAGGAAACTCACTAAACGGAGGTGGTTAAAAGTCATTCCAGACACTCATCTCCAGCACGTTAAGCTCCCTTAGTTAGCAAGGGGGCTTAGGCAGTGTAGATCGCATGCCTAAAATGCGGGGCGCCCTGGATTCTTTCCCCTGAGTTGCATTGGCCCCCACCCTGTCAACTCTGCTGACTTTTGAGGTCTCCGAGACTTTTTGAGAAAGTTGAGATTTATTATCAGGTTCTTGATCTTTAAAACATTTTATGTAATCATCATCAGATAACCAGTGTAACTATTTTCAAAATAGATAACTATTAGGACTTCTAAAACTCACTGATTTCGTTGAATTAGAACTGAAATTCAAGCACTTTTTTTTCTCCACGAACTAGAGGAAGTTAAAATGAAGATGGGACTGATTAATACTGCATATATTCACAGGACATTTGCTAATAATGCTATACTCTTTCTCTTTGCTCTTTTTCTGTAGGTGATTGAAGACAATACTGGTGTCCGCCGGTGGTAGTTACACCCCAGTCTCCTGAATGCTACCCCCCAAGCTACCCCTCAGCCATGTCTCCAACCCATCACCTACCCCCTACCTGACACATCACCCTCATTTTATCCATAATTCACACACGGCTTACTACCCACCTGTTACTGGACCTGGAGACATGCCGCCTCAGTTTTTCCCACAGCATCATCTTCCCCCTACGATATATGGCTGAACAAGGTATGGTTATTGCTGGCATTAGGAGCCGTGGAAACTAATTAAACACTTAAAAATGTTATGAAAACCACAGAGTCTTTTTTTTTTTCCTTCTGTAGTAAACATGGTGGAAAGGAAACTGTGCAAAACTCATGGGAATTTTTTAGCAACTTTATCCTGAATTCGCTTTATTGTAAAAAATTACCTTGTGAGCTATGGCTTCTGCCCCTCTCTTCTTGTTCCTTTCCCTCCTTTCCCCTCCATTCCCCCCTCTCTTCTCTTCCCTCCTTTCTTTTGTGCATCTCTTCCTCCCTCTTTTTCAAGGTCGCCCCTTTTCTCACCCCAGAGAAATCAAAGTGTGGATTAATTGATTAATTATTCCTTGGTTTGGAATAGGGTAGCGATCATTGTGTGTTACAGCCCCTGCTGACATGTAGCTAAGGGAAAGTAGCTTGAGAGCGAATATCAGCATAGTCAGTTGTTAGCCAGTTTTTGGACTGGCAGTAGAAGGGATATAAATAAATATTTGGTTCCCATTTTAAATGACAGAATCATTTGAGGTCTGAGTAATCTCAGGGTTTCTTGGTTGCTCTGTGTCACAGTCTTAACAGAACTCAGAATCCCTCTCTATCCGTGTTGTTCTTCTGAACCCTGTTTGAGTTTATGAATAGCCATTAGTGTAGCTATCAGCCACACTGGTGGTAAGCAGATAATTACCTTGAAATGAAAGAGTGCCAACAATGCAAACATTTATGTTTCTGTAGCGCTAGCCTTGATGTTGGTTTAGTCTAAAGCCCTTCTTTATCAAAACCAGATAAGTGATGGTAAAAATTAGACTTTAACCATTGACTTTGAAAAATTATCTTCTGAGTCTTACTATGAATCAAAGCATTTTTGTTGTATCAAATATTCATTATGTTGTACTAATAAATATGTGAGAAATGCCTTTTTATGCCATAGCATTTTTGGACTAATGTCTCACTTCTCTCATTAGTTAGTGCTTTTTACCATGTATTCATTTCACATTGTATTTTTTTTCTTAATAACAGAAGAACATTTTGAGATTGGCATTGCAAGTAAAATATCCTGTTAACTTAGAAAAAGAGTTTTGGTTGTGTTTTTTTTTTTTTTTTTTTTGTAATTACCTTTTTGCCTTTTGCTTGCTAGAAAAAAAAAAACAAAGATAATTTAGGATTTGATACTGTCATAATGGGTATGGCGAGATGGTGAAGTCTATCACTTCCTTGTGAAAAAAGGCCACTGTCTGAAAGCCAGAAGAGCTTTTGCTTTTCTTAGGTGCTGGCGCTCAGACAAAAGAAATTGATGGACACGCGAGCACCGATCTCACCCTCGCTCTGGTCTTCCAGTCTTAACAGTGTGTCTGATGAAAGCAGAACTTTCTCTACTCTGTTAATGATCAGTGCTCTGTTATTGTCTTGTAAAGATGTATTAATCTTAGCTCTGTGGATTTCTGCTTACATCACTGTAGTAAAATATTATACGTGCTGGGCTTTATAATAGATGCACATGTCCAGCAGTGAATAACTGTACTTGATTATAGTCTATTATCTTTAAAATACATTTATTAGTAGTATAATCCTCTTTCTTAATTATTTCAACAAGCCCAGACATTAGATAGTAGATATATGCTTGAAAACATTTATATTAAACCCCCAAAGTAATTTTTAGCTGTCATTTTGTGATTTGACACAATTACATAAAATATTTGAATATATATAAATTTTTTTTATTAGACGTAAGCTTAGCAACACTATTAAAAGCCTTTGGCAGCTGCCTCATTTTAGCAGTTTATTATCTTTATCTTAGTTATTGCACATACCTCAAAATAGTTTAAATATTTAATTCGGCCAAACCATAAGTTAAAAAAATTCTTGGCATACTTTTAAAAGATGGCTTTAGTAGTGCTCAAGGCGAATGTATGTGTGTGTTTTACTGGAACTGATACCTAGACCTTACACATTTGAGGTGTACCTTCGCTAAGTAACTTGGTTATTTTTGAATGTTTGCTTTATAAATACCTTTTGTATGTATTGTGAACAGAAGGACAGTGCCTCAAACTTAGTATTTTGTGAATGACCTCCCTTGAAATTTTATACAAAATTGGGCGGGAGCGATAGCCCAGCAGATTGGGTGTTTGCCTTGCACGTGACCGGCCCATGCCAGCCCGGGTTCGATCCCAGGCATCCCATATGGTCCCCTGAGCACCGCCAAGAGTAATTCCTGAGTGCAGAGCCAGGAGGAACCCCTGAGCATTTCAGGGTATGACCCAAAAAAGAAAAAAAAAAAAGAAATTTTATACAAAACTGTATGATTCATATCATCATTAGAACTGAACACTAAAAGAATCCCTGCATAATCCCAAATAAAATTCAATGTAGTTCATTTCGTAGGTATTTCAGTATAGTTTTATTAAAAGAACACAGCAAATAAAATTGTGTGTCAAATTCAAATTAAAGAAGACAGTAACACATAATATAATAGGTCATTTATATTATCTTTATCTTAGTTATTGCATATACCTCAAAATAGTTTAAATATTTAATTCACCAAACCATGAGTTAAAAAATTCTTGGCATACTTTTAAAAGATGGTTTTAGTGTACTCAAGACTTTGTGTGTGTGTGTGTGTGTGTGTGTGTGTGTGTGTGTGTGTGTGTGTGTGTGTGTGTGTGTGTGCGCTTTGCTGGAACTTAAAACTAGACCTTACATATTTGAGGCGTACCTTCGCTATATAACTTGGTTGTTTTTGAATGTTTGCTTTATAAATACCTTTTGTAAGTATTGTGAACAGAAGGACAATGAAAAGTGGATTTTTGCCCTCTGAACAGTTGTAAAGGTATTTAGGGTGGCCTACACAGCTTGACATCTGGTGATATACCAGATAACAATTCAGGTGACATTCTTAGTGTATTACTGGAACAGGCCTACTTTGGGACACTTGTCCAGGAAAATGACTAAGGAATGCTCCTTTTCAGTCTCACTAGTATTTAGTTTGGGTGGTGATTTGTATGGTCATTGTGTATATAGAGCCTTTTTTCTTCCTAGGAACATGTGAGGTTCCTAGGTCTCTTTATATATAAAGGTCTGATCTCTCTTATACGTAGTTGTTTCTGTTATTGCTCCAATTCAAAATTGTAACTGATTTAAATTGTTCAGAAATTATTGTTTTGAGGCCCACACCAAATTATGCTCGATTGAGCTACCAGGACCAAGCCCAGTGATGGCAGGTTGCAGTTGTGATTCCTTGGATCAGATGCCTTACAAATGCAGAGCATGTCCTCTCGCTCTTAAGCCAAATCCCTGCCCATAAAGTAATTCCCCCTTTCCCAAGATTATGTCATTTCTTAGGCTCCCATTTTCTTTCGTGTGACAAAAATATAGGCATAGTAGAGCTAATTAGCTGCTAAACTAATCAATCTGTCTTGTGTCCTAATTACTGCGGAATAGAAGTTTATGAGTAGGTTTAAGAGATGGCCTACCTTAATTCCTCCAGATATTCCTTATAGGCTTCTGCTTCTGTGAATTTTAAAATATTTTTTGTAGAAATTTCTTATTTCCCTATTTTTGTAAATTATGTTCAAATGTTAGCTTTTAGGGAGTGTCAACTAATTCCCAGTTTTCTGGTTGCTACATATTTTCCAGTGGAAATGGTGTTCTTGGGGATAGCTCAAGTGGTAGGATATGCGATGGTCTAGCCTCAGGGTGCCACAGTGCAGGCTAGTGCCCAGGAGAGAGGCCCCAGAACCCCAATGCCTTGTTGTATGTGGGCTCTGCAGACAAAAAAAACCCCCCCAAAAAAAAGTCTGCCAAGATAAGCAGGTGAGACGTGGGGGTTATTTTAAGGACACTGACCTTGTTTTGCTATTTGTCATGCACTCCCCATTATCCCTGAATACAGGATAGTTTCATTAGAGACCGAGTGGAAAATTTTAAACCTGTATTTTCCCTGTACATTTTTATGCTGTATTCAGCAGTCTTTTAAACCTCCTTCAGGGGTCAGGTCATTTGATCACTTGATAATTTGTTATGAAAACATAGGCTGAGCTGCATTTGTCATTTTCCTGATTTTTTAGAAATCATACCACTCTACGGAATGTCCAGCTACATTACCCGCGAAGACCAGTACAGCAAGCCTCCACATAAAAACTGAAGGACCGCCAGATCGACCGCCAGAACCGCCTCAACAGCCCTCCTTCTTCCATCTACAAAAGCAGCTGCACTACAGTGTACAATGGCTATGGAAAGGGCCACGGCGGGGAGGCGGGGCGGAGGTGGAGGCGGCAGCGGTGGAGGGCCAGGAATTAAGAAAGCTGAGCGGCGGGCCAGAAGCAGCCCAAAGGCAAATGAATCCGACTTGCAAGGTAATGTTCTAGAGGTAGTCCTTGAAGGGTACATTTCAAGGGTCCAGAGAGGTCATACACGGTTTGCCTGACACACAGCAGAACCTCCGACATCCCACCGTTGTCCAGCCAGGGAGTGATTCCTGAGCACAGATCCTGGAATAAGTCCTCACCACTGCTGGGTGGGAATCGCCTCGACCCCTTCACCCCCCAACCCCCCACCCCGTGAGGGGTGAAGGGGGAAAAAAAGTGTGTTTTCAAGGCAGGGACATTCTAAAAGAAACATTATCTTTTCTAGAAGAATCTTACTCCGTGGTGGTTGATTTTCCTGGTTAGGAAGGATTCAGTAGACAGACCTCTGATCTTTTTCTTATTAAAGAAAGAATGAATACCGCTTTTGTGGTAGTATATCATATTCTACTTAATAATCTCAGTAACAAATACTGAAAGTTTTCATACTAATCTACTTCTGTTTGGTTTTCTTATAATTCCAAGTAGACAAATGTAAAAAGAGATTCAAAGGAAAACAAACTTTCAAAGTACTAGGCTAATTCAGATTCCAGAATAATTATCCCTCAAATAAGATACAATTACTTCCTTGCTATGGTGAAATTGTTCATTATACAATAGGATGGAAGTTTAGTATGGTTTCAGGTATGGGTTATTGTTTCATGCCACCTTTGGCAGCTGAATGAGACACTCAGAGACAGAGGTGGAAATGGGACCAGACATGTGTCTGAGCGGGGATTGATATGTTGAATCAAAATAATTAAGTATCCATTTACCTAAATTAATTGAAAGCTTAGGTTATGACAAAAACTTGGACATGGATATTTGTAAGAGCTTCATAATTGCCAAAACCTGGAAGCCACCAAAATATCTTTCAGAAAAACAAAGGATTGGTAATAGGCAGAGGTGTATCCTGGCAACGAAATATAAGCTAGAGGAAATGAAGTTATAAATTTATTAAAAAGACGTGGAAGAACATGCACATTACTAAGCAAGTCAAAACGAAAAGGCTACATACATCTTTCACAGCTCCCAAATAAAGGAAAGACAAAGCTGTGGAAGAAATCAAAAGGTCCTAGTTTCCAAGAGCTAGGGGGAGGTGAGGGGTGGATAGGCAGAGAATGGACTGTTTCAGGATAGTGAACTTGGTGTAATGCTGGTTACTTGGTGTAATGCTGGTACATGCCGTATGTTTGTCAGACTCCAAAGATTGTGCTGCAGGAAGAGTTGTATCCTAGTCTAGACTGGATGGTGACTGTTCATGGCCTGTCAGTGTAGATTTGCCACTGGTAGCAAGTGTATTACTTTGGTGTAGGGCTTTAATGTGTATGTTGTTATCACGGAGTCTGTGGACATACGTGCAGTCTGTGTACCTAAAGTGAAAACAAAATACATTGAAAATACAAGTTTCTAAGGTAATTGAGGACCAGTAAATGAAGACATGAGTATAGGTATGCATAAAAGAATTCACTGTACTTGCTTGGTATTGGCCAAATATATTTGGCTTTGAGCCTCCTGGTTGTCAAAGCAAAGAGGCAAAAATGAATCAGATGGAATCGGTGAACAAAAGTACCTCTTGTTCTTCATGGTCTCCATCATGTCTCTCATATTTCAATTCTGTCTGCGTCAGGATGGGCTGTTGGCTAAAAGGATTCCAAAAGTCTTCTTTCTGCCTCTCATGTATGGGAACATTCTCCTTGGTGTCTTTTTCCTTGAATTTACTGCAATTGGTTTTTGTACCCAGGAAACAAGTGTCTTAATTCCTAAATTTACAACACCATCTGATTAGTATTAAATACCAGGATGATTGACCTGTTTACATTCATATGTGTTTGCAGAAGAAGAGAATATATACTTTTTTTTCTTTTTTTTTTTTTGAGAATATATATACTTAACTGTGACGTGTGGTTTGTGTATTTTTCTACATTCTGCTAGGTTACTATTTCTACATTTCCAGAGCAAGACAACCTTTTACCTCAGAATCCTAATTTTTAAGGGACACTTTAAATTTTTGCCTCTCTGACACCTAAGAAAGAATTTATTTTTTTAAAACAGACGTTATACACGATCCTGTGATAATAACCAAAGTACATGTAGAAGAAGAAGATACCTAATATCTGTATTAAAAAAGATGGAGAGAAACATTTTCTTGAATCTGGGCTCTTTCAGTTGACTACAGAAAAAAGTCTGCTGGGATTTCAAGAAGCTCGGGGGCCAGGTAACAGTTCTATTGGAGCAGTATATGCCTACCATGCATGAGACCCTGAGTTCACTTCCTGCACTTTGTAGCTCACTCAGCATTGCAGACTTTAGTTCTTTTGGTCCCCAACCACAACCGGGCCCAAGCTACACTGATCCTGGGCCTAACTCACAGGTTACCAGGCCCGTAACATTTGGCCAAGAATTGTTAGGAGCAACCTCACTCAGATCTTCTTACTCTATGAGGGTTGGCCTATTATAATAATAATGATAATGATAATGATGATGATGATGATAAAATAATAATAATAAATCCCTAAGCCACATTTTGAAATTACTAAATCAGAATCTCTATACCTGATCCGACATCCTGTTCTCTTTTTTCAAACCTCCATAACATGATAGTAAGCCAGGACAGAACTGCCATTATTTTAATATTAAGGATTGTGGTACTGGAGAGATAGTACAGTGAGTAAGGTGCTTGTTTTGCATGCAGCCAACCCAAATTTGATCTCTGACTCTGCATTTGCGTCCCTGAGCACTACCATGAGTTGCCCCTGAGCACAGAGCTAGGAAGAAGTCCCAGCTGAATGTGTCTCAAACTCCACTCCCTCAAAAAAAAAACAGCAACCAAAAACCAGGTGATTATGTGGACAGGAGCTAGTGTAGTAGGTCACTAAATGAAACAATATGAGGTTATAGACTTGCTTTATTCACCATTTTATCCTGTCCTCTAGAACAATGCCTGGAACATAGTAGGTAATCAGAAAATATTTGTGAAGCAAATTCTATGTCTTTAATTGTTTAGTTTTCCAGAGTAAGCTTGTTTGAATACAGGCAGCCACTGTACATTTCCTCTTCCTGGAACAAGTTGCTGCACTACTTAAGGATACTTAACCCTGCAGTCCTTCCTTCCTTCCGTTTACGGTTGCCTTCAGGGAAAGAGTTCAGGCTGAGCAGAGTCCCACAGTGCCCTCCTTTCACTTGCCTGGAGTTCATGATGTGATGTGGGCCAAGAACAGTTGGGACTTGTGATAGCAGACATTGTTGGCTTGGAGTTGGGCTTTATCACTTGCTAAATATTTGCTCTTAGAATGCCCCAAATCTCTATTCTTACTTGCAAAATGGGTATTTTAGTTTCCATTACTTAAATATGGAAAAAAACCAAACTCAATTCCTAGCACTTTCATATAATGGTAACCTTATTGTTTGAACAGTTTTATTGTCTCTTAGATACCCTGTCTTGGTATTGCCTTGTACATCTCTTACGTGTTTAACTTCAGATTACTTTTGCTTAGTCTGATTTTTAATAGACCTTCCAGAGAACAATCTTGCCTTTTAAGATGTGTGATTGTCCACTTTCTTCTTCTCGTCCTCTCTACTTTGGCTGCAGCTACATTAGTTCTGAACATGACGTGGCACTGTTCCTCTCCTTAAGCAATCTTCTCAGTGGTTTACTCTCGTTCAGAGAGGAGAGACTTAAAATTGTTTGACTTCCTCCTCACTTGCCTCTCTGAAGTGCCTCAGATTTCCTCTCCTGAGTTTCCCTGGTTTTATGAACATGCCTCATCTTCTCCTTCAGTCTCTGCATAGTAGTTTTCAACTCAGTTCTTTAAATACCAGTTCAGATACTCCTCCTTGCTGAAGCCTGCCTATATACTCTCAAGGCATAATTATAGTATTTTTTAGTTAGGAGGAAATTCTTTTTCCCTCTTTCTTCCCAGCATTTGATTTTAGATCAGTATTTGGACTCCAAGTTCTTAGTTGTTCAAGGACAGAAATGGAAAAACTTGTTCTTCTGTGCAGAATGTTGTGCAAGAAATGGGCCTTGAGCCTGTTCCGGGGCCACAACCACTTAAGGTTGTCATGTTCCTTTTCATCACAGACGCTAAAGCATTTCTCGTGCTCTTCAGTGAGTGAGAAGAAGCTTCCTTTCATTTGATCTTTGGTACAAACCAAATCATATGGCTTTAAGGTAGTTATCCAGTGGCATACAAGTTTGTAACTAAATCTTCTCATTTTCAACCCCTGCTTTAGTCCCAATGTCATATTTTCTCAGAAAGAATGTTAGCTGTAGTATTATTTTTAAAAGTATTATGAAACTAGAGTAGGAAAAAATGTTTCAGCAAGGATCAGCTGTTTAATAATAGGAAAAGACCTAAGCAAACCTGTTAATGATGGTATGTGTATATGTGTGTGAGAAGCAGAGAGAGAGAGAGAGAGAGAGAGAGAAAGAGAGAGAGAGAGTTTAACGAGTAAGGTCATGAGAAGGACAGAAGTCAGGAATGGGAGAAGAAAGTCCTGTAAGTGTGGAGTCAAATCCTTCTACTAGTTGTGTGTATGTTTGTGTGTGTGTGTGACAGAGAGAGAGAGAGAGAGAGAGAGAGAGAGAGAGAGAGAGAGAGAGAGAGAGAGAATAACGAGTAAGGTCATGCAGACAGAAGTCAGGAATGGGAAGACAAAGTTCAGTAAGTTTGGAGTCAAATCCTTCTAGTAGGTGTATGTGTGTATGTGTGTGTTTAATAAAATACATTGTGTGTACTATTGTGTATACTATTTTACTCCTCCCTGGGTTGACCCCAGGACTAAGGATGTCTTTATGACTCTTAAGCCTTTTATAATCTTAATGGAATAGCATGTGTGTTGAATTGTACAATATACACTAAAAAATCATTTCATTAGAACTTAGGTTTAGGGTCTGTGATTTTCAAAATCTTATCAATGATTGAGACTCTGTTTTCTCAGTCTTATATTGGTCTCAGTTAAATTCATTCCCTTCTTCTTCCACCATTATACTTCTGCATGTACTTTGAGAGCACCTAGAGTTGGTATTCTATAGCTATAATGAATTTGGGTAGAGGGCTTACAAAGGAGAGGGAAACTGGAATTCTGGACACCATCGTCATAACTATGCCAGGGCAAAGGCCTCACTCTAATACTGGCTATGCGGTCTTGGGATGGCAGCCTCATCACCTTCCACAGAATATCAGTCCCTGGAGATGATACATGTTACATTAGCCCCCAACCACCCCACCAACAATGAGGTGCAAGTAACTTTGGAGAACCACTGACCCAGCGATCTATAGGCAGTATTTTTAGGTGTGAGTGTGTGTGTGTGGGGGAAGGGAGGGAGGAGAAGAATAGAGGTGTTGATTTAAGCTGAATTGCCTTCCTTTTATTGTACCTATTAAATGCTGAGCTGGTGGCATACGTGACTTCTCTGCTCCTAGCACATAGTAGTAGCTTGTGTAAAGTCCCACATGAGAACACATTGGGGCAGAATGGTTAAGAACACCAAATATAGAAGAAAATAAGGAGGCAGCATCCTTTTGGCATTTGACCTTGGAATTGTTAACAATCCAAAGATTCAGTTGCACTTCAGATGAAATTCCACCACATGGAGTCATCAGTTCTGACTGGAGCATGGATGGCAGTGACAGATACATTATGTTTATGTTTTTCTTTTTTGGAGAAGCAGATCACCTCCTGACCTCAAGTGTCAGGACCCCGGGCTTTTGAATTCTGATTCCTTTTCAGATGTTCCTCCCTCACATTTCTTCTCTAGGTTTCGCTCTCACTGCTAAATGTCTACTTGCCCCAGTTAACATGAAAGCCTGTTCCTTCTGCAGATGAGAATGACCATAGTTGGATCAAGGCTGGCATTTTTCTTTCAAGGTGTAAGAATGCGAACCTGTGTGGGTCCTCCTGGCAGTCTCTCCAGCCAAATGGCCTATGCTCCGGCACGGTGGCTGCGCCACCACTGGCCACATGCAGCAGCTCCCTTTGTGTGCAAGGAGCTGCCTAACATCAGTTGATAGGGTCTGGAATGTGGGGAGTCAAGGCAGATTTTCTGTTGGAATCTTGTTTGCTCTTGGGTCCCTCAGTGAGATAACACTATAGCTTCTCTTCAAAATAAGGTATTTTGGTGGGGCTTTACACACTTCTCAGATGGCTTATTTCTCTTTGTAGCTCACCCTCTTTTGTATTGTGAGGGCGCATCCCTAAAGCAGACATTGACTGGATTCTGGGGTGTGGAGGGGTCACATTCTTCCCCAGCTGGTGTGTGTGCTCCTCTCCCTGCATGCGAGACTGGACAGCTTCATCTCCCCAGTCTGTAGTTGATGATAAGTCCTGTGTGTTTGCACCCTGTCTGCAGCTGCTCATGAGTCCCTGATCATGGCAAAAATAATAAGGAAACGTGAAGGGGGAGAAAATTGTGATCTCAGGTCAGTGGAATTCACCTAGTTTTCTGCCAAGTACAGTCTAAAGAGTGAAAATAGTCTATACAAAGCCAAGAGACTTTTTTTAAGACAACATAGACCTCTGAACCAAATGCAAGAGACATTCATTTTGGCTGGGAACTGGGTAATTAACCCCTCTCACCTTCATTTCAGACGTAAGCTCCCAGTTTCAGTTTCTAAGGCTGTGAGTGACTAGTTGAGGTGTAAGCAGACTTTCTACACTTGGAATAATTGCCAGCATTTTGGAGGAAGATAGGCTGAACAGAAGGCTGTTTTCAGAGGGAGTGCGTTATCTTGGGCAGGCCAGAGCTACAAAATGCACACTATGAATACGCCTTTCTGCAGGGCCACAGTTGGGTGAATTTTCCTTTTGGCGGTGTTGACCTACCGCACAAGGCAAATTCTGTACTCCAATCAAGAAGGAACTGTTTGAGTCCAAATTGTAGCTAGGGAGCAGCAGAGCGGAGGCCTGTCTTTCTGCTTACAGCTCTCATCCATCCTTTGTGCCTCTGCCCCTTCTCTACCCTCCTGTATTTTTTGTTGTACTCTGGAATTTTTTAAAGCTGTTAGCTACATTATTCTTTCATCAGGCAGAACAAGATATCTGTGCCATATCATTTAAGAAGTCAGCTCGTTAGCTCACACTTGGAACTTTACATTTTTCATTTATGAATGAAAGAATTACATGTGAATAAGTTCTTCTGGGTTTCTTTTGAATATTATGTTTGCCAGAAGACCGAGGGTAGACCTGACTTATAAACTCATCTTATTTTCTCAGCCCTTTTGTTGTCTAGGAATTGATCGAAAAGGTATTGAGTCACACCAGAATGCATGTCCATAAAAAGCCACGTCAGAGAACCCTTTAAACAACACATCTAGGTGATGACCTGATTTGGTCCTGGTACTGTATAGCCTTGCCTAGGATAGAATTAAAACTTGGATGTGTAGTTCTCTTGTTTATCTGAATTAAAACCTGAATGTGTGGTTTCTCATTTAACTGACAGAATTCTGCTTCAGAGATCTTCATCACAAAGGCACTATGCTTGGAAGCAAAATAATATTCTAGAGGGGACCTTACAGAATTTTGTTTAATTCCAGCTCTACCATTTGTGAGCTGAGTGCCTTTGGCCAAGATAGCTGATTTCTCAGAGGTTCAGTTTCTTTCTGTATGTATAAAGGGAGAGGGTCGAGATAATTAATAACCCCTATTTCAGAGGCCTGTCATGAGTTCTTAGTATAATTTAAAGCATTAAGAACACTAAGCAGGGCCGGAGCGATAGCCCAGCGGGTAGGGCATTTGCCTTGCATGCGGCCGGCCTATGCTGGCCGGGTTCGATCCCCGGCATCCCATATGGTCTCCCGAGCACCGCCAGGAGTAATGTAATTCCTGAGTGCAGAGCCAGGAGTGACCCCTGAGCATTGCCAGGTGTGACCCAAAACGCAAAAAAAAAAAAAAAAAAAGAAAAAGAACACTAAGCAAAAACATTCAATGGGCCAGTGATAATATAGCAGGTATGGTGCTTACTTTGCACACAGCCAACCTGGGTTTGATCCCTGGCACCCTATATGGTTTTCTGGGCCTGCCAAGGTGATCCCTGATCCCAGACCCAGGAGTAAGTCCTGAGACCATTTAGTATAGCCCAAGCCAAACCAAAATAAAACAAGGGGTGCAGCTAAAGAAAGATCCTGACATCTTTCTGCATATAAGATCTGCCTCCTGTGGCTCTTGTAGAAGAAGCCCAGCATGAGTGCCCTTCTGAGTGACAGCCAAGGCATCCTGCAGTCTGAGGCAGACCTGAGTTCTTGAGGGCCAAGGACTTGAAATATGAGGGGCTGCAAGGGGTCTCTCGTTCTAGAAATACTTTGTTGCTGTTTGAAAATAACCTGCTGAGTTCTAGGCAGGATAAAATTCAGCCACTCTCCTCATCTTTTCTGCTCCCTTTACTCTCTCGTCAGACTGGGGAGTGAAGACCTTTGTAAATCTGATGAACACATTGCTTTCTTTCACTTTCTTTGCCTCAGCCCTAAAATTATTGCAGCACTAGAGAGATAGTACAGTGGGTAAGGCGTTCGCACACAGCCAACCTGAGTCTGATCCTTGGAGACCCATATGGTCTGCCAAGGCCCATCGGAAGTGATCCATGATCACAGAACTAAGAGTAAGCCCGAACAAAGCTGGGTGTACCCTCTTCCCAAAAAAGTGTTTTTAAAATGGGGTCAGGGAGTTTAGAAATGACCCGGATAAGCAATTTCTCTGTAACTGCTTTAGTACACTTAATTCAGGTATATAAACTTAAAAAGGAACCCCACTAGATCTCAGAAGTCTTTCACAAATATTTCTTCTGTATCAGAAGCCAATTTCCATCGCTTCTATATTCTATTGGTCACATACTATAACTATGGTCTTTCATAGAAGGTGTTTACACACAGATTGAATCTCATTGGGGATGATTGCATGCTGAGATTACCTGAAATATTCTTAGCTTTGTTTTTTTCTAATAGGCGTTTGGGTAAATTGAATAATTTTATAAATACTTCTTTTTTTCCATGTGGGGAGAGGTGGGTGACTTCCCAGGCAGGCCTCAAGAAGCCTGGAGCCTCGTCCTACAGTTCTCTGCCAGATGTTCAGTGCAAGGGCCCCAGATGTTCTGGCTCTTATCAACTGAGATTTCAGGACATCCTGGGTTTGCTTGGGGAGCTCCACAGCCACACCTGCTGATGATGCTCGGAAGCCTCCAGGGCAGCTCTGATGATACTCAGGGGACCAGGTGGTGTCAGGGATTGAACCGGACCCAACCACATGCAAAGCAAGCAAACACCTCAATGTCTGCTTTATCTTTTCAGCCTCTCCACCTATTTGGGAGGGTTTGGGGAGCGCCTGAGTGGTGCTCAGAAATCCTAGCACCACTGGGGACTCCGCCCAATTATTCTATCATTCATTGTGAGCACCGGAAAGTAGTGTGGCAGTGCTTGGACCCTGCAGTTCTGCGGGTTACCTAGGCCACCCAAGGCATGCCCGGGGACCTCCAGGTCTGCAGCTGGTGATGCTCAGGAGAGTCGTGTAATGCAGGGATCTAATAGGATCACTGAATGGAAGGTGTAGGTCTTTACCCCAGTCCTAACTCTCCTGTCCAGCTCTGCAGCTAGTAATGCCAACACTTATTTTGTGACTCATTTTCTACTGTCCCATGGACCTCTTGGATCCCTACATGTAGGGTTTATACCTGTGCTCTCTGAAGAGGCAGGGTATTCACATCCGGTTATAAAGGATCAGTGTATCATTATGTGACATTTGCAGTCTTGATTAAAAGCATGCTAATTGCATCCTTCCTGCCCTGAAAAGTTTTAGTTTGGGAGTTCTTTTAATTTAATTTGCCCATCAAGCACACTACAGCATAGCAGGCTTATATACCTCATTCCAGAGTTTGGTAATATAATAATACATTAAAATTTATTAATAATTGAGTAGCAGGGCTAGGGAGACCCTTCCAAGAAATGGGATACATGCTCTGCATGTGGGATGCCTGTGTTCAGTTCTTGGCACCACAAAAAAAATGGAAAAAAGAATTGAGTAGAGACACAAGTATCAAATACAAAATAAGAGTGATACTAGCTCATTGCTTGTGGCTTATAGTTCATACAGTAAAAGAGTACAGATGCCACTGTTAATGACTACAAAACTGCTGTTTTGCCTCTGGTGCTGAGTTTGCATTTTGAAAAGTTACATATGCACACACAGACTTCTCTCTTTTCTTCTTCCCCTGGATATAACTACTACTTTCTAGCTGTGTCCAAAAGAATGAGGTATTTCCTATTAACAGGTGTGCTAAGAGAAGGACAGGCAGGAGAGGCCTTGAGGTGAGCTTGATTTGCTCCTTGATAGTCGAATTTTAGAACAAATGGCTGGAGAGAAGTAGAGACGGCCCCTCAGTGTATTTGGCAGTTGGGAATGGCCAAATACAAAAACAAGTAACATGAAAGGGGCAACCACAGTGAATGGAGAAGATTAAATGAACCGTGGAAAAATGATCATTTGGGAAAAAGCAAGAGGAGGAAAACAAGAAGACTCGTGCTTCCATTTTCATGTATTCCATTCCTCCCACTAGGTTAACATTTTCCAGAGGAGTGGAGTGGAGAAGAGGAAGGCTTTTGACTCTGTTTTTTCTCCATAAACTCCACATTGAACACATATTCTTGTGAATAAACTCTATTCTTCTCTTATTTGGACCTTCATATATTTATATCTTCCATATATGCTGTTTTAGAGCCTCAGCTGCCAATACATATATTGATTAGATAAGCAAATTGAAAAGTCTGATATAGGGCATTGATAACAGTGTGCTGTATGTGACTCTGAGTTATTTAATTTTGAGTACTGGTATGAGTTACTAAAGTGATATTAGAGATTTATTGTGCTTATAAGAATTGTACATCTGAAAAATTGTCTTTTTCAAATTTATCTTAAAAAATTGAGAACAAGAAAAAGGACTTACCTTTAACTTTGGTTTAATGTGTCTTTGTTAAAAGTAACCTAAGTTCATTAAGAATACCACGATTATTTTCAAATCCCTTTACAAAGAGGTTACTTTACTTAGTAATTAGTGAGCGCTTAGGGACACAAACTTCACTATTTTTATATGTAGCAAAAAGGAATATTGATAAGCTTTTCAATTACGTTCCCAAGTCGTGATTTCTTTATTCTTACAACCACTCTATGAAAGTAACTGGGGAAGTGAGAAGGAAGTTGTAGTCTACTAGCAGTTTGCGAAAATCATCCATGCTTTATTACTGCTGCTCCTAATTCACATGGTGAACTTACAATGACCTCTTTTTTTCCCTACTGCTTGAAAAGATATAATATTCTATGGAACAGCAAGATCCTTAAAACAGGAGCAATGAAGAAATGGCCATATTTTTAGGTTCACTGAGTTCCTCAGAACTATTCAAATATCTTGCCAAGCACATTAAAAATAATAATATTTAGTCTTTCTGGAAGATTTATATTTTGGTGGAATGTTGCTCCAAGGATCTCCATATGATATCAGCATCTTTTAAAAACTAGTGTGAAAATGTACATTTTTAAAAAGTAAAAGTGGTACTTGGTATCTTAATTCTTCAACTATCAAGTTTTTGTTTTATTTTGAAGCACAGTGACTATTAATATTATTTGATATACTGTCCTCTTGGACAGAATGACTAGAGTTAAATTGCAGACTTTTCATTTTGAAACTGTACTTTTGTATGTGTGAAGTATTGTTCTCTATAGACTTCAGTGTCTGCATTTTGTGGACTCAACTCCTTCTGGAGTACCATGCAGGGGGGGCAAATATATCCCTATTTGAAAAGTCACTACTGCATTATTACTACTGCTGATGAAAAGACTTAACTTTTAGATGACATGGTTAGAGATAAAATAGAACTGGTAAAATTTCCTACTTATTTGTCTGATTCTGCAGTGAGTATATGTCTATTTTCTGTATCCTTAAAAAAAATAAGTTTATCAGACCTGAAGTCCTAAACTACATCGAAGAAAAACATAGGCAAAATCCTTCATGACATTGAAAGTAAAGGCATCTTCAAAGATGAAACGTCCCTAACAAAGCAAGTGGAAATAAAGATAAACCAATAGAACTACTTGAAACTAAAAAAAGCTTCTGCACCTCCAAAGAAATAGCGTCCAAGATACAAAGACAGCCCACAGAGTGGAAAAGAATAATCACCCAACTTCAATCTGATAAGATGTTAGTATCCAAGATATATATATGGCACTGGTAGAACTTTACAAGGAAAAAAACAGCCAACCCCATCAAAAAATAGGGAGAAGAAATCAACAAAAACTTCCTCAAAAAAGAAATTTGAATGGCCAAAAGGCATATAAAAAATGTTCTTTATCACTAATCAGGGAGAAGCAAATCAAAACAACAATGAGATATCTCACACTACAGAGACTGGCACAATCAAAAGAGCAAGAACAACCAGTACTGATGTGGATGTAGGGAAAAAGGGACTCTCATCTATTGTTTCTGGGAATGTCAACTGCTACAGCCTTTTTGGAAAACAATATGGACATTCCTCCAAAAACTAGAAATTGAACTCCCCATTTGATCCAGCAACACCAGTCCGTGGAATATACCCTGGGGACCCAAAATCACAGCAGAAATAACTTTCTGTACTGTTGTGTTGATAGCAACACTATTCACAATACCCAGACTAGTGAAACAAGCTGAGTGCCGGAGAATAGAAGATTGGATAAAGAAGCTATGGTGGAATACATAACAACTGTTAGAAAAAAAATGAAGTTACAAAATTTGGCTATAAATGGATGAACATAGAGATTATCATGTCTTTATGTCTCTGAGTGAAATTACTCAGAAGGAAAAGGACAGCTACAGAATGACTACATTCATATGTGGGATATAAAACATTTTTTTAAAAAATAGTTTGAGACTGATATCCAAGGCCAGGCAAAACAGGGACTAGGAGAACTTGTGGAATCAACCACAGTGTGTAGGGGTTAAAAGTTAGGTAGGATAGAGAAGGGACCAGTGTGCTAATAATAATTGTTGGAAATGGTAATGTCAGACTAGAACTGAGCATTGAACATAGGCAAAGGGATATGCATGATAACCTCTAAATGTATGTATTGCAAGCCACAATGTGTAAGAGAAGGGAGGGTGGGGAGTGCCTTCCATAGAGGCAGTCGGGGGTGGGGTGGGAATATGGGATATTAGTATTGGGAAGCTCCCTGTGCCCAGCCACTCACTAGGCGCCCAGGAGGGATGGCGGGTTTTAGCCCTGGCCCGCCACACCAGCAGAGCCAACAAGCCAGATGACACCCCCTCCCCACTCCATCGGCCGCCATTTTCCACATCCAGACTTCCCTCTCGTCAGAACTCCACCCAGCAACAGCCTATCACAGCCCATCTCATCGAGTTCCACCCCTGCAGTTTTTTTTTTCTTTCAATCCGGCCCAGGTATGCTGAACCAGAGACTCACAGACATGGGGCAGAGCTGCTACTGGCTCTCCCTGTGCCCAGCTGCTCATGAGGCGCCCGGGAGGGATGGCGGGTTCTAGCCCTGGCCCGCCATCCCAGCAGAGCGGCACAACAAGCCAGATGACCCCCACTCCATCGGGCCGCCATTTTCCACATCCAGACTTCCCTCTCGTCAGAACTCCACCCAGCAACAGCCTATCATAGCCCGTCTCGCGCGGCTTGCAGTGGCGCGGTTCATCTATAAATGCTATATTTAGAGGTGACTACAAGGGTATGCCATCTGCAAGGCAAGCCTGGCAAGCTGCCCTGTTTTATTTAATATGCCAAATACCAGTAACAATTATATTAGGTCATTCCCATGACCTAATATAATGGTTTGAGGCTCTTTATGTTCCTGGAGTGAATAGATGCCCTTGGGCTCTACTAACATGAGACAGGACATATGGAGATGTTACTGGTGCCCGCTCTAGCAAATAGATGATCAATGGGAGGATAGTGATCGTGATAGTATTGGGAAGAGTGCGCTCTTGAATGGACTGGTGCTGAAACACTGTATGACTGAAAGTCAATCATGAACTGAAAATCAATCATGTGTAATTGTATATATCACAGTGATATAATAAAAAGTCAGTTTAGGGGCTGTTGGTTACCATTCCGTAATTATGATCCTAATAGTTGCAATGGTATATAGTCAAAGTAATCTTTTAAACAGTCTTGTCAACCTGAAAATTCAAGAGAGCGTTAAAAAGGCAAGGCATATTTATTTGGGAATAGCAGAGAATTGCAATTCAGAGAATGTAGCAGGTTCAAATTAAAGACAAAAGCGTGATAAGGAGACAAAGACCAGAGGTTACTTAGGGGAAGTGAAGTATATGGTAATGGAGAATGAAGTAATGGACGAGGTAAATGATCAGGTGGGAGAATTAAGAGGTACAATGATTAGATGGAAGGTCACAAAGTAAAAAGTCAGATAAAATTTCACTTGCTGTTATTCAGCTTTTCAAACAGGATATTCAACATTCTTAGAATGTCAGCCCTTTAGCCCTGTCCATGTAAGGCAAGTTACTTTCTCAGTAAGACTTGTTCTAGCATCATGTAAAATGGCTCTGATGAAGTCAACTTTTCACAGCCTTCATAACTTTGGTTTGTATGTTTTATGTTCTCTTGGTTTTTTACCCAGAAATGAGAATTCTCACCATTCTTTTTCTACTTTTGTATATAAAACAAAACTGAAGGGGAGTAGTAGACCAGTTTCCTGCTTAAGGGAGACTATAGTAGATTTTGTACAGATCACGGAATAAGGTTGCCATTGCGGAAGCAATGATGTTTGCTTGAACCCGTGGCTGTTCCTATTATAATTATTGCTGGTAGAAGAGCCACAAAAGTAGAAAATAAACCCTTCCCAGATAAGTGATATTCATAGTTGGCAATTCTGTTGATTCTGCTTTGTTTAGATGGTGTTTCTGTTTCTTGAAAATTACCCCTTTTTTCCAAAAAGAAATCTGAGGCATTAAATATTAAGCATTAAATATAAGCATTTTTTTGAAAACAGTTGTATGTGATTTTTTAATTTCTTTCAGTTTGATATTCGGGGCTCTTTTCAGGCCTTGATTTATATTACGCTTGGCAGCATAGTTAATGTTTGGTATCATTGTGTTTGCTACCAAAAGAATGTTCACATTAGGTTTTTTGAAAGCGTATTGCGCTACACTGTTTTGAGCAGCAATTTTGAATCATTTTAGTGTACAATATAGGAAAATGCTAAATTTAAATGAAAATATCAGCATCAATTTCTGTGTGTAAAAACCTGCATTTAAGCAGGTGTGTCAGTTATTTTCATCTTTGGCTAAATTTAGGGTAAGTGTGGTGACCCACTGCTGTTGCCATACCTCAAATTTCAGCATCAGATTTCATTTTTGTTTTAGTAGGAGAATGAATTCAGAATGGAAGTTTGTGATATATTCTGTGACAATCGTGGCATATTACAAACTCAGTCTATTTAGTTTGGCTTGATTTTTCTTTTCTGTGTTCATCTTAAAATTTCTATGGTATGTGATGAAAGTTAAAACGGTGGCATATGGCTTTCTACAGACTGCATTAGTGTCCTTTAACTCAAGTTACCATAATGTTGGTGATTTAGAACAAGTCTTTTACAAAGTTCTGGGGATTCTAGAGAATACAGTTTTCAGGTTAGAGAATAAGTCACTATTTTTCTTTTCTTCTTTTCGGGTCATACCTGGCTATGCTCAAGAATTAACTCTTGGCTCTGCACTTAGGAATTACTCCTGGTAGTACTCAGAGGACCATATGAGGTGCCAGAGACTGAACATGGGTCTCCTGCATGCAATGCAAACACCCTCCCCACTGGACTATCACTCTGGCCCCCAAAATCACTATTAACTTGACTGAAATCAAGATCTCAGACATGGTCAGAATCTCTCCAGAGGTCATATAGAAAAATTTGTCCCTTAATTTTTTCCTGACGGTGAATGTTAGCATCTCTTTGCTTGTGGCTATTTGTAATAAGACTTTTCCTTGTTAAATAACACTCTTAAATTCTTTTTTTTTTTGCTTTTTTTTGGGGTCACACCCGGCAATGCTCAGGGGGCTACTCCTGGTTCTGCATTCAGGAATTATTCCTGGCGGTGCTCGGGGGACCATAAGGGATGCGGGGATCAAGCCCAGGCGGCACAGGCCAGCCACATGCAAGGCAAATGCCCTACCCGCTGGGCCATCGCTCCGGCCCAACGCTCTTAAATTCTGGGGATGAGGATATGCATGTACCTTAGGAAATCCTTCTTATGTTCCACAAGCTACTGCCAGTATCCTCTTTCTAGAAACCTGGCCAGGAAAAGTCCATTCTTGAAAGCGCTTTCAGTAAACTTGATACATTCTTCTTCCTTCATTAGCACCTGCCAGAGACTTATCAGTGACATATGACTAATATATATGTTCAAAAGCAGCACCAAGTGTCTGTTTTCTTTAACACAGTCATCTTACCAGAGCTAACTCATCTCTTTATAATAGTGGTTCACATTAGGGGAAATCTAAGCACAATAAATTAGGCTAGTTGATGCTAGCGGCCGCCGGTTTATCAATAAATGCTTTATTTAGAGGTGACTACAACAGTATGCCACCGCACAGCAAGCCTGGCAAGCTTCTAGTGTAGTATTTGATATGCCAAATACCAGTAACATTTATATTAGGTCATTCCTGTGACCTAATATAATTGTTTGAGGCTCTTTATGTTCCTGAGCGGGCGTATGCCTTTGGGTTCTACTAGCATGAGACGGGACATATGGAGATATTACTGGTGCCCGCTCTAGCAAATAGATGATGAACGGGAAGATAGTGATAGTGATGCACTTCACAAAGTTGAATGTGGTAACAACTCTTCACTTCCACTGTGGAAATAATATTGTCTCCTGGATATGCATATGTAATACATAGGTAAAATGGTATATATGTATTTTCCAGACATATTTATTAGAATTTGAATATAAGTATAATTCCCTGTAAGAGATCATTAGTTGATGACATCTCCCAAGAAGGGAACACTACCTGTACCATTTGCAACATTCGTAATTTACTTCAAAAAAAAGGAAACTTGAGTTTTTACTTACCATGAGATAATACACAAGGCTTTCTAAAAATATTATTTCTGAATGAGCTTAATAATTTTCTAAAGATGAATAATTATTACAGGAATCCCCTAAGACAGTTTCAGTCAGCTGCAGTCAGCTGTTCACTGGATGGGCAATGTCATAGATTAATTACAAATGTTCTTTCCTTGACGATTATCTTCTTGGTGGTGTCTAATAATTGTTATAATGTTAAGAAAGTTATACAAACCCCAGTGTCAGAAGGATGATAAATTCTAAATCCTTGTTATCTTCTTGCTGTGTTTTGATTATTTCCTGATGTAATGAGATATATTACATCTTTCTTACCAGTTTTGTTTCTCTATCGTTGGGTCACCATCTTACGTAAAACAGAAAGGCAGAAGATTTTAACAGCATGAGATAGTATTTTAAGTAATTTAAGTGAGTTAGCATTCTTTCCTCCTCCAAAATTTTGTGATTCTATGAAATTTAGCATAATATTTCAAAATGTTCCTGGAGCGGGCAGATGCCCTTGGGCTATCTCGCATGTGACAGGACATATGGAGATGTTACTGGTGCCCGCTCGAGTAATCGATGATGTATGAGAAGCCCAGTGATCAAGTGATCAAGCTGATAAGTGTATAACTTATGTATATTCAGATCATTGAGTAGGTGAACAAAGCTCTCTGCTATTGGTTTAAAAAATAACCTAGACTATGATTATAGAGAATTCTAAAATAAAAGGTTGAAAATAATAAAGAAGTCGAGATACAAATCTAGATTGTGTGTATGAAGGAAAAAGAGCTGGGACAGTCAGGGATTGGTGGGAGGCGGGAAGTGGAGAGTTTAGACAGAAGAACTCAGCTACAGGATACTGAATCAACAAAGGCGATCATGACAGAAGGCAGCAGTTTTGGCAGTTACGACAGCCTAGACACTAAGCTGGAGTCCTGTAGGTCTCGGTCCTTTCCTGTAGCCAGCCTCAAGGTGTGTCACAAGCACTGCTTTAGTCTATAATCAACTCTTATGCTATAGCTAGGGACGTAATGGGGGATTGTGGGGCTCACATCATGTTATCTGTAACTTCTCCAGACTTATATTTCAGTGAGTTTAAAATGTTCAGTCTGTCTAATTTAACTCTATCCCTAGTCATGAGCCTTTAGTTTGAGCTACTTACGCTTTTTTTCCGTAAGCGTATCAATCACTTACAGCATATAATATGCCTTGCCAGTTCCTTTTGGAACCAATTTAAATGAGAAAAATAAAGGACTTTGGGAAAACTATTTAAGTATGTCTGGTAGATTGTTTTACTATTTGAGAACAGCTCTGGGGACTAAAATACGTTTTCCATTTAGTAGAATTTGGCTTCTTTTGTGAGCCACAACTTTCATGGAAATATGTTGGAAATTGTAAATGTAGGGACTATGACTTACAACGTTTGGTATTACTTGATGTCTAGAATGATGTTACGGTCTATGTTAATGTACCTCTGATCAGCAACAAAGGGTAACTTAAGACTACAGAAAGGCATGCATACTCTGTATCTTCAGGATATTTCTTTCAATGTCACTCTTCATCATTTTCCAGTGGTATTTTTTGTTTACTTTCTTTGTTTTTTGTACTTTGTTGTTGTGATTTTGGGGCCGTATCCAAGAGTGCTTAGGGCTTACTCCTGGCTCCGTGCTCAGGGACCATATGGGCCTGGGAATCAAACCCAGACCTCTATATGCAAAGCATGTATCTATCCTTTCGTGAGTAACTTTTGTAGAGCAGTTTCAGATTCACATACGATTGAGATGGCACAGTCATTGCACATATATAATACTTGCTTTTTCATTTTTACTTTTCATCCTAGCTTCATGTATACTTGTGTGGCTATTTTATTCTTTGAAATTTTGTATTCTGTGTAGTTCTTCTTTTCAGCTCTGACTTTTATTCTCTTGCAATTCATTTTCTGCAGAGCAGCCAGACAGATCTCGTTCAAGCCCTTTGTTTTTTCTTTTTTTAGGAAACTTAAGATATGGTGCAGACTCCCCTGCCTCCCCCCCCCCCCCGAACCCCCATGACTCCCAAGTATCAAAGTTTTCAGAAACGGGCCCTGCAGTCAGCTCCCTCCAGTCCTGCTCCTGCCTCTGTGTATGGGGCACCTGGCTGTCCTGTGCATTGCTTTTGCCATGACAGCACCTTCCTGCGGGAGCCTGCACCTTCTTCTGTTCTCCTACCTCCGTGGTGCTCTGGCTCTTTGCTTGCCAGGCTCTTTCTGCCCAGAGTATCCAGATGCTATGGAGTTGGGAGAGACTGTCCCAGACCTTTAGTCACAGCATCCTTTAATAATGTCCGTGGCACCCTCCACCAGTGGAACGCCTCATATTTGTTCGTGTATGTTTGTTTTGCATGTAGCCTTCCCACTAGAGTTCATCCCGTGAATGTATTAGAAACAGATTGGAGTGGTTCGAAGTTCAAGTGCAGAGCTCACTCAAAAGAACTTCCCAAACATCTTTTTATAGATAATATAAATTGCTGAATTTGTTTTTATTTAAAAAATTTCATCTTAGGAGGCCTGGGTTCAAATACAAAATTCCATTGGACTTAGCGAGAGTGATCAGATATTTTATTATGCATGGTTGCAGCCCAGAATTGCACAGCACTTTAGATTCACTCCAAACTGAGAAGGCACAGAGATTTCCCCATTAAGAGTGCTTGCTTTTTTTTCATCTGTGTGCCTTGCACAGAGAAAATGTACAGGCACATGTAAGAAACTAAAATGCCAGGTCAGAATTTTATGCTGTGGCTCTATCAGCTCCAGAGATGAAGGCCTCTCCTAAAAATGAAGTCATGTTTTTTCCTTATGTAATACTCTCTCTTCCCTACTCCCCAATGTTACTCAGTAACAGTCGACTGATTTTGTTGATTCTAGTTTTAGTGTTGGCACTGTTATTGGCATGGTATTATTTTTACTTAGTTAGAATCTGGACCTGAACCTTGTGTTTCGCCTATTGAATTTTCATTGAGTTTCATGTAATTTGTAGAAATTAATACTTAATCAGATATTCCTAACTGCATGGAATATAAACACCAACCTTTTTATGGAAATGGATTGTTTCAAACTATGGATTTCTCACATATCTCAGGGATATTATGTTTGTAGGCAACAGCTCTAGTCTGATTCCCTTAGAACTTTTATTTAAGCTTAAGCATTTAAAAAATGATATAGTAGGTTTTGTGTTGTTCAACACTTTTAGCACTCAGAATGATTTTCTGTGCTCTTGTGCTATTGAGAGATAAGATGAAAATATTTTTTTTTCTGATTGTTGAATAGTGTTGAGCCTGAAAGGTATCACTTTGCCAACTTACTCTCACTTAGCTCTCCCAGTGAGTACTCCTTGACTGGCCCCATGCCCTTACAAGGGAGTTTATAAATAAACTCCAGGTCGGTGCCATCATCAGTGCATATACATCACCTTCCAAAAGTTAATAGGATGAAGACAAAAAAATGAAGTTCTTCCTGGAGAATACTTAGTGGAGACCTCAATCTCATCCCTTATGTACAGGCCCATTTTGGAAACAGGTAAGAATACAGTGATTTTGGAGCTGCGCAGGAGGAAGAGAGCGGCATGGAATGCCTTCAAAGGCATCGAAGAAATAGCTAAAAGGACAAAGAACCTCCGGCTCCAGGCACATCTCTTTTGACTCCACTGTTCTCCCTGCAGTAACATACGCCTCAGAGACCTGGGTCCTACGAAAGCAGGATGAGAATGCTATTCGGTCTCCCAGAGAGGAATCGAAAGAGCTATGCTTGGAATATCACGCCTCACTCAAGTGAGAGAAGGAATCCGGAGTTCTGACCTCCCGGTCGCTATTCCAGAATCAGGGATGCTATCTCGTTTCCCAAGGCATCAAAAATCAGATGGGCTGGACATGTAATGCGATTTGGAGACAACCGCTGGACTAGAGCCATTACCGACTGGATCCCACGGGATGTCAAAAGATCACATGGCCTCCCACCTACAAGATGGTCAGACTTCTTTGTCAAGACCCTGAAGGAATGATTTGAGGCTCTTCATATTCCTGAATCAACCAGATGCCATTGGGCTACATTGGCACGTGATAGGGTCCAATGGAAATGTTACTGGCGCCGCCGCGAGCAAATCGATGAATAACGGGATCCAAGTGATCAAGTGATACCACTCTAGGAAAGGAAACCTCTGAATCAAGAAAATGACTTGTGCTAGTAAAATACATATAAATAAGAAATAACGTATTATCCTTTACTTGCTGTCTTTCTTCAGGGCTCAAATCACCATTGAATTTAATCTAAGACCCCTTATTTCAGCTTACCTATCCCACTCAAAATTTCAGCAATCTTGCAGAAGAGATAAGCAATATTATAAACCCATAGTTGCTTGCAAATCAGGTTCTCCCAAGCTCAAGAAGAGTTAGAGGGGCCAGAGCGATAGTACAGCCTGTAGGGCATTTGCCTTGCACACAACTGGCCTGGGTTTGATCCCCCGGCATACCATATAGTCAGTCCCCAAGCACCATCAGGAGTAATTCCTAAGTGGTGAGCCTGGAGGAACTCCTGAGTGTTGACGGGTGTGAACCAAAAAGCAAAAAATAAATTAAAAAAAAAAAAGTTAGGGATTATTCCTCCTCTTACTCTCTTAATGGCTATACAAAGATGGAGAATGGAAAAAATATTCTAGAGTCTTAAAAGTCACCAAACATTCTATTCTGCTTGCAACTCTAATATAAGGAGGCAGGGACCCCCGGACATAGCACCTATCTAGAAATTGCTGCCAGGATATTAAGGAACAAGCAACTTGCGTGCACATCTCCAGTCAGTAACCACAAGACAGGTGATATTCATTGCAGTGGGAAACAGGACTGACTGCTACAAAGTCATAGCCTCATTCTAGACACAGCTAGACATGGTCTTTATTTTAGATGTCTCTTTCAAGTTGTAGGGAATTTTAAAGATCATCACTTGTATCACTTCACTTGTCTTCCCGCTGTTCATCGATTTGCTTGAGCAGGCACCAGTAACATCTCCATACATCCTGTTGCAAGCAACAGGATGTACTCCAGAGGTGTCTACTTGCTCCAGGAACAGGAAGAGCCTCAAACCATTCCTTCAGGTCATGGGAATGAAGTCCATAATTGTTACTGGTTTTTGTCATATCAAATAAAACACGGGTAGCTTGTCAGGCTCTGCCCTGTAGGGAGTATACTCTCAGTAGAAGGCTCTCATCTCGAGCATTTACTGATGAAACTCAAAGGGGAAAGATCAGATTTCTCTCTTGGGTAGAGCTCTGAGGAGCTGTGGAGTCTGGATGTTGAAAATGACTGACCTCATAGTGTGCTCTGGCTTCCTGCTAGGCTCACTGGATAACTGGTCACAGCTAGAACCTGCCTAGAATTGTATACAGGGTATAAATGTGAAAGATCCTGGGAAGAACCTGATCCTAACATCTAGTACTATCTAAGACTGTCGCACACTGACCAAGCTGTGGGTCTGGCATGACTCTCTTGCGGGGTAGCTGGCATGGAGGGTGGAGGAATGGGCGGAGGAGCCCAAATCCCTGCTCTAAGTCTGGCCAGCATGGCCCCTCCCCCACATGTGTGAGAGAGAACCCTTGGAGCAAAGTTGGACTCAGCGAGGGCCAGCTAAGCCCCTTACCGCCCTCCTGAGGTCAGCTCCATGGGTATTAAAGATTTAAAAGATCATACCGTGGGTGAATCATCTTTATTTAAACTTAGGACTTTTGCTAGAGAGCATAGAACCCTAAAAACTCAATGTGACCATCTTGGGTCCTCCTTAATTTCTCTTCTATTTTTCTCCTTTCCCACTTTCTTTCTCTCCTCTGATAATTAACACCTGCTGGTGAAATCCGCTTCATGCAGCTTTCACTGGAGACTGGTGTCTAAAATTCAATCTTGGCAACTAATGTAAAGTGAAGTTTGGAGGATGACTGGGTTCTCATGGACTCGTGCAAGCTGAAGTTATTAGCGAGGATTAGGAACCGCAGCTGGTGACCAGATGGAATGCTTATAATTTCATAATCTTAGGTAGCCATAAACCCAAATCTGCACAAAACCTATTTGCTTTCTCTCTAGTTCATTTCTCTTTATCCTGCTGGACTAACCCCATCAAATGTGATACTTCAATTTGTAAGTTATGAGTCCAAATAGGTCATTCTAGTATTGTTTATCATTCTAGATGTGCAGTTTTCCTGCTTCTTGTTACTAACCACTTTTAACTAATTTCTTCTGAGAAATATAGCTCAGAGGTAAGGTAGACTAAGACTGTTTCATTTTATTCCAAATGTGAGCGAAGATTGGTTTATAATAATATTAATGATACAGCATAGGGGCCAGAGATACAGAATGGGGATAAGATGGGTGCTTTGCATGTGGCTGACCCCATTTGGGCCTCTGCTCTGCACATGGTCCCCCACACTACCATCTGTCACCCTGAGTATAAAGCTAGGGATTAAATCCTGAGCACAGCTGTATGTGACCCAAAACAAATACAAATACAATGTGGTTACAATGTAGACTAGTTCATAGTCATTTAAACGAAGCAGTCTAATTATTGCTGCTTAAAAACTCTTAAATTATGCTCCAGCAGATAATATAGGAGGTAAGGCGCTATCCTTGCATGCAACAGAACTGATTTTGATCCCTGGCTTATTAATCCCTAAGCACCACCCAGGAGTGATCCCTGAGCACAGAAGCAGGAGTAAAACCTGGGGTGTATTTCCCTAAACAAACAGAAGACCAGAACAATAGTAACAATAGCAAAAATAATCCTCTTGGCTGATTTTCCTCAGCTCTTTTCCTGGGTGTTCGCTTTATTGAAAATGCCCGTCATACAGTCCAACAAGTTACTGAACCAGCCTTTCAGATCTGCTCTCTACCTAATCCTGTTCCCTATCCTGGTGTGTAGACGTATTTCTGCATTAGTGATACCTGTTCTGTACCTATGATCAGAAGTAACATCCGCTATACAATTTAGCACTTCTTTGTCCTTCCTGGTTGGAAGACTTCAGAAAAAAGTCCTCTCTGGCTAATACCTAAGTGTCTGCAAACATAGGAAAACAGCTGGACCCATAAATAAGTTGAGTGGTCTGGAGACAGTCTGTACTAGCTAGTTGGGAAGAAAACAACACAGAGAGATTTCAGGTGGGGCTGAACAGCAAACAGCTGTAGTTTATGATTCAGCATCATCTCTGTTCTTTTGGAGCCATTATGTGCTTCTCCAGTCACCGTCAGCTGCAAAAATATTGTAACATGTGTTTTGGAAGCAATTATTGCAAAATAGTCTTCTAGCCTCAAAATATCCTGAATGATATATTTCTATACCTGATGGGAGGAAGTAGAGGAATATTGTGTTACGGATAGAGAAATAATAGTCTCTATAGAATAGTCATAAGAAAGCTCACTCTCTCTCTCTCTCTCAGTATCTATCTCTGTCCCCTCTCTCTTTTAATCAGACTTTCAAATAAATTTCAGTAGCTTTGTTTTGGGTTTTCAATTGGCCTTTCGTAATTGGATGTGACCTTCTACACATTTTTGAATACATTTTAACTTACATTGCAATTATTTTGTGCCTAATCAAGTAGTCTAATAGTCTCTCCAAGCTGATACTGTTGTTTACTTCTTATAAGTAAAATTGTTCTCTCCACCCTATCGTTAATTCCATTGTAGTCAGGAGAGGACTAAGTGAGAGGACATTTTGGAGACTTCCTGAGAAGTATTCCACTTGGATGAGAATAGGAAATCCTGGGGATCATATGAGAATTTTCTAGATTTGACTGTGTATTCTTGACTAAACTCATGAAATCTGTAATTCTCAGGTTCTATTAGCCGTAAATGAATATAAGGTCAAGTATATTTATATATGTTGAATACATTTTTAGTTTATAAAGACTAACAGAGTAACAAAGTATCATAAACTGAGTAATTTAAGCCAGTATTTCTTTTTTTCTAACTGTGCCCACCCCCCCACATCTTGTTTGATTTTTTTTTTCTTTTTGGGTCACACCCAGCAATGCTCAGGGGTTACGCCTGACTCTTCGCTCAGGGATTACTTCTGGCGGTGCTCCGGGGACCATATGGGATGCCGGGAATCGAACTACCCGCTGTACTATCGCTTCAGCCCATCTTGTTTGATTTCTTTAGCTCCCTGTTATGCTGTTTTCACGTGTGTTCCTCTTGGACTATCTTAGGGTCCCACAGAGGGCCCCTACGACCTCCAATGGAAAATTGGAGATCTGAGATAAGATTTTTGAGATTGTTCACAGAAATCTGAAATGTAGAAGTCTGAGATTAGAGCATGTTTGTTTTCTCTAAGGGCTTTGGGCGAGGACCTATTCCAGGGTTCTTGACTGATGTTTGGCTTCTTCACGTTTCTTCTGATTGTCTTCCCTCATTTTATATGTTTGTGTCCAAATTACCTCTTAAAAGGCCACTACCCATATCGGGTTAGCTCACTTTAGGATTAAGTCCATATAAGCTTATGTACCTCTACAAAGGTATCTCCAAGTATAGTCAGTCACATTCTGAGGTGCTGGGGGTTAGGATTAAACATGGGGTTTTATTGTGGTTGCTGTTGTTGTTGAAGGAACACATTTCAGCTAATCACTGGATATTATGGAAGTCTATTAAAATAGAAATTAAATGATTATGCTAAAGTTTTAATACTTTGAATTTCTCTTCTGGGGAAATAATTTTATTCCATTTATTGTCATGGACTTGATAGAAAAAAAAATTATACTTCTTTCATAACTAAGATATAGGGATCACTTGATTTTGAAGAGATACACTAGGAATAGATAGACCTCTATGTATACACATTTGGTTCTAGTCTCTCTGGGAGAGTTTTTTTTTTTTATTCTACTCTCAACTATACTGAACTGTTTGTAAATTTGTTGGGTAAATTTCAGCAGGAATGGGTGAGTTGAACTGTTTAGAGTCAGAAGGATCAAAGAAATGCAAATTTTCTTTACTTAAAGCTGGACTCATGCATGCCTTAGAAGTTAAAGCTTGAACAAGGGACAACAGTTTATTCAAAGCTTACTTTAGGTGCTAAGCCTAAAGACTGGGTGGATTTGGGATTGAAAACAATAGAAGGAATGAGATCCCTCAATGGAAAATGCTGAACTTTTAGTTCACTGGGATTTCAATTCTCCATGGACCGTTAATTATGAGAAGAAAGACACTCTTTAGCTGATTACAACACTGAGGCAGAAGGGAGATAGAACAGTCTGGGCAGTTAAAAGCATGCATTCGGGTTACAAAAAGGGACTTGCAAATACTTTTGCAGGTCAAACTTCTTTGTTTGGCTATAGTAATTGCTAAAGAGAGTCATCTCATATGAATTCTTCAGAGATGTGTATTTTTGCTCACATACAAACTATTGTGGAAAAGGAACGCTGTAAAACAACTTTATCAAACTAAACTCTAAAACAGCTTAGTGTATTCTGGTTTAATTTTCTGAAATAAGAGCACTATGTAGTGGATCGGAAGGTAGCCATTAGTGGACTAAATGCTCCTGTCTTTAAGAATACTTTCCACAGTGAAAAAAGAACTGTTCATTTCTGAATTAGTAGTTTGCCCCTATTTTATGGTCATGGCAAGCCTGGGGATTTGAGATTTTTTGAGTCATATTACTAACTTGGACTATAGAAAATTTCTGATTATATTGAATTTAGAATCCTTGCTGAATTCCATTGATATGTGCATACTGGATTCTTATGCACAAATAACAGGTCAGCATCTTTGGGGCATAGTTTTACCACAACGTGTTCTTCAGTATACCTTGATGCGTTAAGGGACTTTCCTTATAACTCTTACCTCCATTCTGTCTACAATCTGTCTCCTTCTAATATTTAGAGACTGTCCATTTGTAGGTAGTGCTGCTCCAACCATTTGTTCAGTCATTCATTCAGTAAATGTTCCTATGCTAGGCTCAGAGCTTATCATGATGGAATGAATCAGTGACATACAAAACACACACAAGGCTCATGATTACATAGGAAGCACATACACTTCACCCTTTTTTTGAGAGGCAGATGATATAACATGAACTGGAACATACCATGTTACATATACATGTCTATTTATGTTTATCTGTTATATATTTATATGTGATACTTGTTTATATGTGTTATATGTTACAATATCGAGAGATGGAGCAAATGTTAGCAAAGACCTTACACAGAGGCATCTTTGTGATCACTTCACTTGCTTTTTTTTTTTTTTTTTATTATACCACAGTGAGACATACAATTACAAAGGTGTTCATAATTGGTTCTTGGTAATACAGTATTCCAGCACCCATCCCTCCACCAGTGCCCCATTTCCACCACCAATGTACCCTACCTCCTCCCACCCACCCCCAGGCTGCCTCAATAGCAGGTACCCCAGTATCCTCTCTCTCTCTCTGTCTCTCTCTCTCTGTGTCTCTGCATCTCTCTCCCTCTTATTTTACACATTGTGGCTAGCAGATAGTTAGAGTTTATCACTTAAGTCTCTTTGTGTATATTAAATGGTGAGTTTTAATCTGCCATTACTATTTCACACACTTAGTAAAACACTGGTATCTATTTATATCCTATTAATGAATGCAGTCATTCTATATCTGTCCTTTTCCTTCTGACTAATTTCACTCAGCATGATAGTCTCCATGTCCAACCATTTGCAGGTAAATTTCATAATTTCGTCTTTTCTGACAGCTGCATAGTATTCCATAGTATAGATGAACCACAGTTTCTTTAGCCAGTCTTCTGTTCTCGGGCATTTAGGTTGTTTCCAGATTCTAGCTATAGTGAATAACGCAGAGATGAATAAAGAAGTACAAATAGTGTTTCTGCTATGTGTTTTTCAGTCTCTCAGGTATATTCCCAGGAGTGCTGTTGCTGGGATCAAATAGGAGCTCAATATTTAGTTTTCAGAGGAATGCCCATATTGTTTTCCAAAAAAGGCTGGACCAGTCGGCACTCCCACCAACAGTGGATGAGAGTCCCTTTTTCCCCACATCCATGCCAGCACCGGTTGTTCTTGCTGCTTTGGATGTGTGCCAGTCTCTGTGGTGTGAGATGGTGCCTCATTGTTGTTTTGATTTGCATCTCGCTGATGATTAAAGATGAAGAGCACTTTTTCATATGCCTTTTGGCCATTCAAATTTCTTCTTTTTGGAAGCTTCTGTTCATTTATTCTCCCCATTTTTTGATGGGGTTGCAAAAAATATTAAGTGGAGCAAAGAAAGCCTCTTCAACAAATGGTGCTGGGAAAACTGGGCAGCTACGTGTAAAAAATGAACTTAGACCTCCTTCTAACGCCATGCACAAAAGTCAGATCAAAATGGATTATAGATCTCAACATCAGACATGAATCTATAAGGTACATCGAAGAAAACATAGGAGAAATGCTCTACGACATCGAAACTAAAAGTATCTTTAATAACGACACACCACTGACCAAGCAAATGGAAGCAATGATAAACAAATGGGATTATGTAAAATTGAAAAGCTTCTGCACCTCAAAAGAAACGGTGACCAAGATACAAAGACAATCCACAGAGTGGGAAAGGATATTCACCCAATACCCATCTGACAAGGGGTTAATATCCAGGATATATCAGGCACTGGTAGCACTTCACAGGAAAAAAACGATCACTTCACTTGTATCACTTGTCTTCCGATTGATCATCGATTTGCTCAAGTGGGCACCAGTAACGTCTCCATTTGTTGGGAATGGGGTCCATTATTTTTACTGTTTTTGGTATCTTTGTGATATTGATGCCATTACCTGGACATGTCTAACCCTCAGCAGAGACATTAGGATGAGAAGAGTCAGCCGACCAGTAGAGGACTGATAGACCCAAGGCATATTCTGTCCTGCCCTATCCTTGCTTGGGATGCTTAAAAGTTTGTTTTGCATAAATTGACTTTTACATTTTGATGTTATAATACTTTATTCTAATCTCTTAAAATAGTATTTTAAAATAAAATTAGTAGATAAAATAGTAATGATTTAATATTATTGCCAAGGTTTGTGTTGCTAACTTTCTCACTTTTAACTTTTAAACATGTTTTTTAAACTCCATTCTGGTTCTCGGGTCTCCCCTCCCCACAGCTTTTGACATCACTTTCTTTTATTTTTCTTCAGTGCTATCTTACATTTTCCTCTCATGCATTTTTTATTTCTTGCCTAGTTTGATCTCTTACCCAAATAATTGTTTGTACTTTTGGGTGCTTCTTGGACCTTATAAACTTGCTTGCCAGAGTCATAGTCTAGGGATCATACACTTGGATCAGTTGGAAATAGAGGTAGTAAAGACCAATTGAACATGATTCAAAAACTCCAGACTTTTAATATGTAGATTCAGTATCTACAGACTTTAAAAGATGCCAGATGGGGCCAGAGCAATAGTAGGGCATTTGCCTTGCACACGGCCGGCCCATGCCGCCCAGTTCGATCCCTGGCATCCCATATGTCCCCGAGCACCGCCAGGAGTAATTCCTGAGTGCAGAGCCAGGAGAAACCCCTGAGCCTAGCCGGGTGTGACCCAAAAAAGCAAATAAATAAATAAATAAATAAGTAAATAAAAATAAAAGATGCCAGGTGCCATTTGCATAGCTGAATTGCAATAAACTATACTATTTCAGACTCTAAAGTTGTTTAATTAAATTTACGTTGGTTTATAATATTATATTGGTTTTCATCTGCACTTTGTCAATCTACATCTTCTATGGTACATTATGTTTTCTCCCAAAAAGACTCCTTTACATCCTTCACAGTACAGTGGACTCATGTCTGCTTTGCCTACAGCCCCTTTCCCCCTTCCATATACTAGTCATTTTTTTTGTAGGGGTCAGCAAGTGATGTATACTCAGTGATGTCAGGACTTACTCCTGGCTCTGTGCTTAGGGACCAGTTCTGGAGGCGCTGGAGGTCCAGAGGAGGTACCGAGATTGTGTACAGGTTGACCGCATGCAAGGCAAGTGTCCTGCACACTGTACTTGCTCTGTAACCTGGCAGTCTTTTGCTCTTATAATCTAAGATATTTGCTTATTTATTAGGTTTTTTTTTGTTTTTGTTTTTTGCCTACCACATATGAGTAAAACTGCCTGGTGTTTAACTTTCTCTATGTTCTCTGACCTCTTATCATTTTTTATATGTGGGAAAAGAATGTTTCATCCAAAATGTAAGTCATTCAAAATATAAGTCAAACATCTTAACATCATTTTGCACATACAAATATCTTTAAAATATTAAAGTACAGGTTTTCTGATCTTTAAAAACTATCAAAGTTCTACAGGAACATCTCTCAAGAATTTCCAAATAGACATTTCCTACTTGCTGGCTGAATATAACTTTTATTTCTCTGTTTTATTCATTTAGAAGAAAGTTCTTCGTTTCCATGCATTGGGGCAGGTGGTATACTGTCAGTTTTGATTATGTTTTTTAGAGAGAAATTTTGATTAGGAAGAACAAGAAATGAAACATGACCAGATTAAATTGAGAGCACAAATTACACAATCCAGGAAGAGCCAAATGAGTTCTGTTTTTCTACTTAAAGTGTATTATGGTTCCTGGTTGCATTTCTAGAGTTCAAGTTAGCTATATATTAATTTTTATATACTCTTGGGTTATTGGCTTGCTTTCTTTTTTATTTTTTTTATTAAAAAGATCACACTTGATCACTTGATATCCCGTTATTCATCGATTTGCTCTAGCGGGTGCCAGTAATGTTTCCATTTGACCCTATTATGTGCCAGTGTAGCCCAATTGCATCTGTCTGTTTTGGGGATATTAAGAGCCTCGAACTGTTTGTTTAGGGTCCTGATAAGGAAGTCTGACCATCTTGCAGGTGGGCCACCACGCGATCTTTTGGCATCCCGTGGGATCCAATCGGTAACTGCTCTAGTCCAACGGTCATCTCCAGATCGCATTATATGACCAGCCCATCTGATTTTTGATGTCCTGGCAGATGAGACAGCGCCCTTGATTTTAGAATAGCGATGGAGGTCGAACTCCGGATTCCCTCTCTCACTTGAGTGAGGCGTGTTATTCCAAGCATGGCTCTTTCGATTCCTCTTTTTGGAGACTTGAATAGCGTTCTCATCCTGCTTTCATAAGGCCCAGGTCTCTGAGGCGTATGTTAATGCAGGGAGAACAGTGGAGTCAAAGAGATGTGCCCAGAGCCAGAGGTTCTTTCTTCTTTTGACTATGGTTTCGATGTTTTTGAAGGCAGTCCATGCCGCTCTTTTCCTCCTGCACAACTCAGGTTTCAGGTCGGTCATCATGTTGACTTCTCGACCTAGGTACACATAGCTGTTGCATTCAGAGATGTTTGTTCCATTGAGAGTGAATGGGGCCTCTGGAACTAGTTCATTTCTCATGAACATAGTTTTGTTGAGATTCAGCTGTAGACCTATCCTTCCACATTCTCGGTCAAAGTCTGCCAGCATTTATGCCGCTTGGCTGATGTTTGGTGTTATAACAATGTCATCAGCGAAGTGTAGGTGGTGTAGTTGCCGACCGTCTACCTTCACTCCCATTTTTTCCCATTCTAATTGTCGCATGATGATTTCGAGGTGGTGCTGAAGAGTTTTGGTGAAATGGTATCACCCCTGCCAAACCCCTCTTTTTGATGTCAATAATCACTTCCCTGTAGAATGGTGAGATCCTAGTGGTGAAACCATGATATAGTTCACAAAGGATCTTGATGTATTGGGTTTGGATGCCCTGTTTGACTAGGGCTTCTATGACCGCTTCAGTCTCCACAGAATCAAAGGCTTTCTTTAAATCAATGAACGTGAGACAGAGCAGCATCTTGAATTCCTCTATAGACTTCAATGTGTTTGGTTACCGTGTGGATATGGTCGATTGTGCTGAATCCTTTTGGAAGCCAGCCTGCTCGCATGGTTGTTCTTCATCTAGTGTTCTGCTAATCCTGTTCAGGATGACTCGAGTGAACAGTTTGTATATGACGGACAACAGGCAGATGGGGCGATAGTTGCCGATGTCGTGAATGTCTCCCTTCTTGAACAGTAGAACTGTCCTGCTGGTTTTCCATTGGGAGGGCACCTTACATTCAGACAGGTAGCATGTGAAGAGTCGAACTAGTGTATTGACGAGAACTGATGGCAGATTCCTTTTTTAAATTATTTTTTATTTATTTATTTAGTTTTTGCTTTTTGGGTCACACTCGGCAATGCTCAGGGGTTCCTCCTGGCTCTGCACTCAGGAATTACTCCTGGCAGTGCTCAGGGGACCATATGGGATGCGGGGATCGAACCCGGCCAGCATGGGCCGGCTGCGTGCAAGGCAAACGCCGTACCCGCTGGGCTATCGCTCCGGCCCCTGATGGCAGATTCTTTAGGTGTTCGGGTTTGATCTTGTCTGAGCCTGATGCTGTTCCCTTCTTAACCGTGAAATGGCATGTCGGACTTCAGAAGGGAGAATGTTGGGAATGACATATCCATCCTGTGGAATTTGTTATGTGAGTAGGTGGATGTGGCTATCAAAGAGATCTGAGTAGAAGTCATGAATAATCTTCTTCATTTCCTTAGGTGGTAGATCCATCATGACGTCGGAGGGCAGTCATTTTTGTCTTATAGTTGGCGAAGGACAGGCGGGCGTTGTAAATGCTTTTTCTGGCTTCTGCTACATCCTCCAGCACTTCTGCTCTTCTTTCCTTGAGGTCTTCCTTTATTGCTTCTCTGCATTGCATTGCAAGCTTGGATGTTAGTATCTGGTCGCCTGAGGCTCGTGGTCTTACCACTTTGGTGGATGAGCTCGAGGGTTTTTGAAGACAGACGTCCTTTTGTGTCCTTTTTCTTTCTCGGCATTTTTTGTACAATCATGGAGGTGTTGAACCAGTCGGTTGTATTCTGCATCGGTGTCGTCAATGATAGCATCTTCCATTGTTGCTGCAATGGTGCCAAAAGTTCCCAGTTGGTGGTTGTTCTGGTGGTTTTCTTCTTAAACTTAGCAGCCTTTTCTCCTCGCTAGTGAAGTAGAATTTTGCACGAAGGAGACGGTGGTCTGATCCTGTTTGGAAATTTGGGATGACTGCGAGGTCAGGCAAAACCTTGGATGTATTAAAAAAATACAAAAAAAATAAAAATATTTGGATGATTTTTAAACCTTTTAGTGACATTTAAATAAGAAAGTTCTTAAATAGCAGTAGTTTTTGACTAAAAATGTTGGCATGAATTTTGTCTTAATGCCTTAAACTAAAACTGGAAATCTTTGTGTTTTGTCAACATTGGCCAAATAATCTTTAAAAACAGAATAATGAAAGTCTCAAGTAGACAAAGTCTCAAGTAGACAAAGAAGTCCCTGTTGAGGGACTTCTCTCTAGCTACATTGGCATAATATCAGAATTCAGAAAGATGAGGGCAGTGGAAATTACAGATTTCATTAAGTTAAAAATATGAGTTCATAGATAATTAAAGTGGGAGAGAAAAAATTTGGATGAAGAAATGATGGAATTAGGAATATGTATCTATATCTGAATAGCTGTAAAACTATCAGTTTTACAGTATTTCCTGGCAAAAATAATTAGAGTAACCTAACTCAGTCATCAGGTGCTAGGGGAGAAGGTGCTTTGACAATAAAGATATAAATTATGCAATACCATAAGAAGATGGTTAAAGTGATGAAAATTACCAGCAGGTTCATACTGCCTCTCTCTGCTTTTCATGTGAAGCACATCTATATAAAATTCTGCTAAAAATATATAGACTGAATTGAATGATAAGTTAATAGCATAAAATGCCACGTAATACATAGTGTTGTATAATTTAAGAAAATTGTGCTGGACAAAAATATAGGGGCTGAAGAGATACTTTAAAGGAATGAAATGGGGCCTGAGTGATAGCCCAGCGGTAGGGCGTTTGCCTTGCACGCAGCTGGCCTGTGCTGGTCCGGGTTTGATCCCGGCATCCCATATGGTGACCCGAGCACCGCCAGGAGTAATTCCTGAGTGCAGAGCCAGTAGTAACCCCTGAACATTGCCAGGTGTGACCCAAAAAGCAAAAAAAAAGGGCTGAAATGTCTGCTTTGCATGTGGTGGGGCCCAGATAATGATTCTCACCACTGCTTGCTTCCTTCAACACTGACAAATGTAACCTAACACTGCCCATTTCTGGCCCAAAAAATAGATTAGATTAGATTAGATTAGATTAGATTAGATTAGATTAGATTAGATTAGATTAGATTAGATTAGATAGGTAGGGGGAGATAGTGATAGATTCTATTCTAGATTGAAGGGAGCTAACAAAACTCCAGAACTAATGCACCGTGTGTTTATTGATTGGACAACTGGGAGGAACACATTAAAGACATTGGAACATTTGGGAAATGTGGGTATGTGTGTAGATTATATACTTATTCTGTCATTTAATTTATTTGTCATGTTTTGATAATGTATAAGATCTTTGTTCTTAGGTGAAATTTTAGGTGTGAAATGACAGAAGTTTAATATTTTTTTTCAAGTGGTTCTGAAAAGGTGTGTGTATATGAATGTATGTAGATAAAATGTGAGCATACAAATATAGCTAGCAAAAGCAAAATGTGTGTAGGTAAAATATAAGCATACAAATAGAGCAAAAACAAAATATTTAACAATTAGCTTGTGTGGGTCACTGTTTTCCAAAGTGGAAAATAAATACTGCTAGTTGATGGGGAGGGGTAAAGTAGTCTCTTTGGGTGTAATTTGGGGGCCACTGCTGTTTGTTCATGTCAAGAGGTAGATTTCTAAGAGGATGCTGATGATATTTTTTCCCTGAAATTGGGCAGAGGACTAATAAGTTTGTGAACCTCTGGTCTAGATGAAGAATGTATGGGTATTTATATTACTCTCCTTTATCTTTTCTATAGATTAAAAATGTTTCAAAAACAAATGCAGATCAAGAAATTCCATGAAAAATGGTTTCATTTCCAGAATCTCTGGAAACATGAGAATTCTAACAGTGTCTAGCCCCTATTCTCCCCTGGCATTAATTCACCGAATACATAATCATGTCCTCTTTACATCCAGCTTTTTCAGATTTTCACACCCTTGCCCTGCCCTTTGACCTTGAATCCCTGCTTTCTTCTACTCAGTGTCATTTCTTGCCCGATGATTTTCTTTTTGAGGATGTAGTACATGTGTGACTTTTTTTGTTTGTTTAGTTACTTGGGTCAACTCGGTGGCTCTTTGCTCAAGGATAACTTCTGGTTGTGCTCAGGGCACCACATGCAGTCTTGGGGATACAAACCTGTTGGCTGGATGCAGAACAAGAGCCTTACTTCGTTATCATATAAATTATATTTATTCTAATTATGCAATTAAATTATATAAATTAATAAAAATAATTGAGAGGTCATGATGCTATGGACGGTAATGACTTTTCCATATTCCAGAATATAGTTGCCGCATCTGATGCCCAAACACACGGTTACGCCTGGGTTTGATCCCTTCCTAAACTGATGAGTTGTCCTGGATTCTTTAGCCACAGACCCCATATCCATTCTCATGCTCAAATGCATGAAGTTTAGTCATTTTCTTAACTGATGAAAATATGAGTCTTTAAGCTTTTCAAAACTTGCTATTTTGCATGATATGTTAACATTCTCTCTCATATTTAGTGTTATAAAAAATGTTCTGTGTGGATACAAACTGTGAATTGAGACACTCCTGTCAAAGTGTTGATTAAACTGCTTGAAAGGTTTTCCAATGTGATAGGCCAAGACTTAATGAAAAAGCATTTTGTGGGAACGTTTATGGATGCCACTGCAGAAAATAGTGTATAAACTTTCATTACTGTGTAAGTCTTTCTATCCTGTGTTTAAGTGAGTGTCTTCCCTGCTACACACCCAAGGAGAATACCCACTCTTGCTGGATAATCATGGAGTGGAGCTGTTCCTCAAAATAAGAGAGCTATATCTGGCACGGGTTATGGCTCAGCTGGCCAGTAAGTCAGTTCAAGCTCACAAGGAAGGGAAGCTGAGAACTGGTACTAGGGGTCAGATTGCCAGACAAGCACATCTACCTAATACTTTTAACAACTTTTGTGGGGTTTTAATCCCAGTTTAATTTGATGTTTTCAAAAATACTCACTGCTTTTATTCAGTTCCATGGGCGTATGTGATTTTTTTGCCTTGTGAAATAAAGACAAGAGTTTTTCTGAAGGGATTTGGCAGAAATAGGCATAAGAATCACCAAGTATTTCAGGTAAACTTCAATTTAGTTGGCTTTAAAGAAGCTGGTTGAGAGAGAACCATTGAATTAACCTGGAGCCAATGAGTAGCACATGGTGCTTTCTATTTTTATTCAAGACCCATACCTGGAATTCTGCTGCTGTCCCTTGTATACCTAAAGTGTTAGTGTTGAACTTTGCCTGAGGCTGACCCATTTTATCTACAGGTGGATTTATGGGAGTGCTCCCAGTAGGACTTTGCTTAAATGTGGGAGAGAAAAATTGTTTCTACTGAATTCCAGAAATAGTAACAAAAGGCTCAGAGGAAATCAACATTCGTTGCCTGATTTATATTTTCTGGCTATTCCTCCTGTCCAGCTGGGCAGTCCACCTGCAAAAAGAATGTATCTCTCTCCTCCTGTCTCTAACTAGGACTCCTGAATCTGTTTGGAACCAAATATTCTTGAAAATATTTTTCTATATTGGAAGGCAGCTTCCTACAACTTATGTTCACCTGCCGGTTTTCTTTTTCGGTGTTGAAAACCTGTTATTCCCTTTGCCTCTGAAGAGTTCAAATAAAGTAATTACTCAGCCAGCCAAATGAGTAGCACTGTGTTCGCCGCACTTTTAACTTAAAATGATTGATGTCTGAAGATATTTCTGGAATGTTTGTCCTTTAGATAAACTGCATTGTCCTTATTTATGCAAATGTACTACTTGTATTTTTCACATGTATTTAATGTTTGTATTTAAAATCATTATTTTGGGTGTGATAATCTTTAAAAAAGAAAGATCTTAAGTAATTAACTCTACATTCACATGCACTTACTGATTTTTTTTTTTTTTTTTTTATTTTATTTTTTTTTTTTTTTTTGCTTTTTGGGTCACACCCGGCGATGCTCAGGGGTTACTCCTGGCTCTGCACTCAGGAATTACTCCTGGCGGTGCTCGGGGGACCATATGGGATGCCGGGATCGAACCCAGGCCAGCACAGGCCGGCCAAGTGCAAGGCAAACGCCCTACCCGCTGGGCTATCGCTCCGCCCTGATTTTTTTTTATTAAATAGAAATAATAAGTTAAAAAAAGGGAGGTAACTTTTTTTTCTGGTGAGAAAAGAATCTCAGCAAGCATTCTTAAACTGTCTTCACTCATCCTCTTCAGCGTTCCTAAGTGTTGATTGGCTACCTGGCTTCTTCTTCTTAGTCACCCAAAGTATAAGCTACCCGTGTCGTATTTGATATGCCAAATACCAGTAACAATTACAGACCTCATTCCCATGACCTGATGGAATGGTTTGAGGCTCTTCATGTTCCTGGAGCAAGCAGCTGCTCTTGGGCTCTACTTGCATGAGACAGGACATATGGAGATGTTACTGGTGCCCGCTCGAGCAAATCAATGATGAACGGGAAGACAGTGACAGTGATTTATATTAAGTTTTTACATTGCTTGCTATATTTTTTTTTCAAAAGCATTTCTGTTCGATTAGTTTTTGTATAGATTGTTTGCTATTGACTCTAAACCTCTTATCTGCCCATCCCCCACCCACCCAACTGGGCAGAACCAGGCGTTATCTGTTTTCAGGTCCCTCAATTATCAGACACAATTTGTGAAAGAGTAGCGAGTCAGTTCCCTGGCAGATCTGAGAGAGCATATTGTGTTATGCCAGGCATATCTGTAAATGAGTTCTGTGAATACGAACAAGACAGAAGGTTTACAGAGAAATAATTCTGATGTCATTCCATTGGAATGAAGGAGTTGTTACAACTATAAATACATTCTATAACAGCTAAACGTCTAGCTGCATTTCTTTTCTAAGAGAAAAATATGAAACAGACTGAAGTAGTAAACTATTTTTATGAAGGGAAAAATTTTAATTACTTCAGGTCTTATAGTTATTCAACAGTCTGAACTTACAGTTCTTTTTGGAGCAAACATGAAAACCACTATTTGTCAAAAGTTTAAATTTCACATGAAACATCTTCGTGTGTGTGTGTGTGTGTGTGTGTGTGTGTGTGTGTGTGCAATACAAGACGCGCAGATATGTGTGTTGGAGGTGGGGGCATTGTCTTCTTAAAATGCATTTGCTTTACTTGTAAATTTTAATTATTTACCTTTGCTTTGCTAAAAGATGCTTTATTTTCTTGGGAGGAGATTTTCTTTTAGAGGGAAGAAAGAAGTGAGCCTGTGAGCTAAACTCCCTCTTCCTTTATTGTTGGCATTTCCAAATAAGGTGGTTTTCAAGTGATTGGTACGCTTTAAAGCAGAGGCATCCATCTTAACTGCTTTTCAAGAAATGACCCACCTACCCCCAAGGTTTGCATTTACACCACAGTGCCCTTTCACTGTTCAAAGCACCTTGAAATATTTTTTATTTGCTTTGCTTTTCTGGGTCGCACCTGGCAATGCTCAGGTGTTACTCCTGACTCTGCACTCAGGAATTTCTCCTGGTGGATCTCTGGGGACTATATGGGATGCTAGGGATCAAACCCTGGTCAGCCTCATGCAAGGCAAACTCCCTACCTTTTGTACTATGCCACAGCATCCCAATATCTTTTTAATCATCACAGTGCTTGCTACAGGGTAAAGGCGCTCAGGTGCTTGCTTGTGAAGCAAGCACTGTGAAAGGTGAGCATCCTGCCCGCCACCAAACCAAAGAAGTTTTAGTCTCTGAGTCTGTTCTTTTGCAAAGGGTGAAAATTCAGACTATCAGAAGCATGGTCCAATCTTGCTTAGAAGAGGTATTCCTAGTAGAATGGTAAATTTTGGTACTTCTCATACCAAACTATTAGCTTACTGTCAACAGTTTATTTTATATGTGTTATGTAATTATCCCTTTAGCTCACATAAACTTTATGTTTTTATTTATTTGTGCAAATTGTGGGCCAGACATTTACTTATTTTTTCCTTTCAGCCTACAGCACCATAGATAGGAAAGCATGGGCAGAAGCTGATATGAATGTCTGTTTCTCTTCTTCCTCCATATTCACCTTGGGACAGTGAATGAATGAGACATAGCTGTGATACCACGTTTCTCCTACAACATGTAGTAGTGATTATCCTGTCACTGCCTTTTCACCCATGTTTCATTCTGATCTCAGAAACCTTTACATATATGGCTTCATTCATGGCTCACTGTTGTTGTTTTATATACCACTGTGGAATATACGATTACAAGGATGTTCCAGCTCCCTTCCCTCCACTAGTGCACATTTCCCACCATCAGTGTCTCCAGATTCCCTCCTGCCCACCCCAAAGGGTTCACTTTTTATTATTCTTTTTCTTACACACCTTGTCCCAAGATTCAAAGGCCTTCTATCTGTTTTTTTGATAGCTTTTAAAAGTTTTTTTTCTGTTTTGTTCTGGATTACTTCCCCGCTCTGCTCAAAAGCTTATTCCTGGCTTTTTGCCCAGAGGGCACTCCCGGCAGTCCTCATTGGACCTTATGTGCTGTAAGACACCAGACTGGGGTTGAATGTGTGCAAGGCGAACACCTTAACTAAGCTCTGTGCATGTCTCTGGTATCTTGTTTGAGTCTTAGGTACAGAGAATGTGGATCATAAAGGAGAACCTGCGTGATTGCAGGGTGAGAAGAAAAGGTGTCAGGATTTTAAATTTTAGTTAATTTCGGTGTGGGCACCGTACCTGGCTGTGCACAGATAGGGCTTACTCCTGTCTCTGTGTTAGGGGATCACTTTTGGTGGTGCTCAGGGAAGCAGATGCAGTGCCAGGGATTGAATCAGCGTTGGCTGTGTGCGAAGCAAGTGTCTGACCCATGTGCTAGCTCTTTCAAGATACATTTTTAAAAAATTTTTAAAAAGGCACCTCAAACTCTATAGGACTACGTGGGTTCTTTGCATTCCCCCTCCACTTCTGCCATCGCTGTCGGTGAAACCCCCACTTGCTCTGCCTTCCTTTCCAGGTCCTCTCCCCACTGATTGAAGTCTCTCTCCTGAGGCAGTTCATGGTTTACATGCTTTGTCACCTTGCTCCAGGGAAGTCTTGTCTTCTCTCCTACACTCCATTTCCTCATTCATTGTTCACTCTCAGTCTAAAAGTGCCTGAGAGTATGCTGAGGACCAGAAATAAAACTGGCTGTGCAAAATGGTTTTCTTCCTGACCCACCTCTGTAAGAGAAAGTGTCTCATGTGAGGATTATAAACATTAGCAAGAGGAGAAGGTGCATTAACTAATACACTGTCCGTTGCTCAGAGAGTGTCAGCTTTCACTGTTAAAGTAAGATGAGGAAAATTGGATCCTTCTTTGGAAGTTTTTTAAAAAAAACCTTTTTTGGGGCCAGAGCGATAGCACAGTGGGGAGGGCATTTGCCTTGCATGCAGCCAACCCGGGTTCTATCCCCAGCATCACATATGGTCCCCCAAGCACTGCCAGGAGTAATTCCTGAGTGCAGAGCCAGGAGTAACCACTGAGCATTGCAGGGTGTGACCCAAAAAGCGAAAAAAACAAAACAAAACTTTCTTTCAAGGTCCTGATCTTCCACTTGTATTTTCTTTTGTCCCAACCGTTCTGTCTGGCCGTCTGAAAGCCGGCAGTGGGCGGGTCTCCAACCTTTCTGCCTTTTAGGTCCCGGAGCTGCTACACTGTCTTCTACCTGTGTAGGCCTCTTCAGGGTTTCCTTTCTTTCTTTGTCGCATAGGCGGTTGTCTCTGTTCTACTGTACACCTTTCTTTACCTCAGGGATAAGCTCGGGCTTCTGATCTTTGTGGCAGTCAGTCATGGCAGAAGGAAACAAGGACCTCTTTCAGTGGATTGTGTCAATGTCTCTCTGTTTGAGAGGGTTGGGAACCGTGAAGTCCTTCAAACTCTGTACTAACCAGAGATTGAGAGTTTTGTCCTTAACAGCTGGACTGGTTATTGAAACAGTACTTGTATTCCTTTTGACTGACAATTATTTTCTGAGCTACACAGTATTTATGGTTTACTTACTTTCCAGGATATATGTGAGTCTAAAGGCTATGATTTTCTGTCTGGACGAGAATACATGATTATGAGTATTTGGCCTTTCAATGCAAATTTTCTCTTAAGTTTTAGTTTAAAAAAAAAAACTGCCTATTTCTGTTTGTCACCAAAATTAAGAGAGACATATTCTGCTAAAATTCTACTGATGAGATCACAATGGCAACGACCAGTTCTGAGCAGATTGAGCCCCCTAAAATTTCAGATGGCACCAAGGAGAAGTTAGCCTTATTTTTTAATATTTGGGCTCATTTATGTGGTCACTGTCAAGTGAGCGTGAATTCGCAAGAGCTCTGCTTGCGCTGTGCTGCGGACTACCTGGTGAATGCGTCCTGGGTGGGGCCCACATACCACAGCCCTCCAGGTGGCTGCTTTCTTTGTGGTGCACAAACTGGGAGGTTTGCTCACTGGCCAGCAAAACCAGCAATGACCAACAGAGGCCTGTTTGTGACCTGCCAGGTTTGAAGTATTTACTCTCTGCTTCTCTATCTGGAGGGGTCGGGAAAGACCTACTCTGAGTCTCTGGTACCTCTGCTTCCACTTACTTATGTTTCAGTAATAGGAAAGACAAGTAATAACAGGGTAATTCACTTTCAGGTTTAATAGCGAGCAGGAGAAAATGCATTGGTTATGAATGAAGTTGGCTGAATCAAGGGTGGGAGTTGAGGTGCAGGCTCTCGGGGGTCTTTGGCGTAGCCCACGTGAGAGCAGAGTTGGCAGATTCACCTGCCTGACCCCTTCGCGCCTCTGTCCTCATCATCCCCCGACAGGTGGCTCTGTCCCCAGCCTCTATGTGACGCCGCCCAGGCAGCCCTAGGAGCACCATCTTTTCTATCAGAGCTTCTTTAACCTTTCCCATTACTCTTCGTCCTAAGAAGGCAACATGGTGAGCACTGCCAGAAACACCACAATTCATTCTATGGTTGACTAATTCTTGGTCGTTACATGTTCAGAAAACATGTTGCCTCATATTTTGGCAGCTCACCCCTCCTGCAGTTGTGTTGTTAGCACCTTACAGGACCATGACCTATGTTTTACAAAGCCCAGTTGTGGATTAACTTTACCTTCATGCCCATCACATCCAGTTGCCTGAAGTTACTTTCATTTACTCCTTACTAGATGTACAATATGAAAACAAGGATGTGGGCCGGAGCGATAGCCCAGCGGGTAGGGCGTTTGCCTTGCACGCGCCGGCCTGTGCTGGCCCGGGTTCGATCCCTGGCGTCCCATATGGTCGCCTCCGCAAGACCGCCAGGAGTAATTCCTGAGTGCAGAGCCAGGAGAAACCCCTGAGCATCGCCGGTGTGACCCAAAAAGCAAAAAAAAAAGAAAACAAGGATGTGTATATCCTTGGAGATGTGTATATCCCGAGGGTGCAAGACATTCTTTTCGGGAATAGAGAATAGAGGATGTGTATATCCTTTGGAGCTCACACGTGGCAGTGCTCAGGGCATATTTCTGGTCTTACCATTAGGGATCATCATGATGAGGCTTGGGGGCCTCATAGTGGTGCCAGAATTGAACCCAAGTCATTTGCATGCAAAGCAAGTGTCAGCCAACATCTCAGGTCGATTGCCTCATAAGCCAGGCTTGCCTGTTTAAAAAAAAAAAAATCTGTGAACTAAATATTAGATTCTGTCAACATTGTGAAAGTCAAAACTCTTTCCTCTAGCAAAGCAGATTCTTAAGTTCAAATTCTCTCATTTTTTCTTCCTTGGTACTTCTCCCTGTCATGTCCTTTCTGTGCCAAGCCCTTTTGTTTTGTTTTGGAGTCACACCCACGCAGTGATTGGAGCTTCCTCCTGGCTCTGCACTCAGGGATCCCTGGTGGTGGGGCTCAGGAGACAGTATGCAGTGCTGGGCATCAGACCTGGTGAGTGGCATTCGAGGCAAATGCCCTTCCTGCTGTACTGTTGCTTCAGTCCTGGAGCACTTTCTTTTCTAAAACAACTTAACTCTTTCTCCATCCTCCATTCAGTTGATCTACCCAATCACCAGGAGTTATCCTAGGTTTTTCTTATTCCCTCACATTAGCCTATCCAGTTCTTCAGTCCTTCAGTGCCTTGAAAATCATTTACCCTGTTCTCATCAATCTCCTCTTTGACTTGGGGCAAAAGTGAATTAAAAAAAAAAAATGAGCTCACAGCTCTGCATGATATGGCCTGCTCTGGTGCCCTCAGCTTCTAGCTGTATTTTCTCCCTTTATGGGCTATTTTTTTCTCTGCTGCTTATTGAGTTATTATTTGGAATTCAGTGTTAATCTCATCAACTTTGTGACTATATAAACTGATGCAGTGGCAGCTGGCTAAAACCATCATGAACTCTCTACCCCAAAACACCCCTCCTGATTTTCATTATCATGTTTATGTACCAAAACTTAATGGTAACAGGCAACTGACTTAATGATACCTTAGTTAAATTCTAGTCCTCCTAATTTGGGAAGGTTCTTGATAATATATTGCTCTCTAATGACATTAACTGCTGCTCATTTTCTCTCTTTTGCCCTGCAGAGTATGAGTTGGAAGTAAAGAGGGTGCAAGACATTCTTTCGGGAATAGAGAAACCACAGGTATGTCTTCTGGATTTCTCCACATAAATGACACTTTCTTAAATATTTCGAGTGTGCTTTTCTTTCACCACATAGTAAGTAAGCAAAGGGCGCCTTCCATTGCAGATTATTCATGAACTATGAAATAGTGTTGTTATTAATGGAGCATGAAAGTATAGAACAGTGGTCTTCTGTTTAGTCAAAATCCATCGAAATGTCTCCTTTATTTAGATATTCTGAATGCTTAACCTTACCAACATTCAGGGCTGCTTTCTAGCCTTCTCACCCCCTTTGCTACCCAGGACCACAGAGCAAAAGTTTTCTTTTGGTAACTCCTTTTTACCTATGTAAATTTAGCAATAAAAATTTTGGGAAACCTCAGTAATTCAAAGTATTTTTCCAGGTAACTGTCAAAAAGATACTACTAACTAAAAAATAAGTCCAAATAGTGAGTGTAATGGTAAGGGGATGGAAAACTGGTGAAAATGATGATATTTTGAGGTTTAAAGTTTGATTTTTGCTAGGTGCCTTGTAATTCAAGTGAAAAGTTAAAATTGTTGATTCAGTCTTTCATCTGAGATTAGAAGAACCAAAATTCTTTAGAGTGTTTTCTAGCTGATTAGAAAACCTTAATTCTTTATGCGTCTCAAAGGCTTTTTTCCCTTTAACAGAAGAGTGCAAACACACCCCAGAGTACATAGTTAAATTTGACTAAATCCAAAGGCATGCGGGGTGTTCGAGGGCCAGCACAATAAGGCATTTGCGGAGGGAGTAGAGAACTGATGCTGGCGTGGGGAGTCTCGCAGTCTGGTAGGGAGCAGGTTGCCGCCTTTGGCAAGGAAGATCTGTGGTCAGGACTACATTTTGAGGATGATCAAATAGTTTGTTTATGAGTTGGTGTAAGAAGCACAAGGATCCAGAAAGACAAGTGTTAGGAAATCTCTTACTCAGGTACTGTTAAAAGGCTGTGGGAATTCAGTGCTTTAGGGCATTAGGCATTAGGAAGAGGTAGAGTGTTGTATAGCCTATTGGATAGCAGTTGTCATTGGCTACTGGGTTTTCAGACTTAGAAGCCTCATCTCAGTAGTTGCTTCCTCTGAGACATCTTCAGTTGCTTTCCCTGTCCATCATATAGTATACTTCTTCTCATACTTAATTACACTGGTACTACCCTTTGCATATAGTCAATGTGTTGTACACCTTTCTGTTTTCCTGACTCGTTCCAATAATCCGAATTCTTCTAGGATAATTTCATGTCTCCAGTTATTTATTTATTTATTCATCTATCTATCTAATCTATCTATCTATCTATCTATCTATCTATCTATCTATCTATCTGTCTATCTATTTATCTATTTATCTATTTAGTTATCTGCTTTTTGTGTCTTATCTGGCAATGCTCAGGGGTTACTCCTGGCTCTTTGCTCAGGAATTACTTCTGGCGGTGCCCAGGGGACCATATGGAATGTCGGGGATCAAACCTGGGTCTGCTGCATGCAAGGCAAACGCCCTACCCTCTGTGTTATCGCTCCAATCCTGTCTTTTATTTTTTAATCTATGATTCCATTCTTGGGCATGCTGAGTGTATTTTACTATCAGCATCCAGTGACATAAATAAAATGGGTAGTTTCCAGTAGATTCCATTGATCTGGTAGATGAATGTTTTGAGGACAGGGAGCAGAACACTGGTAGAGTAACCACAGTAATGGGAATGACAATTCTCAAGTCTCAAGAATGAGTTCCAGGGGACCAGCGGGATAGTTCAAGGGCCAGGGGCACCACAAACATCACATTTTTTAGGGACCAGTGTTCAATCTTCGTTACCCCTGGACCCTTGAGCACCAGGATGTAACTCTGGAGTCCCTTAAGCATGGCTGGGCTTGCCCTGATGGCTTCCAGCCTCCCTATGCAGAGCAGTGCCCTGTCACTACACCTGAGCATTAAACTGTCTGCCAATTGGTCAAGTGCTATTTGCAGTCCCCGTGCCCCAACACCCACCAAAGAAGAGAAGGTTTTGGCTTCACAGGTAGGAGTGGAGTTATAGGAAGAAATTTAAAAACACCTTGAGGGCAGAGTCTGTCTCTTATGCCTTGGGTAAGTTATAGAACCTCTCTGTGCCTCCTCTTCGAAAGGTTGGGCTCTCTGAGTGGTATGTTATGGTGAATCATAATATCCCTGTTAGGGATCTTTCTTTCCAGTTTATGGTGTTTGCCAAAGCGAAGCTCTCCCTGCTTTGCCCTGGAAAGGACAGAGTAGGAAGGAGGGGGATCCTTCCCAGGGCAGGAATCAGAGCACCAGAGAGTTGGGCAAAGAGGTAAAGGAATCTTCTTTATTTACTTTCTTTCACGGACATTAGTAACAACTCAACAAAAATGCATGTAGTTTATCTTTGAGATTTTGGAGATAATTTGTTACCAAGCATAGAAACAATATTTAAGACTTGTGAATTCCAGTCATTTTTCTAGAACTCTGGACTTTCTGGATTCAACTAGTCAGTTACTCTTCAGAAACCCAGATTCTAAAAAATATGAATGCTTTAAGCATTGAGTCGAGTGGGGCACAAATAGTCTAGGTGTTCGTCCTGTGACCGTAACATCTTAGGTGCTTTGGGGACTGCGCCACACAGTCACCATGATATCAGGGAAGTGTGGTGTTATTCTCAGTGGTTTACAGTTGAGCTCGGTTTATACCAGCCACCTCTAACGTAAGCTGAGAGAGGGCTCTGATGGTGGTACTAGATTTAGTCCCCCACAAACTGCCAGGCCCTTCGTGCCCCATACGTGAAGAGATGTAACCTGGAATTAGGGTTCTGCATTGTTTTCACCTGCTAACATTTAGCTTACCAGAACAATTGGTTTGTCAGTTCCAGAGAGAGTAAACTGAACTCAGGAAGAACTGTCCCTCGAGAAGCAGTGCCTTTTCAGATAAACAGCAGCGCAGCTGGAAACAGATGAGAGGTTCAGTGTGTTTAAGGGAGAAGCAAGTGACTGTGGAATTACTAGATTTGAAATTATCCTTTTTGTTTGAAGAATGATCTCTTTGACCTTCAGCTATATAATTTTCCTCTGTGATACTATTTTTCATGATCGTACTTTTGAAGTGGCGCCAGTATTTTGTGGTAATATTTCCCTAAAGTTCTCCCCTGGTTGGATCAGCAGACCTCCCACTTGGTTAACTCCAAAGACCAGACCAAATATAGATACTGCTTCTTTATATAGAAATATTTTTTTTTACAGGAAAGTTAGAGTTTAGTAACTTTATGAGAGTAGATGCTGCTTTTGGTCCAAATAATGAATATGATTTGCTTCTAATCTAGCCTAAGAATTAAGATGATGACAGTTTATCATGCGGTATGAGAATACTGGAATAAACAGAAGAGATGGAACAAGGATAAGGGAAACTAAGGATTATATATCAAATGGCTACCAGATAACAGAGTCTAATGATTTCTAATGTGTATACATAGAAAGTTGGATGTTTTTGGGTTTAGGCTTTTTTTTTATTTGGGGCTTTGCCCACACCTGGCAGTGCTCAGGTGTAACCCCAGAGTTCCTGCTTGCAAAACAGGCACAGCAGCCTGTTGCTGTCTCTCCCCACTTCTATGATTTTAACTGGCAACTGTTCTCAAGTTGAGGCTGCATTTAATATATAAATATAAAGATAAATATAAAGAGGAATGCTGTCTAGTGGGTCTGGACCATTTAGTAGTAGTTGCTGGGGCCAGAGAGACAGTACAATGCAGAGGGCACTCGCCTCTCACGTGGCCAACCTGAGTTCGATCTCCAGCATCCCATATGGTCCCTGAGCCTTGCCAGGAGTGATCCCAGAACGCAGAGCCAGGAGTAAGCCCTGAGCACTGCTGGGTGTGACCCAAAACCAATAATTAAATGACTAAATAAATTAATTTGTTTAAACAAAAATAGTATATGCTGATGTTATGAGTCGTTCCAGGGACTTCATGGCAATTCATTTCGCTTCCTTTCAGACTCACACTAGACATCCTACACAATCAACCCTTTTACAGCTCAGCTGCTGAAATAAATGTCAGATTGTGTTTTGTTCAATAATCTTGTACCTGGAGATCACCACTGTTATCACCATTGCAAAGAAGAGTGACTTCTCTTTCCAGTAGAATAATTATGCACTAATAATTCAGCTGGCTGTGTGACTTCTAAATTTCTAGTTTTGGGATAACAGCCACACAGATCTCCATGCTGATCAGTCTAGTTGGGCTTCAGTTCAGTTCACTTGTCACTGCTGGTCAGAAGATAAACCATTTCTCTGAAATAACACTTCAGTCCAGCCAGAGTTCCTAGACCTCAGAGTCTGTTTTTAAGGTGTCACCTCGCTGGGCTCTGGGAGCGTATGCATCAGGTGCTGAGGAATCCCCTTTATGTGACTTTTTTTTAAAAAAACTCCTTGTAATTTCCTGGCCTGGCCTTGAAGTGTAAGAGAGTTCCAAGTTCCAAGTCTTGGAAAGGGAAAGAGACAAAGCCCTCTTTCTCTTAAGATTCCAGTGCCTACAAAAAGGAAACCTGAGGCCTAGAAGTTAGTGAAAAGCGAGTGAGGGGGTGTGGAACTCAAGATGGTATTGGCCCCTAAGTAATGTTGGTGGCAAGCTGCTTAGCTCCAGGAAAGAATTTGCAGAAGCTGCTGTCCTCTCCAAACAATGCTGAGTTATCAGAGTGTGCTTTGGAGAGACTGGCCTTTCTGAAGATGCATTTGCACAAGGATCTGTGCTGGACTTTGTAGGACTGGATCAGGAATTTGGGAGACTAGGGAACATTCACCTGTATCACTTGTCTTCCCATAGTTCATTGACTTGCTCGAGCAGGCACCAGTAGCGTCTCCATTCGTTGGGAATGAGATCGATTATTCTTACTGGTTTTGGCATATCGAATGCATCATGGGTAGCTTGCCAGGCTTTGCTGTGGCTCTGGGTTCATCCCAGGGGGCCCAGTCTTTTCCTGTGTCAGACCATCAGCCATCCAGGGTCCATAGGGCAGAGCTCTGGGTATAGACAAGCCTGTCTCCTGTCTGCCACCTGCTGATGCAGCCAGGCACCGCAGCCACACCTGCAACACCTCGAGGGGGTAGTTGTAAGATCACATAAAGAAATATTTTGGTATTATGGTATATTAATTTCCTTCTCTCTGAAGGCTTCTCCTCAGCCCAACTGGGCTTGCATATGCACCAGCTTTGAGATGACTTTTAAAAAACATGACTTCTGAGCATTTGAATGGAGATCAACTGGATTTCCACTTAGATATAAAACATCTTAAAATCCTAATATGCATCAAATAACACTAAGGAATAAATACAGTAGGAAGAAAGAGTTTCCTGCTTCTCTCGTTGGCATTGCTAGTGAACGAAGAAACCTCAGTTTATCCTGCCAGCTGCTGTGAGCAGTCCCATTTCTGACTGCCCCCATTCTACATTTTGAGTTCCTATGAATTCCTAGGCGCTTTCCAAAGAATAGGGAGTTAACAATTGTTCATCATAAAATTCTGCCCTCCCCGGAGTTTAGTCTCACTTACAGGCTAAGGAAATGGGAGCTATCTAAGGCCAGTGACCAAAGGCAAATACCAAAGACAAGGATCTTTTGGATGCTTGCGTTCTCTATAATATTCTTGTCAGTTGATAAAAAATGCAAAATTTAAGGTTTGCTCTGGGCCCAGCAGAGACCTCTCAGGACCGGTTATGCGATGGTGACTTTCCTGATATCAAAGATCATCCTGCCCCCAGCAGGAAGACAGAGCTTATGATCCTTCTACCACCAAGAAGCTTCGAGGCTACACTCCATGTTTCCTCACATTCATCACATACAGATAACAGGCCAGCCCCCACACATAGGTCCCACAGTCTCTGTTCCCTGTTCCCACCCAGGACAAGTTAAGATTTCACTTAACCTTTCCCAGGACAGTGCTCTACCCCAACCTCAGCAGGGACCAGCAGGGCACTCAGGAGGTAACCCCAATGAATTACTCCAATTCTTCACATTATTCACCTCTGTCCCTCTGTATGAACCAGATGAGTTCAGCAACCAATCAGTTGGTGCCAAAACCAGCATGGAATTTTGGGTATCAGGGCTGTCGATTGAACCAGGGAAGCAGTGGGCAGCGGCAGCTCATCCCAGGCTAACTCCCTGACTCTATCCTTTTGGTTTTGCCACAGAACATCATATATCCACAGTGATAGTCCCAGAGACACTGAGATTAAAACACCATGGTCTGAGTTTCAAATCCACTCTGCCCTATAAATTTAACTTGATGAATGACCGCTTCATAAGAGGGAAACATTACTTTGCTATAATATTGTATATTACTGTTCTGCTAAGTTATGATTTAAATCCTGAAGGTTAAAAGCAGATCCATAAGAGTCAGTGAAAGAGAGAGGAGTTTAAAAGGCTGTGCTCGAGGGGCACGTGTTTCCTGTCTTGAGCTCCCTTCTGACAGCTACTCTGAGACTTGATGCTGTTTCACACCACCATTCATGGGCTCACTCTTACTCCATGCTGTGCTCCTGGAATTGTTTGAAGGAGCCGGTTATCACCTCTGCTCACCATTTCCCAGCATCTATCTGCTCAGCCTCCTTTTTAATTACACCGAACTTTTGATAGCAGAAATCTCTCTTTATAAGTTAGAAATCACATAAGATCTCCACTGCCTCACTATTACTCATGAATGGTGTATGAGAAGTCAATGTCCATGGTAGAAATGTTGCCTTAAAATCTAAATAGGGGAGTAACGCACACATAACCAAGTAAAAACACAGTATCATGAACTAAGCATTAAACTTAGATCCCAGCAAACTGTGTCTGAACACAGAATAAAATGGTGATTGATTCTGAGCAGGTACCAGGCAGGCCAGGACGGGCTTTGTGCTGTGTGAGGTCCCTCCGCCTTGAAGTCTCTCCTCATTGGCCTGGTGCTCACCGAAACTGTGCTTCTGTCTTAATCATCTTTGTGTCCATCAACCATCACTGAATATAACAGTTAAATGAATATGCAAAAGCAAGATTTGGATGCAAAAGAAGTTTGATAAAGATAGTAAAGTTAAGGGACTGGTAAGGTAGTACAGGGGTCAAGGCCCTGACCTCTCATGTGACTGACCCCAGGTTAGTCTCTGATGCTGTGTATGATTCCCTGAGCACCACCAGGAGTGATCTCTGAGCACAGCGGCAAGAGTGAACCCTGAGCACTGCTGGGTTCACTCCAAAATAGCAACAATAAAACCCCCAGGAAAGTTAGAAAGTCAGTCCAAGTTACAGGAGGGTAGTAAGGGCTATACACACTGAACACAGAAAGGGGTCCCCTAGTAGGAGCTCCCACTCTGGGGCCATAGTTACATAGTTGAGAGTGCTGTATAGACTTCGATTCTGTAGTATTTCTCTGATTTGTGTTTTATTTATGATTTGGGGGAGGGTGGTTATTGGTGAATAAGTTTTTTGTTCGAGTTTTTTGTTACTTTTTTTTTTTTGCCAGTGCTGGGCATAGTGCCCAGAGCCACATACACGTAAAGCAAATGCTCAACTACTGAACCACATGGCAGCCTATAGATATAGGTCTCAATATTGTTTTTAAAGCTACGTGTAATGCTAGCCTCTCACTTCCCGTGCCAATTGTATCAGAAGCGCGGGTTTTCTTACTCTTTCATCTTTTAGTTTTTATTCAGCATTTATTTTTTATTTTTTATTTTTTTGCTTTTTTTTGGGGGTCACACCTGGCAATGCTCAGGGGTTACTCCTGGCTCTGCACTCAGGACATATGGGTGCTCGGGGGTGCTCGGGGGACCATATGGGACGCCAGGGATCGAACCCGGGCCGGCACAGGCCGGACGTGTGCAAGGCAAACGCCCTACCCGCTGGGCTATGGCTCCGCCCCTTTATTCAGCATTTATTAAGCAATCACAGTACCCATTTGAATATAACATGGGCCTTGTCCTTAATGAGTCACACATCTAGTAGGGAAGGGAGACAAAGATTGTCAATGTTGTTCGCCATGGTAGAGACATCAATAAAGGTGTCTATAGGATAAGCAATGGTGATGGGAGAAATACTTCAGGAAAGGCCTGCTTGTGGATAAGCCTGTCTGGAGTCTTGATGGGTGAGTAGAAGTTGGCCTGTACAATTATGACATTTCCCTCAGTTTTCTGGTATAGAGAAGTGATGGGAAGGGTATGTCTTACCTAAGCTGCAAAGAATGCAGTGATGGGGCCGGAGTGATAGCACAGCGGGTAGGGCATTTGCCTGGCATACAGCCGACCTGGGTTCGATTCCCGGCATCCCATATGGTCCCCGAGCAACGCCAGGAGTAAATCCTGAGTGTAGAGCCAGGAGTAACCCCTGAGCATTGCCGGGTGTGACCCAAAAAAGAAAAAAAAAGGATGCAATGATGATGGACTGAAAGGAGGGAAGGAGTTGAATTTTCCATCTTTGCAACTCATGCTTTTAATTTTTTTACCACGTTTTAATGCTCTGTAAATCAGATAGTGACAAAAGTGGGGATGGGCAACAGTGCATTTGTTCATCCAAAGTCTTCATGGACATTTAGCCTCTATATTACTCTCGTTTCAGTTTTGATATATTAAGCAACTAATGTTTAGGAAGGAACAAAATAAATGTTAGAAACTTCCAGCGTTAAAGTGCCATTGGTGATTTAAACACCATGCATCTGGTTGAGTTTCTCCAGAATCCAGAAACAGGCTCTGAAAGAAAGATTGGAGAACAGTCTGTACATGCGGGTGCTGGTGCTGCCCCAAGGAAGGCACCTTTAGTTTTATGTGGAGTAAGTCCCCAAGTTAAAAGCATAGCTTGGATAGGTGAGGCCTTTCCATGTATGTTTCTACCCACTGTCGCCTTGGCCTTAGTTTCACTCACCTTCACTGGGCTTCACCGGGTAGGTTCTCTTGGCTTTACTAGGCATATACGGATTAAAAGCTTTGGAGGATGATTTGATATCAGGCAAGACGTGGAGGTTAGGGGAAAGGACCTGAGGCTATGCCCTCTTCATTTAGAGTAATAGCTGTCATGGAGCTCGTTGAGTTCTTACCTCACATTCAGCTTATTTTTTCCCTTAAAAAAAAAGTTCTAGCTGCCAGAGAGATAGAACAGTGGAGATCAAGTACAGCGGCTGAGACACTTGCCTTGTCCACAAACTTGCCCTTCCCATTCAATCCCCAGCACCACATATGGTGTCTTGAGCACCACCAGGATTGATTCCTGAGCACAGGGCCAGGAGTAAACTCTGAGCACAGCAGGGTACATCCCAACCTGCCCTCTGCCTCGAAACTTTGCAATGAAACATTATTTTACACTTAGAGGACCAAGTACGCATTATATTACATTGGTTCTAGTAGTATTTTTGGGTATCAAGACTTTGATAAAAGAGCATCATCTAGAATGGTTTCTCTTTGTTTTCCATTATAATTAAAGTTTCTTTTTGTTTGTTTTTTCTTTTTTTAAAGTTGTTTATTTTGAATTGATTCTGTACCCTATGATTCTGTACACCAATAATGGTATTTGTGTTTATAGAATGTTATTCTAAAAAAATGTTCTTTAGCTTGTTATAGGTTACTGTTAGAGATGGTAATTGGGTAATGTATTGCCTTGCATGTGGTTGACCTGGGTTCTATCTCCAGCATCCCATATCAATGGTATCCCTAGTACCACCAGGAGTGATTCCTGAATGAAGAGCTAGGGGTAGCCCCCGAGTATCACCTGCTGTGACCCCAAAACAAATAAAGATATTGGAAGTACATTGAATCATGTACAATGGATATGAACATCTTTGTCCCTGGTTTTCTTCGTCAGGTTTCGAATATTCAGGCAAGAACAGTTGTGCTGTCCTGGGCTCCCCCTGTTGGACTTTCCTGTGGACCCCACAGTGGCCTTTCCTTTCCCTACACTTATGAGGTTGCCTTATCCGACAAAGGGCGAGATGGAAAATATAAGATTATTTACAGGTAGAGTATGTTTCTATGTGTTTTCTCCATAACTGTGAAATTGGCATCGTTGGGAAAATAGAAAAGCAAAGTAAAGTTTGAAGAGCTCTGCACTTTTCCCACTCTGTAGAGCACTTTAAGGATTAGCGATAATTATAATGTAAAGTGTTTGTTCCAAAGCAGTTGTCACAAATGACTTTTGCAGAGCTTTTGGTGTTGGCAAAATATTCTTTAGTTTTATGTTAGCTTGTCAGTAGAGAAGTAAAGATTTTCCATTGATGTCTTTCAAAGCACAAAAAAGGTGAGTATGACTTAGTTTTGCATTTATAAATCATCTCTTTGACCCACATCTTTTTCCAGTCTGTATTTTTAACACTTCTGCAATATGTTTTCCTTCCATTGCACTCTTCTTACTCTGCTCAGCAGTTTTTGTAACCAGTGAACAGTCCTTGGTGATTTCTTAGCGATGAGATCAGGTCTGACAGTTTTCAGTACTTGGGGGACTGAGATGCAGTTGTTGCTCTGCCCAGTGGTGACCGGAGACCATGCTGCTCCAGGGCCCACACTCTGACCTCACAGCTGCAGGGCAGTGCTACGGGTTTACTCTTGACTCTGTCCCAGGAATCACTCCTGGCAGGCCCGATGGACCATATGGGAAGCTGGGTATTGGACCTGGGCCTACAGAATGCAATGTAAATTCCAAACACTTTGCCCACCCTCCAATTCAAATTCTTTGCTTGCCCCATGTCTGTCATCGTTTGAGTCAGGAGAAAAGGAAGAAGGCTCACTCCCGCTGCTTACTGTGCTGCTCTTGTCCTGTCCTGACTCCTGCAGGAAGCCCCTCAAAGATCTTAGTTTCCTGTCTTGCTCTCTGCTCTGCTATGACCCACCCCCACACTACAGAAACAGCAGGTAGACCCTGCCCCTCCTTGAGAGGAGGACTCCCCAAGAACTCCCACCATACTTTGAATAATATATGATTCTCTTACTACTCCAGCTCAGAACTGTTTGATCCCATTTGAATTGTCCATAGGGAATTAATGGGGACTTTATAACATGATAAGTATCATTTTCCCTCTTCCAACCCTCTGTGTGTGTGTGTGTGTGTGTGTGTGTGTGTGTGTGACACAGTCTCTCTGTGCAGGGTGCCCTCTGGGGTCAGGGACCAGGGAGTGGGCCAGGATACCGCAGAAAACCCAGTTTGATTCACAGATTCCCCAGTATTTGAGTTTGATTTTCAACAGATGATGAAAATGCATAAACTTTGTACAGCATTTTTGTGTTTCATCTTTCCGAATTTAAACTAGACCTGCCCATTTAAACTTTTAAACATACAGTGCAGGTCAGATAGCTGAGCTGCAAGCAGTACATGCGGCTTTGGTTTGAAACAATTTCAGGTTTATAAAATATTGCATAGTAGAGATCAGGAAGCACCTTCAGTCGCTCTTCACCCTACTTGCCTTAGGCTTGGAGCGTCATTCTCCCTGGTGCGTTGTTCTCTCGATCTCCTTTCTTCCCATTTGTTTCATGTATGATGAACCTTTACCATTAATACTTCAGTCTGTTTCCTAAGAATAGTGGTATTTCTAAGTAGCCATGATGTAGTTGTCAACTTGCTGCAGCTACCATGATAGACTTCTTCAGTCTATATCCGTATTGCAGTTTGCTTAGGCGATGGAGCTGGTGCCGCTTATACGGTATTTCCTGTTCCTCTGTATAGATCCTCACTTGGTTGTCATGTCCCTTTAGCCTTCTTTAATTTGAAACACTTGGCAGAATTTCTTTGTTTTTATGGTGTTGCTGATATTTTTTAATTCTGTCATGTACACATGCACATGCATATCTCTTACTTTAATTTTGGGGGTGTACAAGGGACCGAACCCAGGGCCCTCACATTTTCGGAGCGTGTGTATTATCCAGCACTTAAAACTTTCAATGGAATGTTCCCAAATTACAACTTCTGATTATAGAAATTTGGTTTTGTTTTCTGATGGTACCTGGTGGTATTCAAGGCTCACTAATGGCAGTGGGGGAAGGGGGCGGGAGGGGGGGGGAGGGGGAACCATATGAGGTGCTGCAGATTGAACCCACGTCAGCTGTGTGCAAGGCAAGCTCCTTGCCACTGTACCATCTCACTGACCACTGTATAAGTGGTTTAATTTTGTATAAAACATCCATGTATTGGTCTGTGGGGAAGCAAATTATGATTTCTTCAAGAATTAGATGGTGAAGTAGGTAGTTGGAACTCTTGCCAAGGTGAATCTGGGAGTTCCTCTAGTTGACAGCTGGTAGTTGTTTAACTTACACTCATCCATAGTTGATGGCTGGTACAGTTATTTAACATACCCTCATCTGTCTGTTTGATTTGCTCAGCTGACTGTTCTTTTTCAAGTCTTTTATGGATTTATATTGAAGAAGTAATAAAACCTTTTTTGGATTTCATTTGTGAAATAACCTTGCCATTTTCCAGATCTAGGGATGACATCATGAAAAGGAATCTTGGTTTTCTATTCCAAATAACCAATAATACCAAATAAGAAAATTTATTCTGTTTTGGGGTTGAATCAGACATAACAGTTCATGAAACACTGGTTCACGATTGTGAGATCCAAATGCAAAACCTGTTTTACTTTTGAAGCTGAATCATTGACTAATGATTTTTTTTCTCTGCAGTGGAGAAGAATTAGAATGTAATCTGAAAGATCTCACGACCAGCAACTGATTACCATGTCAGGTGAGTATAGATCCGAAAATGGAACTGCACTGGAGAGTTCAGATTGCCTGCCTTAATCAGGTTTTCTTTTAGAAGTATTTGTTTCCAAATCTTGTTCCAATAAAAAACTGAAAATATGTTGCGGTTTAAAAAAAAAAGTAATTGGTTCATGGAAATTAGCTGACCAGTCATTGCAGTACCTTTGACTCACTGCCCACTCACTAGCATTCTGTGCCCAAGGATACAAAATTAGCAATACACAGAAGTGCTGCTTCATTTTTCTAAAGCTATTTTATTGATTGAAGTATACTTTATTGGGTTAGATATACAGATTCAAAGTTGTTGATGATTAAGTTTCAGTCATGTACCGTTCCCGTCACCAGTGCACATTTCCCACCACCAATATCCCCAGTTTTCCTGCTGCCTGCTCCCCCACCCCGCTCCTCACAGGCTACCTCTATGGCTGACTCTCTCTCTCTCTCTCTCTCTCTCTCTCTCTCTCTCTCTCTCTCTCTCTCTCTTTCTCCCTCTCTCCCTCGCCCTCTCCCACCTCTCCCATATTTTTATTTTCCTTTTAGGATTTATAATACTGTTACTGATAGGGTATCACGCATATCACTCTACCTCCTTTCAACACTCAGTTTTTGTCCAGAGTGATCATTTCCAACTTTAGTTCTCCTGGTGGTCCCTTCTCTGTCCTAACTGTGACTCTGCCTCCTTTGTTTGGAGTTTGGGTTGGCCATACGCATGCCAAGCAACCTACCTATTATACTATCTCTCTGGCTCCAAAGTGCTTCTGGTAATAGAAAAAGTAGAACTGAGTTTTAAACACTTAATTTTAATTTAAATAGTTTCTGTGAACTTAGATTCTGTGATAATGTTATTGTTTTAGTCTTACAAAAATTAAATTTTTCAGCAGTTTTAAACTAAAGACCACACACGTATAAACTGTGTTCTGACTAAATACCTAAAGTTCTTCCCATGTTGCAAGAAGACCTTTAAACCTTAAAACACAAAGAGGTTTTGAAATAAGAAAAACAAATGGTAAATTAACTTTGACAAAAATATACCCAATTTGGTAAAAACATGAGTTTTTATAAACTGATTATGTGCTTTCCGTAGTTGCTGTGTTTTTTACCGAAATCTCTATCGTAACTGCTGAAAGTTGGAGTTAGCCAACAACAGACCTATGAGAAAGAAAGTATTAACCACATTTACAGAGCTCACTTGATCATTTAAAGATATACTCTCATCCTTCCATTTGTATCTGTTTGCATTTATGTAGATTTCTAAATGTGCACCTTAACATGTTTTAATTCAAATTTGTTTTCATTTTACTTTAAGTTGACCAGAAATTTTAACTGTAATAATATATTTAGAGCTGGAGAAACAGCATTGGGCTAAGAAAATGCTTTACACACTATAGGCGCAGGTTATGTCCACAGCACTGCATGGTCCCCAATACTGCAAGATATGATGCCCCCCCACAAAGCCCTTAAAATAATATGTGTAGTAAAAGAGTCTCCTTTCTTCAATTGTGTACAAAAAATTATGTGACAAAATTACAGGTGTCGATCATACAATCTATATTACATTTCCCCAAATTTAATTCATACCACATTTTTCTTTTTTGATGGAATGGAGCCAGAGTAACTTAATTGCTATAATGTTGACGTGTGTATTATATGTAGTATGTTTTATGAGGCTTGAGTTGTAGTCTGCTTGTGACATAAATTAACTATTCTACTTTGGCCAGTAGAATAGTGGCCAACACTATTCATGATTGGTGAAGTATTCAGTGTATATCCTATTAGCTGCTCTCGTATTTAAAGCTAAGTCTAAAAAAGGCATTTTCTCTTCATTCATACAAGGCACATCTGCTTAGCTTTTGTGCAGGTGAACTCTTGCAATCATCTCTTCTTCTAAATAAAAATTTAAAAAGAAACTTTTTTGAATGAAACTTTCAGATGTTGTATTAACTGTCTTCGTCCCAGCCATATTAAACTTTTCGCACAATCTGCACAAATAAAAAGATTTACATCATTTGTGAAGCTAAGATGGTAATAGAAATAGATTAATCATATTTCCAAGCACTTGATTTAACAACACCAGAAAATGTAACACCACATAGTGAGCCATGTAAATATTTTCCTTTATTCATTAACAATTATTTTGTTTTCCCACTCTTTAACAGTTTATTACTGCTTTATTGATTGCCAGTTCCTTCATGACCTAATAATGCCTTTTTAAAAGAATTCATTATCATAGTCAGCCATTATTTACTATCCAGGCTGTTGTTTCCTTTTATTTAAGTCTCACAAAGTCTAAGAGCACTTTAGATCACTTACTCATCAGTTCTTTTTACTGCCAAATCCTATGAATACCTTAAATTTGGGTCAGTGAATGAATTAGTTCTCTTCTTTTTATAATTCAGACTTTCTCCTGACATACCTGGAGCCCCACAATCATAGTTTCTATCATGACACAGACATGACACATACATGTATAATCTAAGGTACCAATTCTTTGGTCTAGAAAACAGTGTTTTCAGGAAATTCTGTAACACTCTGGTATTTACAGAAATTTCAAGTCATTTTTGAAAAAATCCTTTCCTAATGATAAAATCTAATCCAGATTTTAATTGTTTCGTTTTTTTTTAATCCTGTGGTGATAGTACTGGGGGGTCAGAGTGACAATTTCTGGTTCTCTAGGGCTGTTTGATGCCAGGAATTGAGTGCAGAACCTGTAGGCAAGGCGTTGCCTTACCATTGAGCCACATTTCTGACCCCCATACTGCAGTTGACTGCCTTGTCTAGTCCTTTTGCTATATAGACTATTCATTTTCTTTCCTTATACACAGTCCTTTTTTCAAGATAGCTAAGAGTCATAACAATTCTGGTTCTTAGATTTTGCTTTCTCTGACTTGAATTACTTTAACAAACCAGCCTGATATGAGAATTTGGAAAATGAATTAATGGCTATATCTCTTACTAATTGCAAAAGCAAGCCATTTAAATATTTTTTTGCACTAGTTTCCTCATTTAGTAAGTGAGGGTAGTATTATACCAGTCTCAAAAAATGGTATGAGAGCAAATAAATATATGCATGAATATAAGTCAGTCATAGAATATATCATGTATATGTACCTGATATAAGCCAACGTATTTTAAATAATCAACCTAATGTAAGCCTATATAAAATATATATCAATAAAAGTATGTTAATATTTTTGTTCATTTTATATTCTTTTGCCAAGGTATTTCCATACTCTTAAAAGTAAGGCTGCATGAGTTGGGTTCCTTAAACTTATAGTTAGAGCATATCACTATTTTATTGGAGTAAAGATAATTGGCACTTAAAATTTGTAAAAGGGAGTGAAAATATATGCAGTTGAGTTGGCATTATAAAAGCTTCAGTTCTTGGAATGTAAATTTTTATCAAATAAAAATATAATCAAAGTCACCTAAAAGCCTTCAAAAAGACAATGTCGATATAATTTCCTTAGTTGATTTTTTCTTCTAAAACTTAAAAAATTGTCTTTACTGAACAGCTACAAAATAAGGATTAGCAACCAGTCTGACACAGTTTGATTAAGAGCTGCAGAATTCTCCATTCGAATTATTTTAGTAGAATGAGAGGTTACGTTCTTTCTCATCTTGCCCTGAAGTCTCACAGGGATTTCCGTTCTTAGATTTCTTGCTGGCTTTGATTTTTCCATTCCAATTCCATCCCCTTCGTTCTGACTATTCAGTACCTTTTTAAATACTTTTTTCTCATTTTTAATTTTTTTTCTCCCTCACGTTAGTGTTATAGTAAGCTCACCAATCAGACAATTTTAGCAGCAGGCTGTGCCTCTGTAGTGGAGTGCTGTCACTGAGCTGTCTGATGCATGATATCAGTTACCAGGCAAGAATAGCTCTGGACGTCTTGCCATCCTTTCTCTGTTACTGGAAACGGCTTATTAAGAGACTAATGGCATCTCTCTCTGTGGGAAGATGGCGCTTGACTACATGACTCTGAGTGCTGAGTCTCTCAACTCGCAAGAATGATTAGCATTGAGCTAAACAGAGCATTTCCACCCAGGTCATTCAGTTCAGCAGGAAAAGAAGTTCGGGTTTGAGGGCAGTTTGTGGCCATACCTCAGGGGAAAGCAGAATCTTGTGTATGGACGGGTCTGCTCCAGCTCCTGTGTTTGTGGCTGTTTCTCCTGCCCTACCTATTTCCAGGACATGTATTTCCTGCTGAAAATATGTGTCCTAGAATATTTCAATTTTAAGGGATTTTTTCCTTCACAATTTGTGCTATTGTGTGTGTGTGTCCGCACACACACGCACATTATTGCTACACATCTATCCAACAATTTTTTTTTCTTCCCTAGTGATTATGTAAAATAATCTGCCTTTACTTTGTTGATTTGAAAAACTTAGGCATTGAGTCTTGGTTAACTTTTTATCTAAGTTATTACTTTTACATTTGTCACTGACTTCTCGGGAGAGTTAATAATGGTTAAATATGGCAACTCAATTTGTGGTTGTGAAAATACAATTATTTGATGCTTCCACACAGAATACTGTTTTTTGTATTATATAAAGCCACAAATAGAAAATTTTATTATGAGAAAAATTGTACATGTGCTGTATGTATATGGTTTTGACTATACATTGAGGAAGAAGAAATGAGAAAAAATGCATAATTAACATTTTATCATATTTATAGTAAGCAGGTTTACATTGACATATCACTTATTTTTACGTAAGCAAAGAGGAGCATATTTTTCACTGGTACTTCATCATTCATACTGACATTGAAATAACCATTCTTCTGTGGGAATAAAGAATTTGTTTTTATCAATGAATAGGAAAAGCGACAGTTTAAATGTTGATGAATAATAATTTCATGATTCAAAGTGATTTTCCAGTCAGTGACATAAACAGTTTGCGAAGAAGTTGCCCATAGATGATATCATGCAATAGCTTTTCCCAGAAAAATGGTGTGATGTAACATTTCCAAAACTATGGTTGACCAGCTCAGCACAGAGTTACAAAATTGGTGTTATTGACCAGAAACTGTGGGTCCCTACTGAGTTAACAATGTGCTGGAGGAAACTGGAGGCAAAAATTTTGAAATTCATGGGGCACCTGTTTCATAAGCATTAGACATTTAAGCTGAAACAAATGTGAAAACCCTACACAAATTTAATGTATTATTAGAAAATGGATATTCTTCTTTCCAGGGATACATGCAAAAGGAATTCAACTGTTTTGATTTTTGAGTCTTAGAAAACAGATCCTTCTATCATATGATATTTACAGGTAGCAAATATCACCATCTTGTGAAAAAATAACATTCTTAAAAATGTAGCATTACTTCTCAACACTTTCCTATCCAAGTTTTTGGTAAAAACAACTGGTTGGTATTGCAACTGATTGCACCTATTTACCAATCAACGGAATTGACTAATGTAGTCATAGGATAGGACACATAGATATTTTGTTAAACTTCAGGTACTGTACTTAAGGCATATACATTGTCTTATAAATGGATCTTGTTTACCTAGTACTTTTACCACTACAAAAGAATTAGCTGTAGTTTTGGTATTTTGCTTTTAAATTTTAACAGCAGGGAAAATAGCTCCTTGTGATTTGTGTAACCTCAGATTTTCAACTGTCTCAAACTGTTGGCTTCTGCCAGTCAGGCTATTTTTCCCTCAGTCATCCTCCCAGCCAGGCTGCCAGGGCCCTCCTCCATTACTCTTGTTTCTCCCACCTAATTACTGTGGATTTCAGACTCCAATAATCTCACAGAATTAAAACACAGACATGGCTGAGTTCAAGTCCACTGCTGGTATCTCCCTGTAGTCCAGTCTGCAAGGACTTCACAAGCTCTTTCCAGCTTCTTTTCCTCTGCTCTCTTATCCTGACGTTTTTTGGCATTATTTTTGTGAGCCCAGTCTACAAGGTATGACACACATTAGTTGGCAAATGTCTGGTGATTGCAAAGATTCTTATTTGGACCCTCAGTGGGCAAAGTTCTGGAACACAACTGAGCTAACTACACGTCTCAGTCCTGAGGTGGCAGTTGAAAATGGTTGCTGTCTGCAGTGCATAATACCTGCCCCACCCAAAGCAGAGCTGCTCTCACCTTTATCTGTTGACTTCCAAGCATATATGTCTTTCCGTGTTCTGCTTTTTAAGAAAAGCTAAACGGTTTTTGTTTGCTTGTGTGTGTGTGTGTGTGGGGGGATGGTGTATCTCCTGGCAGGTGACTCATAGTGCCAGGGATGGAAGTTGGGCTGTTTCATGCACACTTTGAGCTCCCTCCCCAGCCCCATCATTTTTATTGAATGCTTTTCAAGGAATCTCCAAAATTAACACTTAAACTTATTTTCACAGAATTAACCAACCTCTTAGTTACCTGTCACCCTCTGCTCCTCTTTACCTCCATAGTTATTTTGAAGACTAGTCCAGGCAGTATAGTATTCTACTTGTGAACTGCATTATCCAAAACAACCAAGTATAGTTCCTTAAAGTCTTTAAAATCAAGAATCTGTTTCCATTTCTTCAGTTAGTTGTAATCAGAATGTGAACATCAATGAATGCTCTCTTTAACTGCCCATTATTTTTTTTATTCATAAATTTTTTTCCCTCCATTCCTTTTCCTTTTTTTTTTTTTTTTTTTTGCTTTTTTGGGTCATACCCGGCAATGCTCAGGGGTTTCTCTCCTGGCTCTGCACTCTCAGGAATTACTCCTGGCAGTGCTCGGGGGACCATATGGGATCCCGGAATCGAACCTGGGTCAGCACAGGCCTGCCACATGCAAGGCAAACGCCCTACCCGCTGAACTATCACTCCGGCCCCCTTTTTCCTCTTTGTAGCATGTGTGTGGGGAGAGTTTTTCCTCATGTTTTTTTTCTCCATCCCTTTTTCTTTTGCAGCATATGTGTGGGGAGAATTTTTTCTCACACATTATTTTGTAGTTTGAATGAGGCTGAGTCTGTCCCTGCAATGTACTTAGTGTGCTTTTCTGGATTACGTCATCACCTAAAGTGATGATGAGGTTTAGTCAGATACAAGTTCAATTTTCTGGCGAAAGTTTCATAGTGTTATGATCTCTGAAGGCTGCAAATGTCTGTTTGGCCCTTTGTGATCATCACTGCCAGTGTCCTGTAATTTATAGCTGACTGTATGATGACTCTCCTTCCATCTCCATTCCCATATGTCTTGGGCCAAATGCAGCCCATGAATTGGAGTTGGAGAAATCTGATCCGTAAGTTAAAGCTGGATCCCTGCCTATGTTTGTGTCCCTCTAGATTCATCTTATGTAACTGGCTCCCATTGAGCTTGTCCTAATTACATGGAAACGATCTTGTAAATGTACCGTTCAATTTTTTTTTTTGGGGGGTCACACCCACCAATGCTCAGGGGTTACTCTTGGCTCTACACTCAGGATTTACTCCTGGCGGTGCATAGGGGACCATATGGAATGCTGGGGAATCGAACCCGGGTCAGCCACGTGCAAGGCAAATGCCCTACCAGCTGTACTATCGCTCCGGCCCTAATTTTATATTTTCTTATACCTATTCACAGTGAATGCAAAGCAGAAAGCATTTCTTTCATCAGGTTGGGTGGAGAATATTCTTTTTTTAAATAAGTATTTTTATTATACCACCGTGAGATATACAGTTACAAAGATGTTCATATTTGGGTCTTGGTCATACAGTGTTCCAGCACCCATCCCTCCACCAGTGCCCATCTCCCACCACCAATGTCCCTAGTTCCCTCTCCCTCCCCCAGCCCACCTCCATGGCAGGTTCTTTATTTCTTTCCCTTTCTCTCTATCTCTTTCTCTTTTCCTTCCCTTCCAGATTGCGGATTACAGAACATACATTAAAGGGGTGTCATGTGTATCTTTTGCCTGTATTTAATGCTCAGTTTTAGGTTGGTATTAGTACTTTCGACAATTGTTACTACACTGTTCCATTTTCTGTCTTACCTAGCCTCTGACGGGTGAAGAATATTCTAATAGTAAGCATTCCACCAAAGGTCAGAGTGTCTACCCCCAAGACAACTAAGTGAGCTACCTAGTCACTAGATATTTTGGAAAATAATCATGTCTCTTGACATGCCAGGTCTCTGAATTTTCTGTGAAGAATTTTGAGGAGTAAGGACTGTGGTAGTTTTCCTATAATATTGATTTTTTTTTCCCACTGTTATATTCATTGACAGAGCAAGGGGAAATGGTTTCCTGGGTAGAATGAGTGAGGACTACAGACAATACAGTGTAGCATTTAAATTTTCCAGTTGAGATCAGTTGCTCTAACTTTTTAGCTGTGCAGCCTTTAGCAAACTTCCTCCCAATTCTCTAGTATTAGTTTTCTTCTCTCTTCAATAGGGCCTCATAAAAAGATGTCTTAGAAATCAAAGGCCTGATACAGACTTTTAAAACTATTCTAAATAGTGTAATCCTTGCATCTTTTTTAGGCAGCAAAGATTCTTTGTTTTATTTTGTTTTGAGGATCACACCTGGCAATGCTCAAAGGCTGCTGACTTCTGACTTGGTGCTTGGGACCACTCCCTATGGTGCTCAGGGACCTTGCAGTGCTTGCTGGGTTTCAAATGCAGGTCTTTCACATGCAAAGCATGCACACTTGCCCTTTGAGCGATCTTCCTAGACCCCTGTAGTTTTCTTTATAAGATTATGTTTTAACATTACTTAAATGTCCAACATTTTAAAGAAGGAAGAGTAGAGAGGAGGATGCTAAAAATTAACTAATCCTATTTTCTACTGTTAGAAGAGAGTATTTAGGAGCTTTTCTCCACATGTCTCTGGAGATACAAGTCGAGTGTTGAGCCAAGCCTTTCAGTGTGCAGATGTACAGCTTTAGTATTGGCTCAAGTGCAAGAGATGAAGGTTTCCATAGGTAAACTGCCCCAGAGCATCCTTGAGTTAGGACACACTTGATAGTCGCACCTTGTTATTCTTTTTTAACAGTTACAAAAATGTTCATGTTTGGGTTTACAGTGTTCCAGCACCCATCCCTCCACCAGTGCCCATTTCCCACCACCAATGTCCCCGATTCCCTCCCCTCTCCCTTAGTCTGCCTCTATGGCAGGTTCTTTATCTCTTTTCTCTCTTTCTCTCTTTCTTACTCTCTCTCTTTCTCTTTCTCTCTTCCTTCTCTTACATATTGTATATTGTAATACATAGAGGTTATCATATGTATCTTTTTGCCTATATTTAATGCTAGGTTCTATGTGGTAATTGCACTTTCGACAATTATTGGCACACTGTTCCCTTCTCTGTCTTACCTAACCTCTGCTCCCACACGCTTGTGATATTTTCCACCTTTGACAAGACCTCCTGATCCACGTTTTGTCTGACCTTGGATATTGGTATCATAATATGTACATATATATATTTATGTCATGGAAATAAATGCAGTCATTCTGTATCTGTCTCTCTCCTTCTGGCTTATTTCACTCAACATGATCCTCTCATGTCCATTCATTTATAGGCAGATTTCCTAACTTCATTTTTCCTAACAGCTGCATAGTATTCCATTGTGTAGATGTACCATAGTTTCTTTATCCAGTCATCAATTTTCGGGCACTCTGGTTGTTTCCAGGTTCTGGCTATTGTGAATAATGCTGCTCTGAATATAAAAGTAGGGATGGTGTTTCCGCTGCATGTTTTTGGCTTCCCAGAGTATATTCCTAGGAGTGGTATGGCTGGGTCAAATGGGAGTTCAATTTCTAGTCTTTGGAGGAATGTCTATATAGTTTTCCAAACAGACTGTACCAGTCTGCATCCCCACCAACAATGAATGAGAGTGCCCTTTCCCGCATCCACGCCAGTACTTGTTCTTGCTCTTTTGGAGCACCTTGTTATTCTTGAACATCATATTTCTACCTAACTAATTTTCATTTTGTGAACAGTCCAGAGATGATATTCCTTCTGCTGTTTCTACTTCTGTATTCTATACAGCCTCTGTTTCTCACCTCTCCTTGCCCGTGGCTCCCAACTCTTTCTCTTGCAGTCAAAGTGTGTGACTTGCTGGGTTTTAGACTGTGTCTTCGGAGCACATTCTGGGGGTTAACATTTATTTCCATATGTAGCAGACTTTTCTAGTCAGTTGACTCTGCCTGTCTGATATGGGGCTGGTGGTTCAGACCATTAGTGGAAGAGAGAATACTTGGGGGAGCACTTCCCACCTAGGGAGGGAGCGGAACTGTCCCCCCAGAAGTGCTGACGAAAAGCAGGTAAGAAATAGAGTCACCGTGTTCATCACCTAAGAAATTCTACTTTATGGAAAGTCCTGGTACGAGTCTAAGATGAAAAGCCTGGTCAACTGTGATGGACCACTGCCACTCACTCACTGATTGTCCGTTTGGTTTCAGGGTGTATGCCATGTACAATTCTGTGAAAGGCTCCTGCTCCGAGCCTGTCAGCTTCACCACTCACAGCTGCGCGCCGAGTGCCCCCTTTCCGCCTAAGCTGGCACATAGGAGCAAGAGCTCAACCTTGCAGTGGAAAGTGAGTAGATCTAAGTGTGGGACTAGTCTGAAATCTGTAGCCACGTAATGTTATTTCAGTAATGTCTGGCTTTCTTCTTAGTCATTGTGAAACATTTTGATGGGATCAAAAGTTACATCTTTCTTTAAAAATAGGCAAAGGATGGAAAAGGGAACTGCAATATCCAGCTTTAGGTTTCTTTACAGAGGAACAGACTGGGTTTATCTCTTAGAAAAATGGGCAGTATTTTATAAGAAATATACTTAAGGTATCTAAGTATCATTTTTCTGAGGGTTTCATTCCTTTGAAGAACAATAAGAGATCTTAGTAAACAGGTTTCATGAAGAAAGAGATAGGCATAAAGTAATCTTAAAGTTCTCTTAGCTGTTTCCAAATGGTGACTAAAATAAATCATGTTTAAAATTATAGAATGTTTCATGGCATAAGTAGCATTAAAACTTCATTATCTCTACAAATTTGGTCTTGGAATTACTATTATGACAGAATTATATCATACTTTTCATTTAATGCCATTTACTCTTCACTCATGACTTTTGCTCAAAAAGAAGCTGTCATTTGTCATGTTATAATTGTGCATTTTCTAGAAAATAAATTGTTACAGATCTCTGTAGCAATTATTTCTGTGATCTTACAATTTTGAAATGCAGTTTGAAATTGAAATATGTAGCAATAGAAATATAGATTGATAATATTTGGGGGAGAATGTAATATGTGAAAAAAATATAAGAACACTAGAGACGGCCAGTGCTGGAGAAGTTATATTTTATCTTTTTGTTCCTTGAGAATGAACTTTGTCTAGGGACTGAGAAAAAGCAGTTGAGGATAGTGATTAGCAACCACACATGGGCTTATAGAGACCCCTCTCGCGTGAGCAGCTGTGTTTTCAAAGCCAATGGCCAGCAGTGACTGTGTTCTTTTTTGACAAAGACAAAGTTTCAAATGGCTTAGAATCTGAACTATTTTATTTTCCTTCCTGGCTTCCAGGGATAATCCAGGTCAGTGATTCCCCACCTTTTCAGAGTTTTAACACCCAACTAGTCATCATTAATTTAGTTCCTTGGAGCATATACATCCATTTTTAAGTGTGCCCTATATTTATATATAAACATACATAAGTATTTCTTAAGGAAATAATGAAAACCTATTTTGTTTGGAAAATATAAGACATCTTCCTGAGATCGCCAAAGGGCCCCCTTTTGGCATATAAGGGGGTCTTAGAAACTTAAAGTTGGGAATCACTGATACATAAGTCTGCTTAAAGGCTGGATTAAATTCAGACCTCAGCAGACCCAGAAAACAGATTCTTAGGAAAATGTTTCAGCCTCAACTTTTATACTTAACTTGCTTCTTAAAATGATCCCAGAGGAAGTTGGGCACATTGTCTGTGTCATGGTCGAGGTGGGAGGAGAGCAGCTTTGTCTCTTTGTGGGGCACACTTGATGGCTCTTGGAGGGCCCACTCTACGTTGAACTGACTTGTGGTAGTGTTGGAACAGGGAAGTACAGGAACTATCTAGGGCTTTTCTCCTGGGAAAAGAATGGAGGACTCTCTTGGCATTGTTTATCAGTCATCTAGGTAGCTCCTAAGTTTCATCTGTGATCATCTTTCTCTAATCTTGTTTTATTATTTTTTTAGGCACCAAATGACAATGGTTCAAAAATCACCAACTACCTTTTAGAATGGGATGAGGTAAGCATATTTTCACGGTCATCTTTGTAAAACCCCATTTCAAAAATAAAATGACTAAATGGTTCTATTTCATTCTTTTTATATGATGTGTTAAACAGGGAGAAATAAATATAAGTACAGAAAAAATGTAAAGTAATAGGTATTGACTATGAAAAATGAAAATGATATCTCCATGAATTGTGTATTAAATATGTTGGCTTATTTGCAAGACGGGTCTGATCTATTTGTAATCTCTAGTATCTAGACAGCCATTAATTAGTGCTAATAATTGATTGCTTTGTCATCTCAGCTGCCCAAGAATATCCTGCATTGATAGCCAGTAGGATAAACCATACTGGCTTTGGAAGCATAATTTGTTTTTCCTTTTTTGAATGACACGTTTGTACTTTGGCATTGCACCATCTGGAAGAGTAAAGCAGTCGATACATCGTGTCAGACTAGACCATGACAGGTCTGGTCTGTTGCCGCTTTTGTCATCAGAAGCCCTTGAGGGTACCCATGATGTAGTTTCCTTGTTCTTTAGGCCACTGTGTGCTCTTTGGTGGGTTACGTACTATACTTCTGGCCTTGTTGGTGCTCCTACAGAATCTCAGGCTAAAAGTCCATATATGTGGACTTAAGAACTCCTGGGGTAAAACACACGGCTGATACAGAAGTTTCTAGATCAGCCGTGTTTTTTACCCCTATCTATCACTATCACTATCCTCCCATTGATCATCTATTTGCTAGAGCGGGCACCAGTAATATCTCCATATGTCCTGTCTCATGCTAGTAGAACCCAAAGGCATCCGCTTGCTCCAGGAACATAAAGAGCCTCAAACCATTATATTAGGTCATGGGAATGACCTAATATAAATGTTACTGGTATTTGGCATATCAAATACAACACGAGCAGCTTGCCAGGCTTGCCGTGTGGGTGGCATACTCTTGTAGTCACCTCTAAATAAAGCATTTATTGATGAACCTTACGGCCCCTAACAGTCACGCAAGCCGGGCTATAATAGTCTGGTCTGCTGGGTGGAGTTGTGCCGAGAGGGAAGTCCAGATGTGGAAATGGTGGCCCCCATGGAGTGGGGGAGGGAGCGTGTCTGGCTTGTTGTGAGGCTCTGCTAGGGTGGCAGGCCAGGGCTAGAACCCGCCATGCCTCCCGGGCGCCTCATCAGCAGCTGGGCACAGGGAGAGCAGGTAGCAGCTCTGCCCCATGTCTGAGAGTCTCTGGTTCAGAATACCTGGGCCGGATTGAAAAAAAAACTGCTGCAGGGTGGGTGTTGATGATCCAGGCTATGATAGTCTGGTCTGCTGGGTGGAGTTGTGACAAGTGGGAAGTCCGGATGTGGAAAATGGCGGCCCCCATGGAGTGGGGTGTCGTCTGGCTTGTTGTGAGGCTCTGCTGGGGTGGCAGGCAACGGCTAGATCCCGCCATGCTCCCAGGCGCCTCATGAGCAGCTGGGCACAGGGAGAGCAAGTAGCAGCTCTGCCCCATGTCTGAGAGTCTCTGGTTCAGCATACCTGGGCCGGATTGAAAAAAAAACTGCTCCAGTTTTACTCCAGGAGTTCTTAAGTCCACATATATGTTTAACCTTTGTTTTAACTTTTTTGTGATTGAACAAGCCATCTAATGATTTAAGACTGGGAATTTGGGGAGAAATGAAAGTTAAATGTGTAACTTAACTATAATGGATTGAAAGATTCAGGACAGAGATTATGCAAAATGTGTCTTGTCAAGTGTGAAAAAAAATTAAAATGAAATCGCTCTTCCTGCAGAATCATATTTCCCATCTGTATTACATCTGAGCAGCGAGTTCCCAAACAACAGTCTTTTGTTCTTAGAATTCTTGTGAGTTGTTTCTTTATACAGATTGGTAAAATCTCAATCTTAACCAATGCTCTTAACCAATCAGAGTCTTAACCAAAATCTTAACCAATTTCATGGAATGGATAGACTTCGTTTAAGGTGGCTTGTTTAAAAAAGTAAAAATACCCCTGATGGCTCTCCGAGAAAGAGATTTCTATTTCTATAGTGACTCAAGAGAATTGGAGAAGAATGTGGCTGCCCTGTAAGCTATAGTAACTTCTGCCTGTGTTTGCTTCTTTATGAGGATCTGTGAGTTTAACAAAAGTCTTTTTGACATTTGTTTGTGTGTTAGTTTATTGCACTGACTATGGTTTCTCTGGTGTTTAAGACTTTGTATTAGGGTACATTTTAGCAGTAAACAGGAAGGGTTTTTTTTTCTATTTCAGATAAACTCTCAGGACACTCTGTGCGTGTGTGTGTGTGTGTGTGTGTGTGTGTGTGTGTGTGTGAGAGAGAGAGAGAGAGAGCACTCTGGCAACACTGTGTATGTGTCTCTGTGTGTGTGTGTGTGTGTCTGTGGTTTTTCTCTGTTTCTCTGCCTTGGATTCTAGCCTCGTGAGTTAAGTAAGGCAAGAGAAATTAGAGTACTTGAGTGGGAAACTTCCAAGGAAAGCCCAGGTGGTGCCGGAAATGGTAACAGTGACTCAGTTGCTGGCCTGCTTCCTTTGAATGTGGATTGAAAGTATCCTAGCCTGGTGCTCAGCAGAAATATGGAACCACCTAGATGGAAAGGGAGAGACCTGGTCTTATAATCGTTTATAATCAATAGTAATTAGGAGGAAGTTGTGACCACAGAATAGTCAACTGTTTGTTTTCCTTCTGCCTAAAACTCTTTCAACTTCCATCTTTTCTTACTCCCTTGTTAATTCTGATTTCTAATTTCCTCGTTATTCTTTTCTCCCACCTGTTACTTCCTGCCAGAGTTAAGTTTTGATACGTTGGCTTTCCTATACATAAATCTTTGTCCAACACGGGAATCCCTTTGTTTCCTGTGCCTCAATAATAGGATAGCCTCAATAATAACTTCTGGAAAAAGCTTTGAGCTACAGCCACTTTCAAGTGCTCTTTTGGTGCAGTAGCTTCCTGGAAGCAGAGGCTACGGAAAAAACCCTGAAAGTGTGTTTTAGGAAATGTGGATTATGTTGGAAGTTTCAGACAATACTGGCCCCTCTGTCAGCTTTTGTGCTTTTAAGTTATTTACACTGTCTCCAAACTGGGCGGTAAAGCATAGACTGTCCCCTATGGCAGGAGAGTATTTGAGATTCCTTTCCTCTGCTGCTAACCATTTCTCTTATTAGCAAGTCTGGGATCAGTGATGTTTCCTGGTATCTCAACACTCTTCCCTTTCCTGTGAGGGACTTGTAGCAAAAAGAAAGAATATGTCCTTGGAAAATCCTTAAAAGCTAATAGAATGCTATCTTCATGTACTATGGAACAGAAATGATTTAACCATGTGCTTTCCAATTTTTTTTCCATTAAGTAGCATCTTTGCTTTATGTCCCCTCCTGCCCCACCCCCTTCCATGAGGACTGCCATTTGGTTCCCTGGCAGTGAGAATGAAAGTAATATCAGCCGACTCATTCTTGCTCATTTTATCAGTTTCCCAAGTAGAGTTGCTGACAAAGCAGTCTTGACAGTCTGTTTCTATTAGTCACCGACAGTCCCACCCGGAGTGATCCCTGAGCACAAGAGTCAGGATAAAGCCTGCCCCGAGCACTGATGAGTGTGACCCAAATAACAATACAAAAAAAATCATTGTACATCTCTTAATTTTTGCATTAAAGGGAAAGTGACCCAGAGTAATGCATTTTTTTGCATTAAAGGGAAAGTGACCCATAGTAATGAGAAACTAAGAATGGAAAGCGTAGGGTGCTCTGGCCCCCCTTCAGTGACTTTGTGTAACTGAGAGAGGTGTGGTGTTCCTGGCCCGTGCTGCCTTTCGTGGTGACTCTGATGAGCTGTAGCACTGGCACATAGAGCCTGGGACTGGCCCTACATTTTTTATGGCCTTTCAGCACTGTTTTCCATCTTTGAGAGATCCCACTTAATGAGCAGCAAAGCAGAAGGCCATTTTCAGGCAGATTTCTTCTTTTTTTTTTTTTCTCTTTGGGTCACATCCCAGTGACAGGAATAACAGAGGTTATTCCTGTCCTCTTGACTCTGCACTCAGGAATTACTCCTGGTGATGCCCTGGGGACCATATAGGATGCTGGGGATTGAACTCCGGTCGGCCGCATGCAAGGCAAACACCCTACTCGCGGTACTATTGCCCCAGTCCAGGTAGATTTCCTCTTGATTATTAGAGGAGGCATCTTTGCATTTTAATTTCTTTCTGATCATCGTGTTTACTGTAGTCATTTTAAGGCTGGCAAAAAGCAGGTCTGTTTTGGGCAGCTGGGGCGGGGACATTGTTTTGGAGTTTGGGGACCATACCCAGCAGTGCGTGGGACTACTCCTGTGGTGATTTCTTTCTTCTTTTTGGCTTTTGACACTCAGTGCTGACTTATGAGCAAACAAAATGCTCCACATGAATTCATTTTTAGTTTAATCCAGAATTACAAATATGAGAAAGGTCTCATCACTTTTTAGCAACAAAACAATGCATAGATGTTTTATTTCTCAGGGTGGGAGTTTCCCGGATGAGGGTGTGTAGGTTGTTGGCAGGAAGGTGTGACCTCATCTTATACCCTAGAGGTTACCCAAAGCCCTTCAACCAGCCTGTGTGCTCTCCTTAGGCATCTTCTGTGCTAAATTGGCTCCACGTATTTCTTCTCTGCTTAACCCAGCAATACTTATCAGTGAAGTGGCAAAGTTGGAGGGCTGAGGATATTAAGGCCTCTAGGCAGTAGTTTTCACATCTGCAGACTGCTGATAATAGGAATGAAAGTAAGCATTATTTCTAATAAGACTGTTTGTACAGCAGTGTTTATACCAGTATCCTATGCTATCAAATGCCCCATGTGCCAGTGTCAGTAACTTTTTCACAGAGCGGCAGGAAATTTCTGCAGACTGCTCTGGGGAGGGCCTTTGACAAAAAGCATTAGGAACCTTTGGTTCTCTCGCAAAAAATCTGCCCTGTTATTTTTGAGGAATGGTATTTTTCTGTTTTCCGTCACTAGAATCAAGGGGCAACCTTTCTGTAGGAACTTTTTTTTTATTTTAAAAAACACGAAGTTCTGGAACTGGAGGGATATATCAGCGGGCCTGGCCTTACCGTGCATGTGGCCAGTATGGGTTTTGATCCCTGGCATCCTATATGGTCTCAAGTTCTCCAGGAGTGATTCCTGAGTGCAGAGTCAGAAGTAAGCCCTTAGCACAGCCAGATGTCTACCCAAAACAAAAAAAGAAAATAACGTGAGTTGTGCCCAGGAAGTGGTTGTAAAACCTTGCTGTGAGATCTGCTCTTAAATACACGTTCACTCATGCTGGACTGTGATGCTGGACTCATGCTGAACTGTGATGCTGATGCCAATGCAGCTAATACTGCGCAAATGCACATCTCCTTAAGAGCTTGCTGGGAGCCTGTTGTGGAGTGGATTCATTTCCCATGCTGTGGTGAGCAGAGAGACCTGGATTAATAATGCTCTGCTATGCAGGTATTTGAAGCCTCAGCTTCTCCCTTGGACACGTCTTGGCAGTTAGGTTGCAGATGGGTACAGATTGAACGAAGTACATGAACAATAGCAAGTTCAGTTTGGTGTTTCTGTTAACATGGAAGTGGATTTTCCTGTGCTGGTGGGTTCTTGAGGATCCTATAAAAGATTTGCATGCACATCTCGGAAGACTGACAGGTAGTTTAAGGTTCAGAAGAGGTAGATGACTCCAGGTCCCTCCCCAAATGTCTAGGCCTCTCTGTTACCTACCCATGAACAAAGTCCTGGTCCTGGCCCTAACGCTGCCCAGTCGAGTGCACGGCTTCCCACTTCTGTCCCGTGCAGTGTGCTTGCCTCCCGTGAACGGTGTCACTCCTCCTGTCCCTCTGCTGCTGTCCCTGTCCTGTGTATGCTCTGCCAGTCTCCAGCCATGACCACATGCACATGGGCCTCCAAATCATATCCCAGCAATTCCTGTCATCCTGTCCCAGCTTTCCTCAGTCTCCAGCCATGTCCCTGTGCATGTGGGTGGGACTCCTGTGCTCAGTATCTTAGCACTATCTGGGCCTCCGAGCCCCACCTGTCCTGCCCCTGCCTGGCCTTGCATGGCCTACCTGTACTGGGCCCTGTATCTGGGCATACCGCCCTACTTCTTCTGGGGTGTGAGTCCAGAGAGCAAGTGCTCAGAGAGGGAGAGCCTGGGGCTTCCTTTTTATCTACTGCCAACCCCCTCCCCCCCGGCCAGGCATCCCCTTCTACATTTTAATTGGCTACCTGTTCCATGGGTGTGATGATCGGCTGCTGTGACCTGGCACTCTCCACCTTAACCCCTATTGTATCAATTCTTTCAGGGAAGTTCCACACATGTTAAGGTCTGTGGTAGGAAAAGTCAGCAGTTGGGATCCTATGGAAGATAGAAGACATTCTTGTGTCAAGAACTTAAACAAGAGTCCTAAGTTTCTGGTTTGAACTAAACAAAAACAGATGTCCATACTAAATATGGCTGTTAGGTGGCCTTCACTGAGCTTCCAGACAAAACATAGAGGGAACATATGAAAGAAACAGAAATGATTTCCTAAGAACAGGTCGCTCCAAAGAACCACCTTCACATGTGACTCAGCTCACCCCAAAAGGAATCTCACATCTGGTTTTCCTGGTGACTAATGAGGCAGCAGATCCTTAAAGCACAGAGGGACTAGGGAGGAGGTGCATACTATAGAAATCCAGAGAAGAATAATTTGAAATAGTACAGAAAAGGCCAGCAGTCATCCTGGGGAGCCAATATGAAGCCAGGCTGTACTCAGCAACCCTGCTGCAGAGCCCTTTTCTGTCGGTGGGGACATGCTCAAGACAGTCATGTCTGAGAGAGACCTCAGGTTCAAGAGAAGCCACCTCTGCTGAGCTAGGGAGCTTAGTCATTGGTGTGTTGATCTGATTCCCTTAGTTTAGGTGTTCAATCATTAGCAGGGACAGTTTTCAGAGTTCTTGCTGACTTGTGTTTGCATGTGGTGAAACAGCCATTCCTGGAATGGAGGAAGCTGGAACCTCGGGGAGCCAAGTCCTGCAAGATGCCTGAGATGTCCCCTCCCTGAATGCAGGGGGCATGTGAGGGCCCCCCTGGCTCCCACCACTTTAGTCACAGAGCACGTGTTTTCCGTGGAGACCAGAGAGACAGTTTCCAGCACAATGCTAGTGCTAAAAAGGGCATGTTCGGGGAAGGTGCCTCTTCTCTGGATCACATGTGCTGCTGTGCATTATAGAGGAATGCCTGGGAGGAGACTGGACAGGAAGTTCCAGTGTGTGGGGCATGGTGGCTCTTAGAAACCATCTCACACAAGTTCTGCAGCTGAATCAGTGACCTGGCACTAGGGCAGAATTTTTTATTAATATTTTATTATACCACTGTGAGATATACAATTACAACATTGTTCATGTTTAAAGGTTTCGGTCACATAGTGTTCCAGTACCCGCCCTCCATCAGTGCTCATTTCCTGCCACCAATGTCCCCAATTCCCTCCCCCTCCCATAGCCTGCCTCCATGGCAGGTTCTTTATCTCTTTACTCCCTCCCTCTCTCTCTTTTCCTTCTCTTACACATTGTGGGTTGCAATGCATACGCTTAGAGGCCATCGTGTGCATTTTTTTGCCTGTATTTAATGCTCAGTTCTAGGTTGTATTAGCCCTTTCGACATTTATTCACACATGTTCCCTTCTCTGTTTTACCTAACCTCTGACTCCCACATGTTTGTGGTAATTTCCACTTTTGGTAAGACCTCCTGATCCACGTTTCGCCTGACATTGGATTTTGGTGTCATAATATGTATGTATATTTATGTTGTGCAAATAAATGCAGTCATTCTATATATCTCTCTCCTTCTGACTAATTTCACTCAACATGATCCTTTCCATGTCCATCCATTAATAGGCAAATTTCATAACTTCATTTTTCCTAACAGAATTTTAGCATGTCTCAGATCTTTGCTGCCACATGCAGCAAAGGGGGGTGAGGTGGGAAGAAAGTCAGGGGACCGGCTTTGTCCACTGAAGGTGCTGTTAAGGGAAACTTGGCTAGGAACGAATTCATAGTTCAGAAAGGTCCCCAGGTACCCAAAACAGAGATGGTGAGCTGTCAGGGACTCTCTTTTTTAGGAAACTCCATCCCAGGTAGCTCTACACCTAGAAGAGGTTTTGTTTTGGTTTCAGTTTTGAATCCTTTCTCCCTTGTGTTCAGGTTGACGGGGTTGGCCATCATGTGTCTGGGCAGCAGACTTCACAGAGGAGCTCCCTTCTGGGACTAAACTGTAGCTCCTCGCCTGGGTCCTTGGCACTCACTTGTGTTTGTCCTGCTTGTTGATTGCCAGTGGGAAGGCAGCAGCTTGGGGCCGTGACTGCATCCATAACTTGGTTCATTTTAGAGTAAGACAAGCAGCAGCTTGTTAAAAAGTCACCCCCCCCTCCTTTCCCTTCACTGGGACAGTCTCAGCCCATCGATCTGGTCAGAGTCCCCGACAATAGGTAACTCTTTCTATTTGGAAGGACTTAGAGGAATATTATGTTTGCTTTAAGTCGGTAGGCCTGGTGATCATCCTTGACTAACAGGCAGCCACACCTTTTCCTCCTGTAGAAAGAACTAGTGTGTCGTTGATAATGCATACAGTTTTTATTAAATAGCATGCAACCACATACTACCCCACTCTCTTTTCTTACCTTTGAAAGTTCTGTGCTCAAGTGTTCCAGAACATGAAAGAGGCAGCACTGGAGGGAGAATGAGGTTTGGCACAAGGAACTTCTGACTCCCCCCAGATATGGGGTGCCCACTCCTTACGGTTAAGAACACCTTCTTACATATGGTTATGTCGAGCACATACGTACTCTTTCGTTTCTGACGCCAACTTTTGTCCTTGACATTGCCTATGGTCAGTGAGTGCTGGAACAATTGCTAAATATAGACATACTCGCAGACTAAATCTTGGAGCCTGGCAGTTGTTCAGCTGGCCAGTGCGACTGTATTTTTTTTAAATTTGATTTATCTTTGCCATTCCTGACAGGTTGAATTACTCTTGTTACAAAGTGTGCCCAAAACTGCTCAGTCCCTGTCTGAATCCTGTAGCTGTGGCACCAGCACGTGGCAACTGATAACCAGATTCATGTCACTTAGTTAGCAGAGTCCTTGGACTTGGTAATAACAGTGCAGGAAGGAGCAAGCACCAAAAGGGGCCCGTGAGCAAGAGAAAGACCAGCCAAGTCTAAGTCACGTGACCGGGAGCCTGTTCACCGTGGTTTCTAGCACCAAGGGCTGGCTGCCTTTTTCACTTGTGCCAGGAATGAAGCTGTCACAGAGAAGATCAGAAAGGACCATTTCCAATTTATTAATTTGAAAGCAATTTAAAATATCAGCCAACTTCATCTGTTAGTGCCAGGGTTGGAAATGCCAGCTTCCGGGGTTGTCAGTGCCAGAGTAATTGGAAATGTTAGCCAGAGAAACCACATTCCCTGCAGTCTACAGAATCACTTCTGGCAGGGAGATACTGTAGCCTGAGCTAATTGGAGCATGTGTGAGTAAAACTGGCCTTGAACATATTGAGTTCCAGAAAACCAACCCATTTAGAAGATTCGGTTTCCCAAGTACTGAGGACGGCCTTATGAAGACATACAGAAGATTACAAAAGAGGAAAACTGACTTGAAAAATAGGTGTCTTTTAAACTATAGGTCTTGAAAAAACTTTTGCCTCTGTATTTCAGTAACAGGCTTTTACAGATTAACACTATTCTTTTAAATAGGTTTAACTTCAGAATTGTATGAAATGAATCAAATACTCTTGTTTGCTTGTTTGGGATTTTTTGTTTTGTTTGAGGCCACGCCTGGCAATGCTGGGGGTTATGTCTGGCTCTGTGTTTAGGAATCACTCCTGGCCTGTTTGAGGGACCATATAGGATGCTGGGGATTCAACCCAGGTCAGCTGCATGCAAGGCAAGCACCTTCCCCACTGTACTGTCTCTCTGGCCCACAAATATATTTTAGATAATAGTTTTCATATAAGCAGATCCGAAATAAACTGATTCCTTCACTGGAACTTTATATTATCCTGTAAACTGCTACAAGGAGAGGCTAGAAGCTGATTATCTATGAAGAGCCTGTGCAGGGTTTATTTTCTTTTTCCTATGCTTTCAGTCTATCATATTTCAATCATCCCAATAGAGTGTTGCATGTCTTTATTTAAAAATCGCCCAGGCTGGTCAACAACTTGAGATAACATCATTAGAAATATTATCTCAGTCTAAAATTTCATTCTGTAAGATAAAGTAACTGGATTGTTGTTAACTTACAATTTTCTGTGATACTCCTCACCTGGAAATTAGTTATGTTTTTAACTCCTACAAAAATAGTTTTAACATATCTTATTTTGAGTGACCTTCCTCTCTGTTGGATGGCTTTGAGTAAAGCTCTGAGTAGAAAAGAACCTTTTGTTCAAACATACCTTAAACATTGATTCTCTGTACCAGAATGCACACTTCATTCCCTTCCCTGGGCAAGTTAGTGCAAGAGGAATCTCTAAAATCTTACTTAAAAACTTGATACTTTAAATGTTCATGGATCGAAAAATAGAGGAGAGTAATATTGCATAAGTGGCCTCCAAATGTAATGGTTTAAACAGTGTTTCCCAGGTGGTTGATTTCCAGGAAGGATCTAGCATCCCATATTATCCCATGAGTCCCACCAGTAGAGATCCCTAAACTCAGAACCAGGAGTAAGCTCTGAGCACAATTGCAAGTGTTCAAAAAGTATATAGATTAATTGATTGATTGATTTGAAGTATTGTATTTACCTTGTATCTCCGAATTTCCCAGTAAACAGTGAAATAATGTTTGATAAGTCATTTCCCCTTTGGGTAGGGGTGGGAAAGGAATATCTTTGTCCCCGAGGTTATTAACGCATCTCAAAAGTTGTTTTCAAGATGAGTCATTCTCTGTTATGTAGCCATAAAAGAGTCTCCCGCACTGTCTCCAGGCTTCCTTCTCTCTGTCCACTTCCCTATCCCATCTTCCCTCATGGTCCATTTCACAGTCTGGCCAAAAGTTGTTTTTTGGCAAGAGCTAAGCAGGAACCTTATAGAGGAGAACATCTGGACCCGGATGATCATTAGGACATAAACCACCAAAAAAATGAAGACAGCAAGGGAGCAGAGAAGAACGGGAGCCAACAGTGTCCAGAACATTATATAAGCCCATGATTTTTTCCACAAAAGGGCTGTCAGTCCTTCCCATGTGAATTTAGAGCTGAAAGGAAACACAAACCCTTATTCACCAAAGATTAGATCAGTGAGTTTATCTAGGCCAGGCGAACCATGCAACCTAAGTTGCAGTCACTTAGGTTGGGCAGACAAACTTGGTGGGGTGGTGAAGCTGACCTGTGGGGGTCTCTGGAGTGCAGGTCCTAGGCAGTGCAGTAGTTTTTCAGTGGAAAGAAGGAGATAAAGGCAAAGCTAGTGCCCAGGTCTGAAAAGGGGCTGAACTGATGTATCACCTGTCCAGGAGCCAAGAAGCTGACACACTGAGTGCGTTCCTGGAGAGCAGTTCTGAGAAGACAAACACCGGGGCTCCAGTCAGAGAACAGTCCCCTTGTCTCAGGGTACATGCTTCTGAATTGATGTGCTCAGGCTCAGCTTGAGTTGGGGTGCCGATAGATTACTAAGAATCTTGCACTCAGCTAAGCTAGAAGAGGAACAGCGGTGGAAAAGGAAGCAACACAGATTTGTGCTGCCTCACCACACCCCAGCGTGAGTGTCTTCAAGTTTATCTGTACATAGTTGGTCTGTACGCCCAACGTTTCTGCAGTTCTAGTAAAGATTAACCAGTCCTGGAATGAATTCCATGTATGCTGTAGAAACACGCATTTGGGCATGCCCAAGATTATGAAATGGAAACAAGCCCCAGTGAACCTGAAAAAAATATCTCCCTTTAGGCTCGTGGGCACTGGCGGTGAAAGTGAGTTCTGGACACAGGTGGGGGTTGTGGTATACCTTGGGTAAATGCGGCCCCATGCCTAGGTCTGTTTCAGAATGATTAAGGCTGTGAACTGGAAGCCTCCTCTCACCTCTTATCTCTAATTATTGTGAGTTTTCTTTCTTCCCTTCTTCAGAAAGCATCACAGGTAGGTTCTGGTTCTGATAGCTCACATGCCATGTGCCTTATTCCCGAAGGACAGAAAAATCAGCTGTTATTGCAAAGTGCTATCCCAGCTGTCCTCTGGGCAGTCACCGTTCCTAGATCTCCGCACCCTCTGTGTGGCGGACCTCAAGGTGTCCCCGCCGATGTGTGTGACCCAAGAGCTGGCTAATAAGAGCAGATCCCAGCAGTGTCAGGGGATTACCCTTTTTTCTTTGGACGGGGACTTTATAGAAAATTTTGCATAAAGCTGACATTAAAATATTAAAAAGCTTCTTTTCCCGTCAAAGTTAGAGTCTAATAACTATCCTAGTAACCCTTGTGTAATTGAAATTAGGCTTTATTAGAATAGGAACTGGCCACATTTCAGTCTCACAAATTCATTTGCAATGACTAATAAACTACGGCGGTTGTGATATGCCATCTGTTAAAGCTTCACTGAGAGTAAAAGCTTGCCAATTTAATTTCCGATAAACAGTGACGAACATTCAACTTATCATTTCTGTCAGTTCTTTGGAATCTGTCAGTCATCTAAAGCATTGTGTTTTGGGAGTGAGGGGACGTCAAGGGAATTGAGCTCCAAGCCTCACACCAGCAAGGCAAGAGTTGTTATTGAACTGCTCCCTTCCCCAAGCCAAGCTCTTTCGCTTTTTCCTTCATCCTACCTCTTTTGCCCAGAACAGACTTGAATTTGTTTGTAAATAGTCTTTGCGAATCAGGCTTCCTTCTAATTTACAGATTTCTTCTCATCTCCTTACCTTTGCACATATATTTACTATAATGGCCGAGCCCCAGGGTCGTCTGAGAGCTTGGCACAGTGTGCCATGGAAAACCAGGAAGCCACATGAGCTGGAGCCCCTCCACCTCTGGCGCCCACAGTGGCTCTGGCCTCACTCGCTGGCCTCGCAGCTCTAGAGTGTATTACACTGTGGAGCACTTCACTTCCCAGCCGCCTTTACATTAAACTCATGCCCAGTATCACCTTTTGTTCGAAAGACTCTATCTTGTCTGAAATATTTCTCCCACCTTCTTTTCTCACTTGTTGCTTTTCCTCCTTAAAAATATAAAAATTTACCAATTGGACTTTTTGCTGTCATTTCCATTTTTCTTATTTTAGCCTTCTTTGTGTAAAATACATGTACTCCTATCCCTGCAGAATCTACAGATATTGTTTCTGAACTGTATTGATTCTAAGCTTCCGGCAACTCTAGGTGTTTCTACATATTCTTAAGGCTCATGGACCCACAAATATATCTTAGAAGATGTTCAGATGGAAATTTGGCATGCTTTGTCAAACAAGTTGGTGTTTGTTCAGCAGTTGTTCCTGATATACTGAAATTTAAAAATTAAAATAAAAGTTTAACATTAGCATTACTGGAAACTGTTTTGAAGGTCACAAAATGCCTCATTCCCAATTCTGTAGTGAGCCCCAACATTAAGGGAAATGAGAGTTATCATGATGCTTCCTCCCCTGCTTTAATATTTTTTAAATCCTCATGTAAGCCACAAAAGTCTGGTCTTCTATAGTAAGCAACAGACTGAGTTTTATTTACTGGCTATAGTTCTAAGCACCAGAAATGGCCAAAGAAAACCAAACAAAGCAATAGGAAAAACGAGGCATTGAAGGGGAGCCAACATCGGGTTTGGAAAGGATGATGTGTCCCTGGCGACAGGATGTACCTTTCTTGCACTGTTTACTGTGAGCTCAGAAATAGAGGCAGAAAAAAGGTAGATCACGCTACAAACTGAAATGGATACACAGCCTACCAGGGGGAGCAGAGTGTAATCAGACGCCAGGGTAATTATGCAAATGTATGCATAAACGAATTTTCTATGAATAAATCGTCTGCAGCAGCCCAAGAACACTCAAGGTTAAAGTAAGCATTATGCTACACCCTGTGCAGTGACTTGACTGAAATAGCAGCACAAAAATGCTCAATTTTATTGCCTCTTTCTTCCCATTGTTATTCCTCCAGAATGTTCTTTCAGCCTTTGATAGACTGCCCCTTAGGACGATTATTAGCACACTCTCTCCCTTGCCTGCAAAGGGTACCCTGCTGTGTGGAGAGAGAAGTGCAAGGAGGGTTAACTGGAGAACGAGCTGGCATGGTTGCTGCTAGAGTGCTAACCCTAGTTTGCACTTCAAGCTCGTTCTCTCTGTATGTATTTTATTTTTAATTAAGCTCCACCGGGCCTGTGTTTTACTAGTAAGCCAGAGACCCACTGGAAAGAAAGAGAGGCATAAATCTGATTGCGAGACAAATGTGCTCTCTTTGTTTTTTTTATAAAATAATGTAAGAATTTCATGTGCATCCCTGAAGGCCTTGGGCCCACCTGTCTGATTAGAATGCTAACATTCATGTAGTCTTATGGAATATTTGTCATAGAACATGCTGATAGGAGTCTTCCATGCCCCCGAGTGTGGATGGGACGCTTAAGGTTTTCTCGTTACTCACCAGTCTATAAAGAGATCCCAATACCTTAAGGAATTTGAAGCACCATGCAAGGCTAGGCACGCAGTCAAAATTTATCCTCACTTTCTAAGGATTTTATAGTGATAATGCATAGAGATGAGTTAACTCAAGTGTTCCAAGTGCTTATCAGACATTCTGTTAAACTCTGCAAACATGAAGCTTGCAGGTCATCCACCACCCTCCTCTGGGGAAAGCAGATGTCAACTAGTTGAGCCACATGCACGTGGTCAGCGTTGAGGGAACAGAAGAAACGGCTCACCAGTACAGGAATGTACACGGTGGGAACTGGCCTGCTGAAGAGCAGACAAGAGCCTTGGGAAGCGTCTACTGGGGCAGTTGAATACAGAGCCTGGTTGGCTGTTGCTCGGTGCTTACAGGCAAAGGCCTCGCCAGCTCAGGATCCACAATTGCCCGGAGACTGCCTGCTTAACTCCTGGTTGTTCAGATTGAGCATTTGGACCACCCCAAATGAGGAAAATGATCTCGGGAATCGTGATCTGAGCTTAAGCATTCCCTTGTTCCTGAGAGCACTGTTTTCACTTTGTGAAGCAGAAACCCATTTAGAGATGCCGCGAGGCTAGATTGTGCATTGTCTGTGGCTGTTCTGTGAGGGGTGCAGTCCACTGCAGAGCACCTCCCTAGGAGTTTCTCTTCCTCCCTGCTCGGACATCAGACTCAGCATGCTCCCTCATTTTCTCATGGCTGTTTTCGTATCAAACATGTATGTGTGGTTCACTGTTTTCTTTTAGGGGAAAAGAAACAGCGGTTTCAGACAGTGCTTCTTTGGGAGTCAGAAGCATTGCAAGTTGACCAAGCTCTGTCCAGCAATGGGGTACACGTTCAGGCTGGCTGCTCGCAATGACATTGGCACCAGGTATGGTGTTTTCTTTGTCCTTGTGCTGTTCAACATTTGTCTGGTGATTTGAGTCTTTGGCTCACTGAGCTGGAAGGCTCGGAGGACGCCCCTGCTTCTACAGGATAGTAGTTTGAGATCTGGGGAGAACAAGTCCTCCTCAGAGGGTAGAGGGGGCTAGAGAGGGCGTCAAGGGCAGCTTCAGAGGTGAGTCTCTGCAGTCTCTCCCTTGAAGGCTTTCTGAGAAGCAAGATGGAGGCTGCAGTTCAGATTTTGAAAGGAATCCCCTTGCAGCTTTATTTTTTTCAGATCATGGGCCTTTTTCTTTCATGACTTTAGCAAACTGCTTATTCAGTTGCCTTTTTCAATTATATGTGTTTCCTGAACCAAAAAGGGAAAAAGAAAAGATTCTGGGCCTATCTGAGACCCACCCACCACTTATCTCTCAGCTGTGGGACAAATGCGAGACCCAGTGTACAGTGAATATCGATGAATTCAGGCAGTTTTGAAATGACATCTCCTAGGAGCTCTTGACTGAGGGAACTTTCTAATTCATCACCACTTGTTGGAATCTTAAATATTTAAGGTTCAGCATATTGTTGGCCCCCCTCCGGTCGTTTCCCGCCTAAACACTTCATGTCACCGCTCTTGTGGCCTTTCTTCCCCACCCATGCCAGCCCCTGTATTTTCAGAGTTAATTGATCGGAAAAACAAAATGATTAAGGTCTCATTAAAAACAAAATGATTAAGGTCTCATAATCTAATGATTAAGGTCCAGACTTTATAAAGAAATTGGAAGCTTCCACCAACGGTAAATATGGAGGTAGCGCTGTATATGTTTCTGTGGTACATTCCACACAGATGGTTATTGGTGCTCACACTGTACTAGCCATAGCCCAGAGCTCAGTTAAACATTGCCCGAGGCTGTGCTTTCTGTCTGGTGTATTTTGGGAGAAGGAAAGTGGAAATGTTTGCTCTGTAGTGTGTGCTTTTCCAGGAGCTGGATACAGGGAGAAGGAAGTAGACCAGTTGGCAGTGGCGAAAGGGAAGGGCCCAAGAGGACTCTGGTCGTGCATGACTGACGGGGCCCTTCAGGCTCTGGACGTTCACCCCTAGCCAGCCGGGCAGCTCGGCAGCCCGTCCTGTGTTGCTACGTGTGTCTCACTGGCTTCCCTTCTCCACAGCGGGTATAGCCAGGAGGTGGTATGCTACACCTTAGGGAACATTCCTCAGATGCCATCTGCACCAAGGCTGGTTCGAGCTGGGGTCACGTGGGTCACGTTGCAGTGGAATAAGCCTGAAGGATGCTCACCGAGGAAGCCGTGACCTACACTCTGGAAATCCAGGAGGACGAACATGTAAGTGTTTGGGGTTTTATTCCATCACTGTCCTCTGTCAATGTCAGACTTGTCTAAGGACAGGGCACCATGAAATTAGGTTCACTTCCTGAGTTCAGTACCAGACTAATCTCCACCACTGCTGCTGACGTCCATCACTGACATCCCCTTCCTCTCAGGTGGTGAAGCCGGAAACCCGGAGAGTCGTTCTTGATTCCATCCATAACCGATGAGAGACCGCTTTTCCGTTTTCCTTCACCAATAGTCCAGAACAGAAACCCTCTTGTAAGAGTTCTGCTCCCCATCCACCAGCCCCGGGATCCCACCTGGGCTGTCCACACTCCCTCCCTTCCTCATTACGCCATTGGCCATTGGCATCATCCATCTGTTGACTACAACACAGGCATGACAGGACTCCGCTCAGAACCCTTCCCAGTCCCATGCCTTCCCCCAAAGCCTGAGCTCTTAACAGGCTTCAAAGATTCTACCTGATTGGGATTGTCAGTGCACGGTCTCATTAGCCTCGGGTCTGTCGCCTGAACAGACCAGGCATCCCCCAACCACTGGACCTTTGCAGTCCCTTGGGCTGCCGCTGTCCTGCCTCCCTCCCCTTACTTCCTTTTCACTTCTATGGAGAACTCATCCCTGACACCATTTATAAAACAGCGCTATCAGTAGAACTTTCTGAGATGACGAAAGTGCTGTAGCATGTACTGCACTTAAACCACATGACTACTGAATACTTGCAATGTGGGCCCAAGGTGCTGAATATTTCATTGTACTTAATATAAGCTGTAAGAGCCATATCTGGTTCCTCAGTTCACATTTGCAGCAGTAGAAAGCAGCGCCTTGCCGGCCCACCGCTGTCCTCTTACCTAGATTTATGTTTCTTGATAGCACCTAACACCTATGGCGTGCTTGATACGCACAGAGGGTTTTCCCCATCTTTCGCTCCCTCTCACTTCATTTCTTATAGGCAAGATTATGTTCAGGCAGTACTGAATCCAGTTGGGAGGAGAACCTAACTCGTCTAGTTTTTGGCGGAAAAGGGTAGTGGTGCCTGACCGGATGAGTGATTGAGAACCTGTTACATGAGCTCTTATAGTCATCTCTTTGCGGGTATTTCCTATGTCTTCCCTGTCTAAGCTGTCCTTCTTTCCTTGGCCAGAAGGAGACACTGTGTGGTCAGGAACCTCGGCCACAGTTTATTGCAAAGCACATTGCAGCCTGACAGTGCTGGCCTCCCAAGAGGAGGCTTTCTCGTGACGACACTGCGAACTGAAAGACACATTTTCAGGACTCACAAGCAGGATGAGATTGGTGGCTAACTCCCTGTTTTAAAGTGCTTATCAAGTGAGCAGAAAAAGTTTACTCTTTGGAAAGGAAAAACATGGGAGCATCTATTCCAAAGCAAGTTCCACCTCTCTCCGAGAGAGTATTATTCTCCTCTAAACGTAAAGTTGACGCCCCGCCCAGGAGAAGCTGCAATCAGTTTGGTTTTTCCGTCAGAGGAGAATGCTTCCCACAGCTCTGGCGCTTCTTTCAGCGGCGCTCGCAGGAGCTGCCAGAGCTAGGCTGGGCTGCTGATGGGAAAAGGCGAGATTTAAACATAAAAAGAAAAGAAACCTGCAGTCCCAGGTATTTCAACCCAGATTTTATGATACTGATGTTTCTTTCTGGCTTTGCCTTTTCAGGATAACCTTTTCCACCCAAAATACACTGGAGAGGATTTAACCTGTACTGTGAAAAATCTCAAAAGAAGCACACAGTATAAATTCAGGGTGAGTCAGTCATTTTGGTACCTGACCTAGTACGATGAAGCTCTTTTTCTCTTCACCCACGGACCATTTCAGATTGACTCCACAGTATTTGAAAGTATGTTTAGGTTCACGTCACTGTACATTTTAAAGGGAAACCTATAAAACACACACCAAACTCGGAAGTCTCCAGTCCGCTCTGGAGAGAGAACTGTCGTAATGTGCTGTAATAAATTGTTTTCTAGCATGGCCAGATCTGCTCGCCCAGGACCACCCAGCCCACACAGTGCCCGTCTCACCAGCGCTTCTGAAGTATTTTCTCCTTGACTCTTCCTGCTCCTTGATGCTTCTGTTCACACCCGCCCCACGCATTTTCATCTTTCTTTTTTTTCTTACCAGCCCCTTCCTCCGGGGCTGTGCTTTTGTCATTTACTTTGGTCATTAACCACCTGCCCATTCCCCTCACGCCCCACTGTACTATCACCGTAGCCCTTTGGATTGTAGCCCCCAACCCGCAAACACAGCACAGACGTTGAGAGGGGAGAGACAGCGCTGCCTTCTCCACTGCTGTATGGAGACTGCACGGTTTCCTAACGTAACCCTGTGCGTTTGGAGAAGGGGGTCTTCTGATTCCTTCCTCCTCTAATTTGGGGGCTACAAGGTGTGTTTGACAGAGTAGCCACTCAGATAGTTGTCCAGCGATCAACTGGAGTGCTTGACTAATTGAGGAGATAAGTCGGGGGATTTGGGGGTTTTGTTTTGGCTTGACTTTTTTTTGGTATATAGATTTTAAAATCCCTGTTACTGTGCAGCGGATGGGCACTTCTAGCGTGTCTCCACAAGGTGGCAGTGCCTCACTCTTAAAAGCCTAAGGTGCGTTTATTCTGCTTCCCTCTTCCTGACTTTTCCCTTTTCACAGAACTGGAGCCACTAGGTGGTGACATACTGGTTTTGTCTTATGTCGTCTTAAAAAAGTGAAAAATACCTTTAGCCAAGACTCGCCTAAATGTTTTCTTTGCCATTGTGAAGAGCCAGGTGTTCAGAACATAAGGACTCAGTGAGGGAAAAAAATAAACTTACAAATCAGTAGTTCAAGATTGTGAAAGAGAAAAGGGGTGTCTGTGTGTCTCAAGTGTGTGAGTTTATGGGTGCCTGGTCCTTGCTGTGTTCTTGAAAATCACCGTTGATTTAATTCTCCTGCTCTCGAACATGTTTTCTCATTTGTGTTATAGCTGACTGCTTCTAACACAGAAGGGAAAAGCTGTCCGAGTGAAGTTTTGGTTTGTACCACAAGTCCTGACAGGCCCGGACCTCCAACGAGACCCCTTGTTAAAGGACCAGTTACATCTCATGGCTTTAGTGTCAAGTGGGGTATGTTTTGCTGCATTTCTTTTTATTAGAGGGGCGGTAGTTTGGGCCACTCCGACTCTACACAGATTTCACTCCCAGTGATGCTCAGGAGACCTTACGCAGTACCAGGGGTTGAACTGGTTTTGGCTTCAGGCAAGCACCCTCATCTCTGTACTGTCTCCCCTGCCTCCTTCCTTCACAGATTTTTATTTTACTTCCATTCATGTTCAGGACAAATGCACAGCTTATTTGAGTGAGTCTTACGCATTTAAGTATGAGTCCACGAGAGTCTATGAACTCCCACATTTGATGAAGTGGACTATTAGACCAGCATCACATTGGCTTCGTGACTTTAGAGCATGTCTTTCCTCCTATATTTTTCATGTATTATTAATCTGAATGGAACAACCTGAATATTTTCAAGAGCCTGTCCTTAAAAATTGGCAGTAATTGGGGCTGGAGCGATAGCCCAACGGGTAGGGCATTTGCCTTGCACGCGGCCAGCCTGTGCCGGCCCGGGTTCGATCCCGGCATCCCATATGGTCCCCGAGCACCGCCAGGAGTAATTCCTGAGTGCAGAGCCAGGAGTAACCCCTGAGCATTGCAGGGTGTGACCCAAAAAGGCAAAAAAAAAAAAAAAAAATTGGCAGTAATCAAGATAAAACGACATAAAATTGATACTGAGAATAAATTGTAAAAGTTACGTCATCTTAATTAAGTCATACATGTAGAATGCTGGTTACAATGAATTAGGAATAGTTTAGTTTTGATTTGCGACCCGCATCCTTGCATTTCAGTGCTTATTCTTTTTACGTTTTATGGTCATCGTATGGTGGTGTGCAGGGTATCTGGTAGAGAGTGTGTGTCCTACCTCTGCCAAGTGGCGTATTACAGTGAAGATGGATGCTGTTAGGATGTGGGTAAAGATTAGTGATCATCCGTAAGACTTGCAGGATGAGTATAATTACCACTACACTAATAATAATAATAATAACTGCCTTGGGTGAGAGCAATCGTACAGCTGATAGGGCACTTACCTTGCATGGAACTGACCCGGGTTCAATTCCGGAATCCCAAGCCTGCCAGGAGTGATCCCTGAGCGCAGAGCCAGGGGTCGGCCCTGAGTATTGACTCAAAAAAAGAAACTAAGTAATAATAACTACTTAATAGATCCCCACATAAAAAAAAAAAGAAAAAATGTATACAGTATGCTAAGATTTTACCTAGTAAGTCATGTGAAGGGAATTTAATTTCATCATTTGGAATATTATTCCACTGTTGGAGCTCAGTCGCTGAGACAAATAGCTATTTAAAGTTATGCAATTATTTGAGGTAGAGTTTTTATTATGTCCTTTTTCCCTGAAAAAATATGTATGATTAAAAGAAACTGAAAAATCGAATTCTGCTTTTGATAGACTTGAAAGCTTTTTATGTAAAATACCTATAAAATTCTGCTAACGCTAAATGTTTATTTGTGTTAGCCATGTACTGTATGTAATGTTTCACTTTGTAATTATTGTTATAAATGTTCCTGAACTTGGGGCCTCGGAGATAGTTTTCCAAACAGCTGATGTGGCTTTGATCCCTGACAGCACACTTCGTTTCCCGAGATACATCAGTAGCGTTCCCTAAACTCAGAGCCAGGAATAAGCTTTTTCCACAATCCGTTGTGTCCCCCAAACCAACGGGGGAGGCAGAAAGCTAGCACAGTGGGTAAGGCCACTGTATTAGGCCAACCCTGTTTTGATCCCCAGCACTTCATATGGTTCCCCAAGTATCACCAGAAGTGCAGAACCAGGAATAAATTTGAGCACCACTGGGTGTGGGTCAAATAACAGACAAATGAACATTCTTGAACTACATATGCATTAATAAAAATAGCATGTGGATGAACTGAGTTTATCCATAACTAAGGATGGCCAAATAATAGTAGAGGTAAATTCTTTATAATTTTACAAAAATTCCAATGCACGGTATTTCTACTCAGAAAACTTAGTAGATGTAGAATTAACAGCAAAATACCCAAGATGCCACAGAGCCCTAGTAATAACCCAGGAATGCTTCCTCAACCACCAAGTTCTTACAACTTTTTGTGATCTGTAAATCCAGTTTTATAGAAGGTTTACTTGGGATATAAAGTTTGCTTAGTACCAAATTGTGGTGGAAAAGATTTGCTGCATTCCAATGTTTTATTTTATCAATAAATTTAATACTTACATTTCCTTCCTTTCCATCTCCCAGAGGAATCTGGCCACTGAAGGAATCAGAAGTGAAATTAAAAATGGAAAAGTCTCTTTATATTTTCACCTTGTATAAAGATGACTGAATAGTACAGAATGGACCCTCAGACTTCTCAAAATTAACTTATTATTAACTTTAAATTAACTTAAATTTATTACGTTAACTTAAATTATTAACATAATTAACAAAATTAACTTAAATTATTAACATAATTCTTAGACTTTTCATTGGTGTACATATATTTCACTAAGTGCTGAGTCTTGTAGCTTTAACGACTTTGAATAATCTGGGACCACAGAAGCTTTCTCTAGTTTTTTAAGAAAGGAGTTTGGTAAATTACAACAATATGTGAAATGTGATTTTCTATATTACAGGGACAATGTGAAATCAAGAAGCAATATCTCTTCATAACTAATAAGACATTTGCTCACTTTCTAGATCCTCCAAAAGACAGTGGTGGCTCAGAAATCCTCAAGTACTTGCTGGAGATTACCGATGGAAATTCGGAAGGTATTGTTTTCAGAATTATTGTAGGCAAAGCTGTAGCAAGCCCCTGTTTTCTGATATGGTAACTATCTGATAGTAATTGCAGCCAGTCATTAATAATGATAAAGCCGTTGCAAGACAGGAACCTTAACTAGATATTGGCAGCGTTTATCTTTTGGACAGAATTAGGAGTCTTCTTGAAATGTACTTTTTCATCATTTTTTGTCTGCTTTCTGTCATTTCCTGAAGCCAGATGTTCAGATTCTGTTTAAAAAGAATCAATTAATGGATGAACTAACTCAAGTTTTTCATGCTTTCTCTGGAAATTTTCCTAAGTAGGCAGTGTCTGAAGCATCAGCAGGAAGGACTGATTGAATAAAATCAATAAATTCCATAATCTGAGTCCCCATGTGCAGTGATGACAAAGTGTGACATCATAGTCAGCTAGTGACAGCATTGCGCTTCCATAGCAAGTTCACAGGTTGCTCCCTGTTTTCTGGATTTCGGGGTCAGCTTACATATTTATTGCTAATCACATGCGTGGATTAAAGTGGGGCAGTATTAGAGATCAAATTCCTTAGATACATTTGTAAAATAAATCTTAGATCTTCTCTTGGTTAAAGTTCTTAGGCTTTCATGGAAGTCTAGTCATCAGAACTTTAGAGATGACATCTCAGGCTAGAGGGAGAGGGGGAGAGAGAGGGAAAGGGGGGAGGGAGGGGGAGAGAGAGAGAGAGAGAGAGAGAGAGAGAGAGAGAGAGAGAGAGAGAGAGAGAGAGAGAGAGAGAGAGGATGAAAGAAAGAAAACTCGAACTTGGAGCAGGCTTTGTGTGCAGGCTTGGGTTTAGTCCCTGGCACTCCCTACATAGTTCCTCTCTGCAGGAACACTGTTAGGAGTAACCCCAAGAACTGTCCTGACAGTAGCTCCTGAGCACCACCCAAAAGTGAACCAGAAATTGTCCGTATCTTACCAGTCTGGCAGTCACTGTTCCCATTAGTTTTATAGAAAGCAGTAAAGAGTTAGCAGCAGCATTTCTAACCTTGCAGTGTAGGTGCATGGCTGCGTTTTATTCCGCGACACGACAGCCAACCGGAAGACTTTATTTTTCATGTCAATTTGTTCCTGTTTTAAGTAGAAAACATGACATGCTTTGAGAGGGGCGCAGCTGTTCTTAACATTGTCTGTGCAAAGAATCTGAGTGAGGTTGGTGCTTTTTTTCAATGACAGGAAACTGGCTGAGGAGAGTAATAGTGGGAGGCTGGGTTATTGTGAAAAGCCTCTCTACTTTGTGTTTTCTGGTTTTAGTGGTGAGAGCTGCAGGTTGGAGACCATGTGGTGCCAGGGATAGAATCTGGAGCTCCTGTATGCAAAGCATGTGCTCCAGCCCTTTAAATCTTCCTAGTTTAGATGTTTTATGCTCTCTTGACTGCTCTTGACAAACCCAAAGTAAATGCTGTTCTCTTCTTGAGTCAGTGCAGAAAATGATGAATGGAATCTTGTCAGTTGCACTGATTTATGATCACCTTTTCACTGCTTGTTTTCTAATTAGTAATGTCAGGATATTTGTCCTTTATCTCCCTCACAAGCTCCAAGTGCATGGAACCCAATTGTAAATCTAGCTAAGGGAATGTGTGGAATTCATAGTGAAATATCATAGAACAGAGTAAAATTGTTTCCCTAAAAAGAAATTCACGGAGATGCTGGAGAGAGAGGCGGGGGAGAGAAAGAATGAATACAGGGCCCAAGGTCTTGCACACATCCAATCCCTGACACCCCTGGAGTGCTACCAGGAGTAACCCCTGAACACAGAACCAGGAGTAAACCTGAGCACCATCAGATGTGGCCTAAAATCCAAAAAACAATAAAATAAAAGAACCTTGTGGAGTAAAATCCTTCTATAAAATACTTCCTTGGAACCAGATTTGAATAGGGACAAAACCTCGTCCCAGGTGCCCAGCTTTAAGCCAGTCAAAGCCAATGCAGGTGCTTTCCAGGCCGCCAGTGTCAAGGGACACCCGACTGGCCTCTCCCAGTGATCCTACTTTATAAAAGTCCCCAGAGTGAGAGTTTGTCTTAAACTTGACGCTCTCGGCATTTTTGGCATTTTAGTGGGGGCTCCATGATTACAGTGGATCTTCACCCACAGGACTCAGCAGTGAGATTTCTGATGCTCTCACTGGCAGTCACGTAGCACTGCGCACTCCCTAGAGCCTCTTGACCTAACGGCCTTTACACACCAGAACCATGTCACAGCTTGCTGACCTGTTCTGTTCCCTTGACCCCTCATTGCTCTGCCACCCTCGCTGCCATCCATGTGCCAACCATGGGTTTCTGCATCCAGACTTCATCGCCAGCAGATGCAATTGTGGTGTTATTAAGTAGTCTATCCAGCAGTGTTCCTTATTAAAAATGACTCCTCGTTATCGTAGTGTTTAAGTTTTAGGAAAGGGAGGGGGAAGTGAGAGATTTTGGTTTTTGTGGAACCCACTTAAAGCTTTCTTCTTATCAGTAGTGATGGAAACTGTTGGCATCAACTCACAGAGTCTTGTTTCACAGCGAGCCAGTGGGAAGTGGCCTACAGCGGATCAGCTACAGAGTATACGTTCACCCACTTGAAACCAGGCACTTTGTACAAACTCCGAGCTTGCTGTATCAGTACTGGTGGACACAGTCAGGTGGGTTTCGTTTCAGAATAAAAATAAATTTCTCACATGAGCCCCCGAGCACTGTCAGGAGTCACCCCTGAGCACGGCTGCTGGGTCCCATTAAGCAGTAAATAAATAAACAATCATCATTAGTCAAATTGAGGCAATCTATTTGTAATAGAAAAATTCTTCCTGAAAAAAAAAAAGTGGAACTGAAAACATGAGTTCTAAGCTACAACAACCAAACACTCAAATGTGGCAGGCTGGGGACAGAGGGAACTAGGGAACACAGTGGGAGGAAGTTGATTTGGTGCTGGGAGTGGTGCTAGAACAGTATATATCTGAGACTCAGCTATCAACAGCTTTGTAAATCAGTATTCTATAATGAAATCTTTTCTTTTTAAATGCAGGGCTGAGGCCAGGGAATAGTACAGAGAGGAAGGCACACGCAAGGCCCCAGTTATCTCTGAGCACCTTCAGCGTGCGCCTGGCGGTTTCCCAGCACTGTTACGTTGATCCTGGTGATTCCCAGCACGGCAGGGCTAGTACTGAATCACTGGCCCCGTATTGCGTCTAACATAGTTTAAAACCATTAATAATTAATATTGAAAGAGAGCTAGAGGGAGATGGTGGCTCTGTGTGTGGTTGACTTTTCAAGGAGACACACGTTCCTCAAGGTATTTGATTGCCATCTTGTGGAAAGTTACTGTAATAGCCTATTACAGTAACAAACCTGTGCTGACCGAGGCTTTGTTGGCGCCGCCTACAGTGTTTGGTGCTCACACATGTGCAGGCAGCAGCTCTTCTCGCTTTGGCGACTTTAAGGCAGCCAGCTGGCATGTCCAAAGCTTTGGGTTCAGCACATAGTGTTTTTATTGGCTCAATTAACCAAACAACTACACATGACATTTTCTTTAACTGAGGTAGTGATTGTCTGACTTGAACTTACATTCAGAAAGTGAGAGAGGTGAGGCGGCAAAAGATTGGCATAAGAGACATCTAACATGGCTTGAAACCATTCATATTGACAGAGGTGGCTCTGTGGCTGATTTGAGTTCCAAGAGAACACACCTGCTTGGAGGGTGACGCATTGTGCCATCAAACCACCTCCAGTGTCATCTTGTGTTTATTTCTTTTTCTGCCCTAGGCTAACAGTGCTGCAGTGGCTAGACTGCTCAATCAGACAGTCCCTTGTGGGCCTAAGGTCCAGTTAAGACTCTCTGCTCCAACAGGTGGCAGAGCATCCAGACCAGCTCTCCAGAAGAGCAGGGAGTCTGGTTGAGCTGCGTAGCTCTCCCTGGTTTTCTCGTGTGTGGAGAGAAACTTCCACACCACTAGCCTTCCACAAGCAAATCCTGCACAAAGGCTTCATTATTTCATCATTAACAGAGCCTGTTGGTTAATGTCAGACTCAGTTGATTAATATGGACTGTATTTGCGTTTCTGCTCTGTTTGTGGATAGTTGCCCATTTATGGCTCGATTTAAAAATTTCGTCCAGCTCTTGTTCATGTTTTCTGTCCTATGAAGGGTCTTTCCAGTTGGAGTTTGAAGAGAAATATTCATGTGATTATGGTACAAAACAATCAAATCTATAAATCTGACTTTACAAGTAATCACTTTTACCAGCGATATATGCAATATTTGTTCGCCCTTAACACACACACATGCTCATATGAGACTGTTGTGTAAAAAGACTTACACATTCGCTAAGCAGCTATTCCTTTTTGGTAGCATTCGCAGTTATGGGTGGAATTTGCCTAAGTTATAGAGGCTTAATAAGTCACAATTACTAAGCGATGATTCTCTCTGGTGTTTCTCCTGCAGTGTTCTGAGAGTGTCCCTGTTCGCACACTAAGCATTGCACCAGGTCAGTGTCGGCCACCGAGGGTTTTGGGTAGACCAAAGCACAAAGAAGTCCACTTAGAGTGGGGTGAGTGAATAGATCTTCACATTGACTGACAGTTTTGGTAATTGAAGGTTGAACTAAAGGCTTAATGCTTTGTAATTGTCTTGCCGGTCTTCATTTTGAAGGGTTTTTTTTTTTTTCCTGCTGAAAATGCCCTTTTTTTCTTCTTAGTGTGTGTTGGCTTGCTTCTCTACACGCCCCATTCCCGCTGCTTCTGCTCCTGGCACTCATCCTCTGTCTTCTGAAGACACTTTGCTAGAGAAAGGTTCAGAGCAACCCTTCCCCCACCCTTCCACCCACGGACCATTTCAGCTTTATTCATAAGAGAAAGTTACGCTGACTTTAGAGCACAACCAAAATGTTTGACTAGCTGGAAGCATCCAACTCCTTCATGTTTGTGCTCTTTGTCACTTGTGAGTCTTGGTGTTTTACGACATTGATTTCAAGCTATATTAACATTACCAATCCTGCCAGCAATTTACAGCATATAAAATTGCAAATGTAAACCTGCAGAGATCTACCAAATTTTTTCTCTCTCGACTATGACTGAAATATAATAATGTGCCAAGTTGGAGCCTCTCAGATAAAGATTTAACCATAAATCTTTTAATGCCAAAATTTTTAGACATTTTTTCCTAACCCTCCATTTCTCTTTTTTTCCCCTGTGAACTTAGGGAAATTTCCCTAATGGTTATTTGTGAAATGAGTTATATCAGTGTGACCCATGAAATGTGCTTTCTCTGGGATGTTTGTGCAGCATCACAATCAGCCCTATTTTTATTTTGTTTTGTTTTTTCCTTCTTTTCCTTTGGGTGGGGCTCATATCTCTCTTAGAAGTCTTCTAAGAGAGATGCCAAGCACAAGCTGTTAAACCTTAAAGAAAAATCAGGTGTGATCAAACAGCAACACAAAAATGTCCTAAAAAGGAGAAACGTTCTCCATTTTCAGATGTTCCTGCCTCCAGGAGTGGCTGTGAGGTTTCAGAGTACAGTGTGGAAATGACAGAACCGGAGGACGTGGCTTCCGAGGTGTACCATGGGCCAGAGCTTGAGTGCACGGTCGGCAACCTTCTTCCGGGAACCACATATCGATTCAGGGTGAGGGCCCTGAATGATGGAGGGGTGAGTGTGAACAAGGTTTACATACCACGGTCAAGACAGAAGCTTCCTAGTGCCTGAACTCCTCAGTGGTGTCTGTTCAATCTTCAGAGTCGTAGAGTCAAAGTGATAGTACAGTGGGGAGGGCTTTTGCCTTGCATGCAGCCCAACTGGGTTTGATCTCCGGCATCCCATATGGTCCCCCGAGCACTGCCAGGAGTAATTCCTGAGTGCAGAGCCAGGAATAATGCCTGAGCATCATCGCTGCTGTGACCCAAAAGGCAAAAAATAAAATCAGTTTTCATAGTCTTCAACAAAGCATATGTAAAATATTCCAGAAGCAATGTGTTGTTAAGATTTTCATACAGACACAACACTGGAAATGTATCTTTCGTCCTTAGATCATTCTATGAAGATAGAAATTAAGGTTAATGTGACTGTCCTTCTGTTGATTTAGATACATTTTTTTTCCTTTGTAAAGCCTTTTCAGCCAAAAAAAAAAAATAAAATGAGGCTCATTTTCCGCTTTTCTTCCATGTGTTCAGAAACATTTCTGAAGCACTGCTTTGTATCAGAACCCAAGGATGATCAACAAAAACGAGGGCACCATTGAACAGGGTCAGCCTCGTAATGCGTATAGCATAGCACGCACCTTAACCCCTGTACTCTCTCTAGGCGCCTGGGGTTATAAAATTTTAAGTGGTCAGAAATATGAAAAATATGGCATTGTGTTTGCTTTAGCTCTTTTGAGGGACATATTTTACATATTGCATTAACCTGGAAGTGATTTTGTTTTAGTCTTGCTACATCACACTGAGTAGAAGGATGTGGATCTCTCTTTTAAGCCTGTAGTTTTAGTTTACTCTTAGCAGTGAGATCTGTTGGCATTACCAAGAAGAGAGAAGTGAAAAACCATCAAATAGTTGATGTTGGGAACATTCTGAGAAAACATTAACACAAGCATTTGTTTACAAACTAGAAGAAATATACAGAATTTGATGACCAACCATTCCAAGTATATTTTGTGCATTAAAAATTAAACTGGGTCAGAGTAATAGTATAGTGGGTAGGGCATTTGCCTTCCACAGGGCCAACCTTGGTTTGATTCTCAAAATCCCATATGGTCCCTGAGTATCACTAGGAATGATTCCTGAGTGCAGAGCCAGGAGTAACCCCTGAGCATTGCCACACGTGGCCCCAAAACTAAAAACAACAAAACAAAAATTAAATTGCTATGGGCACCTGACTTAGTTTTCTTTGTCGCCTGAGTAGGCGAAAGAACATAAAATGGTATGTCAAAAAATCAGTGTGTTTTTGTTTCTGATATCAAAAGTTAGAAATGTTGGTAGACCAACTTTTTGATTCTTTCAAATAAAAAAAATCACTTGATCACTTGACATCCCATTATTCATCGATTTGCTCGAGTGGGTACCAGTAACATTTCCATTTGACCCTATCACATGCCAGTGTAGCCCAATGGCCTGTGGTTGCTTCAAGAATACGAAGAGCAGATACACCAGGCAGAGCAGATACCAGCTCTCCTCGTTGAATCCACTGCACTCCACTGACCATGAGAGCGACTTCCGGCCTGAGTCCACCATCCCGATAAAAAAAATATTTATCATCTTGGGGCCAAAGCGATAGTCCAACGGGTAGGGCGTTTGCCTTGCATGCGGCCGCCCATGGTGGCCCCAGTTTGATCCCGGCATCCCATATGGTCCCCTGAGCACTGCCAGGGGTAATTCCTGAGCGAACCAGGAATAACCCCTGAGCATCCCAGGTGTGACCCAAAAAGCAAAAAAAATACATATATATATATATATATATATATATATATATATATATATCATCTTAATTGATACTCAGGAATGTATGTAGGAGAAAACTTTACTCATAATCAATTTCTAAGTACTAACCTTTAAACAACTGATATGCGTAAAATAGATTCATGGTAGCCCATATTTTGTTAAACGCTTGTGTGGGTGTATCACTCACAAATATGTGTGTTCTTCACTTTCAGTATGGGCCCTATTCTGATGTCTCAGAAATTACCACTGCTGCAGGGCCTCCTGGACAGTGTAAAGCACCTTGTATTTCCTTTACACCTGATGGTTGTGTCCTAGTGAGTTGGGAGGTAAGTCGGGTATTTTTTCTTTTAATCTGCCCCTAAATGCAAATATGAGGAAAATAGCCAAAAGTCACATTTAAGTAATTTCTTGTGCATGAGTCTCCCCTGGCACTGATGAGTATCAGAGTTGGAGAACTTGTACCACAAGTGACAATTAAAAAAAGGACGTGAGTAACGCTTCCACGCTTTTCACAAATGCTATAATATCCGGAGGAGTGTTGCTCTCTTTCCGTTTCCCTTGAGCACAATGTTCTAGATCCTTCTCAATGAAATGACTGACTTCTTGAATATCTGCCTTCCAGAGTCCTGAAAGCTCAGGTGCAGACATCTCAGAGTACAGGTTGGAATGGGGAGAAGATACGGAATCCTTAGAACTCATTTATCATGGAACAGACACCGGCTTTGAAATAAAGGATCTGTTGCCTGCTGCACAGTACTGCTGTAGACTACAGGTAGGTTGACTGTGTTCGATGCGACTCAGAAAAGGGCTCTGAAAGTGTCCATTCTTTGTTAAAAAAGGTAATAACTCTAATTATGAATTTAATTGTTAAGTGTTTTGCAGTTAATTTCTGCTCCTCCCAGAGACCCTAAAACAAAACCAGATTCTTCTCTACTGTACTTTTCGCCAAACTTGTTGTCTTGTAAATTCATAGAGAAATGGTAAATCCAAAGGCACAGTGTCAGAAGTCCTTTGGGCAGATATTTGGGAAGACACCTTGTACACATCCATGTACACATAGTCACTTGACATGTACCTTTCAGCTATATTGATCTGGGAAAAATAAGGCTTGTCATGTTTACTGGAGACAAAAACATAAGAACTAGTCTGCTTAAGATGGCAGGCCCTAGATCTTCCAGCCTTAACTTCTAAGAGTCCCAAAAGCCTTAGGTTAGCTTCTCTTTTTTTCCCATTTTATTTAAATACCATAGTTTACAAATTTGTTCATGATGATTTGTTATAGACATTTGGTATTCCAACACCAGTCCCAAAACTTGGATTTTTCTTTTTCTCTATTTAAATAAATTTTCCTCTTTGTAAAGCCTTATTATCCTGAGAAAACAAGGTTTCCTGCTGTTTTCTTCCATTTGTTCGGTAACATTTCTGAAGCCCTACTTTGTGCCAGAATCCAAGGATGAGCTGGATGATCAAGAAGGGATACAAAGATGAGTAAGATGTGGCGTTGTGGCCTTGAAGAATTCTGTCTTCACACAATTAAATTTAAATAGATACAGAAGCACAGATGCCAGATTTCGGTTTTCACCTGATTTAAGTCATGGATCAAATTTCTTAATTACAAATCTATAAGTAGTATCTCTGGTCCTTTTGGAGCAAATACTCCCTTCATAAGTTAATTTTCCACACCATCTGAAAGCTTTCCTATTAAGTCTGAAGCGTGCTCTATCATAAGCATTTCTGATTAAACTCTTGTCACCTGCCTTCTTTCCTTCTCTAATGGAGCACCTGGCATGTACTAACCCTCTGTCAGTAAGTAAGGCCATAGCACCCTGTCCGATCTTTAGAAGAGCGGTGCTGAGTCATTGGCAAAAGTTAAATCATGTGCTACACTCCTGTTTTTGGAACATGTCAGGATATAAATAAAGAACTGTCTGACACCACAGGAAAGAACTTCAGTGTCTTTTCTGAGTTTTGGTTTCTCTCTAAAATGTTCTGCTTCCTATTTTCCTTCCAGGGAATGTGCTGTCACTTAACAGTGACTTCCCAAAAATTGCATTTAAAAAGCTACATTGGTAAGAATAGAAGCTGCATACTACTATTTCCTCCTGTCTTGCTAGTCAGAAGTAAATATTTTCAGATGTCTATATTTGTCATAAAGTTAGCCAGATCCCATAAAGGAGCTCAAACTTTTAAAATAGCTTTTTCTGTGCTGGAAAAAAATTATTTACAAGAGTCTCCTCAACTTATATTACTTTATGGTATTTATGGATGTAGTGTAAATTACCCTTTTTGTTCATTTTGTTTTCATTTTGTTTTGATGTTTGGGTTTTTTTGGTTTTGGGGTCACTTCAGGCCATGCTCAAAGTTTACTCCTGACTTTTTTTTTGTTGTTGTTTTTGCTTTTTTGGGTCACACCCGGCAATGCTCAGGGGTTTCTCCTGGCACTACACTCAGAAATACTCCTGGCAGTGCTCGGGGACCATATGGGATGCCGGGATGGAACCCGGTCGGCATGGGCCGGCCTGCCTCGGAAGACAAACGCCCAACCTGCTGGGCTATCGCTCCGGCCCCTGACTTTACTCTTCAGGATCCCTCCTGGTGGGCTTGGGGAACTGGGGATCAAACAATGTGCAGAGCTAGCTCCTTACCCCCTGTGCTGTCTCTCTGGTCCTTATGAATTATTTTAATTCAGCTCTACGATAAAATCACGCTAAACGCAAAATAATTATTTTGAGTATTAGAGCCTAGAAGTTAAACCACATGTGCTACCTCTACACGTCTTGTAAAAATTATGTAAAACATGTATTTTGCTCAAGAAACTTAATTTTTTTATTCCTTAAGAATCGCTTAATGACAACCACATAAATCTAGTCACATAAGGCATATCATATATTATTATTTTGTAAAAGATGTTTTTGAATTAAGTTTACCTTGAAAATAGATAATAAAATAGATAGTGTTATAAATCAGGAAAGATTTTCCATATAATGAAAAGTGAAAATGTAGGATCCTGAAATAGAAAACTATAACCTCCTTGAAAATTGTTAAGACTCAAATCAGGTCTGAGGGAACCTTTGGAAGTGTTCATTTCCTGGGATTGAACAGTCACAGTTACAGGAAGTGTAGGGAATCAAGGTGAGAGATAGAAGAAAATTTCTCTACACTGGTGTTTTCAGATTTTCTCTGTTTGAATTTCTTAATTAGAGAGAGAGAGAGAGAGAGAGAGAGAGAGAGAAGAGACAAAGAACCTGCCATAAGCATTTCTAAAAAAAAAAAAAAAAAAAAATAAAGGGAAGAAAGAACCTGCCATGGAGGCAGGCTAGGGAGGGGGAGGGTATCGGGGACATTGGTGGTAGGAAATGAGCACTGGTGGAGGAATGGGTGCTGGAACACTGTATGACCGAAACCCAAATATGAACATCTTTGTAATTTTATATCTCACTGTGGTATAATAAAATCACTATATCACTGTAAAAAAAAATAAATAAATAAATAAATAAAGAACCTGCCATAGAGGCAGGCTAGGGAAGGGGGAAGGAAATTGGGAACATTGGTGGTGGGAAATAGTCACTGGTGGAGGGATGGGTGCTGGAACACTGTGTTTCCAAAACCCAAACATAAACATCTTTGTAATTGTATATCTCACGGTGTTACAATAAAATATTAAGAAAATAATAATAATAGGGCCGGAGCGATAGCCCAGCGGGTAGGGCGTTTGCCTTGCTTGCGGCTGGCCTGTGCCGCCCGGGTTCAATCCCCGGCATCCCATATGGTCCCCGAGCACCGCCAGGAGTAATTCCTGAGTGCAGAGCCAGGAGTAACCCCTGAGTATTGCCGGGTGTGACCCAAAAAGCAAAAAAAAAAAAGAAAAGAAAAGAATAATAATAATAAAGTACTAATAAAGATGCTCGTTCATTTTTGCTTTTCCAGTTGGAAGGAGAGTAGTGAAAACACAGTTGATAGTTGTTCTTATTAACTAGTGAAATCTTTAAGATACCCTGATGAATTGGGTGTTACTCTCCCTATTTTAAAGGCTCAGAGATAAATTTGTCTTGCACAATGATATTCCAGATTCCTTCTCTGCACTTCGTAAGAGACCCACCAGGAGTGATCCCTGAATGCAAAGCCAGGAGTAAACCCTGAGCACCTTTGGTTCTGTCTTCTCTCTCTCCCATCCCTACTCCCCCACTCGACCCCCCCATATACACACAATTAAATATCTAAATCTCTGTGATGTTAAATTTTTACAGTGGGTTTTCAGAGGTTATTTGGTGGTCAATAAATGTTTTTTTTTAATTTGCTTCTTTGAAATAAACTAATATTCAGGTGTTGTAAGTTTCGCGTTGAAATTTTAAGACCTCAAGTGACTTGTAGTTTGTCTTCATAAGTCCTCCTGTGAGTGAAGTGAACGGGTTTTAGAGTTCTTTCACTTTCGTAAGGAGACTGCCAAATGTTTGTTTTCTACATGAGAAAACATTAAGTTGCAGCGCCCCAAGGCAGGAATAGGCTAGGAATCCTGGTGGATCAGTCTGGAAGTCAGAGTTGTTGGAACTGAAAAAGTAGGACAGTTTCAGGTGATGAAGAGTAGAATGGTAAGGCCTCTGGGTAGGGAGAAGGTGGTGAAGAAGTCAGAATCTTTTAGGCTCGCACAAGGACTTTAAAGTTTATTCTGGATGTGGGGGAGGCCACTGAATGAATTTGAGCTCACTGTGAGTGAAAGACGGTGGGGCCAGGCCAGGCCACAGTATGATATCACCACGGTGCCCAGAGATCATGCCTTTGTTGCTAGAAGGGTAAGGCTAGGCTCATGACCTGGATGGAGGAAAAGGATTTTCTAGTGAGGACTTGAAGAACCAGAAGAATGGGTGAAACTCCGTGGGCTACAGTGGGGTTTCTGATGTGGAGGAGTTGGGAAGAGGCGAGGAGTTAGGTGAATATTTGAGTTTGAGACAGCTGCTTCACATTCAAGTAGAGATCCAAAGGCATTTGGGTGCACTGGGCTGGCCTTTGAAGCAGAAATTTGAGCTACCAAATCAGTTTGGGAGTAAGATATGAATGGGATTTACATTCCTCATCTCTCCCTGAATAAGGAGCGCTCTCTGGGCTCCAGCAGAGCTAGAAATGGTGTTTCCAAGCACGGAGCATTGGTGCCCTTCGGTATTGAGTGAGCCCACTGGCAAATAACAGTGAGTAAAAGTGATTGAGAAGTAGGAGCAAATCAGCAGAAGCAATAGTATAAATTTTTGGTGAGAGAGTAAATGATCAAGGTGTCAGCTGTTGCTTGGGTAAAGTCATCCGAGGACTGCGAATTGACTTCCAGTATGAGTTCTTATTCACCTAGAGAACAGTGAATATTTTCTCTAGAATTCATTTAGCTCTCCTAGGGAAATACTTGAATTAAAAAGTTTGCCAAATTCCACTCCCAACTTTTCCTCTAAATCTGGAACCTGAGTGACGGGAGAGATAGCACAGGGCTTAAGGAACTTCCCTTGCGTGCAGCCAACCTCGTTCCAATCCCCACACAGCATATGATCCTTCAAGCGCCACCAGGAGTGATCCCGAAACACAAAAGCAAGAAGTAAACTCTGGGTACCACTGGGTGTGGTCCTCCCCGCCTTCCAGCCACACACACACACACACACACACACACATTGAACCTAGGTTATTTGATCTAACTCTGCATTCCCTCCTTTCTGGAAGGCAAATAGGAGTACTTGCCACTAAATGTCTACCTCAAAAGATTAGTGTGACAATTATGTAAGGCAGTATATAAACTGAAGTGAATTGTTCAACCATGCAGTGTTTTAAAAGCATTTTTTCCTAAGCAGTGATGACTATAGTCTTCACTTTTGCTTTACTGGAAGAAAGTTTGTAGTTAGCACTTTTAGGAAATGGTCCCTCTTCTTTTTAAACTGTTTTTTCATACCAGCATTTCCATAAGTTATTCCTTACTGTATACAATTATTGCGCCTCTAACCAAGAGGATAAGAGTGTGCTACTGGAATGACATGGTCTCTCTCCCTCTTCTGCTTCTTAGGCTGTCAATCAAGCTGGAGCTGGACCGTACAGTGAACTTGTCCTTTGCCAAACACCAGCATCTGCCCCTGACCCTGTCTCCACGCTCTGTGTTCTGGAGGAGGAGACCCTCAGCGCCTGCCCTGATTCACCTTCTGTGTGCCTTGTACTGAACTGGGAAGAACCGTGCAATAATGGATCTGAAATCCTTGCTTACACTATTGATCTTGGAGACACTAGCATCACCGTGGGCAACACGACCACCTACGTTATGAATGATCTTCTTCCAGAAACCACCTACCGGTGAGTGCAAGGAAATGAAACCCAAGCTGCAAACATTTCAGCACTACAGATCCTTTGCGTTCTGAAAGCCACATGGGTGAATTATAGAATCCTCATATACTTAAAGAGCATAATTACAAATACAGCAGGTGGATCTGTGTTGCTTTTATGACTTAGATGCATATTTATACAGTTCCTACCCCCTGAGCAAACTTTTCACCTCCTATTTTAAATCAGTTCCTCCTGGGTCATTTGGTAATCAGTGTTTCTTTGTTTTTCTACCAGGACTCATGTGGACACTCTCCTTCCCATGTAGCTGCCCACCTCTGAAACAGGGCTCTCTACCCGTTTTATGATCCACTCCCAACAAAAGCAGATTCATTGTTAACAAATTATTTGTTTGTATGTAGCTTTTACTCAGGATTTCACATAGAACTAGAAAAAAAAAAGAAGTAATATCACACACCATTGAGTAAAACTCGACATCTGCCCCTTCTCTTTACCAGATTTCTGAGTGACCACTCCCCCCTTCTTCTTCTCACACACCAATGGCCTCTTAAAATGTCCAGTCTTTTAGTTCGGGCCCCTAAGTTGTCTTAATTTAAAACACAAGTCTGTGGTGGGAGAGTCTGGAATCACTATTGGAGGGATCGGCATAGTCTTCTGCATCCATAAAACAAAGATATTAATATTGTTATAAACTATAATACCTCATTAAAAATATGTGTTACACCTATGATCAGCATTTGAGACATACAAGCACCATTTATGGTTATATCAGTGTGTTTCAGGGCTCCATCTCCCTTTGGAAGACTAACTCATTTCTCAGGAAAGTGAAATAGACCTTAGTCTCCAATTTAGGTCGTCAGTTGCATCGTCACCCCTAGAAGTAGAACAGGGTTACTTACCTCGTGAGCCTATTGTCAGCAGTGGTTATCGGTGGATATCCTCTGAACGTGTAGTGCTCTGAGGCCATAGCCAGTGCACAGCTTCCATGGCAGTTCTCTCGTCCCAGGGCCATCAAAAATGGCTCTCCTTAGGGCGAGTTCAGGGGGCAGTAAAGGGCAGGCAGACAAATTTGCTCTTCAGAAGTAGTTCATAGGCTTCCTTCTTCCTTTTTCTGCAGTGTTGGCTAATTCTGTAATCGGGTAAGCCATCGTTGCTTTAATCATCAGAAGCTGAAGAAATAAATCAACTAATTAGATCTAAAATACCAAACTTCTTTCCTGCTACATGATCCTTACAGTATAATTCATCTTGTTCTTCAAAATTTTGTGAGTTGTTTGCTTACTCCTTCACTCCTCGAAAACATCTTTTCTGGGGCACATCCCAGAAACAGAGGCCGTGAGATAGCTCACTGGGCTAAGCACATGCTTGACTTGTGAGGCCCAGGTTCAATGATCTCTAATACCGTATTGTCCCGTGAGCGTCACAGGAGCAGCTCACAAGCACTAAACCAAAAGCAGCCTCAGAGTACCACCAAGTGTGTCCTCAAAGTGAAGACAAAACAAAACAAAAACTAGAGGAAGGAGGCGGGAAAAGAAATGAGTAGAGAAGATGAGACAAGATGAAACAGGAATGGAGGATGACGGTGACACTGCCTGCCCTTTAGGTTGGGAGCAGCTAAGTAGCAGTAAGAAATCACAGATGAATGTGAACTCTCCAGCCGAAAATAACACTGTTTAGAGCCTTGTTGACAGTCTGAAGAGGAAAGATCCCAGAATTCAGGATGATCAGAAAGATTTGAAGAGGAAAAGTGAAAATGATTACAGGGGATAGATATAACTGACATAGTAGAATAGGCCAGACTAAAGCATTGCTTCTCATTAAGTCTTCAGACAGTCTCAGTAAACCAGACTTGACTCTTTTTTATTAACTAGATACTAAATGCCTGTGGTACCCAGAACATTTATTGCTGAGGAAATCTAGATAGTTAAACCCAGACCTTGTCTTTGGAGGACTCCATAATTATAATGTTCCCAAAAAACAGAACAGTGAGGTACCTGTCTGAGACAGATGGCTAAGTGAGTGACATTTCCCAGATTTGCAAGAAGCCAGAATATTGCCTGATCTTGGACCCTCATGCTAGAAAACCAGTGAAGAATACATGCTGCTTTAGAGACTTAGCAGAAGGGTTTGTGTCCATCATCCGCCCTCAAGGCTGCTCTGGGACGACTCATCCGCAGGTCTCTCCTCTGAGCTTTCAGGCAGTGAGTGAAGAAAAGGCTTATAGGACAAGGTGTTAACTCCAGAATTTTCTTCTTGACCCTGTGTATACATGTGGCTTAAATCATTGTGAAACCTTAAGGTTAAGCTACTTCGGAGACATGTTGACTTTCGATAGTCAGCATACAATCGAAGAACTTCTATACGGAGTCGGGCTGAAGGGCCCAAATGAGGGGAACAATGTAGAGGAGGAGTTCTTTCATGATTTAATTCTAGTTATCATAGAAAGCATCAAAAAGAACTTTCCTGTAACTGCTTAAAATACGTCTAAAAAGTGGACCGAGAGCTGTCCCTTCATGACACAGCTCCTTCCCTGCATTTGTGTGTGAGGAGGAGGGGAGGATTGCAATCTTTTCCTAACATCACATAAATACATAAACAAAAGACGTGTTAAAAATGGTACCGTGGGTGTCAGGGGGATGTCTTACATATTTTGCATGTATGGTGACTGGGCTTGATAATCAACATTCATGGTCTTCCAAACAACCACCAGCTGTGGCCCAAGACCCAAAAAAGAAAAGAAAGAAAATCTACCTCAGGATAATTTTTAATGAATTAATCGTTTAATAAAGTTAAGCAGGGTTAGTAATGTAAGGATGGTGGGGGAAATGAGCCTAGATTTGGAAAGCAAACACAAGACTTTTTTAAAGTACTGAATGGGTATAGCATAACTAATTCACTGCGTGTTAATATGCGAGACCAGCACGTTTAACTGAATGAGGAAAGTCACATTGGGACATATCACCTCTTCTTTAGAGTATTTTGGAAGATATTATTTTAAATAAATGGCATGAAAGTTGGACATCTGAAAAAACCCTTTGTGAGGGTGAGAAGCTTTTGTAGTGCCACATCCAGTTTGCTCAGGGAGTACTGGCTAGGTACTTGAGAATCACTTCTGGGTCCATGCGGGGGCAGAGCAAACCCGGTCCTTCGGTGCAAACCCTGTGCTCCAGTCCCTTGAGCTCTCTTTCCAGCACACAAGTAGATTTTTGACTGCTAATCATGTTGTGTGTTCTTGCCAACCCCACACAAAAAATGATTTAGCCTAATACTTCATTGATCAATGAGTAGATAAATTAGATACTTCATAAAATATTAAGATTCTATTATCTGTTTATGACCATCCTTTTACAACTTAAAGAATTTAGTTTCTGTAATACATAATTGTACACTGTATAGTAGAATGCTGGCCAGCGCACAGTCTTGTTCTTCGTTTGAAAACGCAAATTGTAATAATTATGGTGACATACAAAATGAGTACTTCCAGGAACTAAGGATGCAATTTTGGGCCACTCTGCTTTTTTGCTTCACCTTTTTCTCTCCCATAAATTGATTAAAATATAAGTCAACAGATCATCATGTTCTAGATAAAAGTGTGGAATGAAACATTCTGACCAAGACGTAGGATTTGGATAAAGGATGTGCGTGTATGTGTTCAGTAACCTTCAGCAATTACTCATTGTTCTCACATTGAGTTGTTTATTTCTTTTTTGCTAGGATAGAATTGCAGACCTCGCTAGCAAAACCCACTACTGTGCAGAAGGGTTCTTCCCCTTGGTGCTTGCACAACGACCTATTGACCTATTAACCTACTGACCTCCTTACATTCCAATGCTATTTTTATTGACATTTCTCTCTTTTTTTGTTTGTTTTGGTTTTGGATCACACCTGGTGATGCTTGAGTACTCTCAGCTTTGTGTTCCTAGCATTGCTCAGGGAACTATGCAGAACTGAGGATTAAGCCAGAACTTCCCACATGGAAGTCATATGCCGCAGCATATTAAGGTCGCACTTGTTTTTGCGCTTTTAGAACTAAATTTGACGCTGAATTTTTGTTTAGATTTGAAAAGGTGAAACATATTATTAAACAGATGTAGCTTTCCTTTGCACACTTCCAGCCTCCTGGAGTCATGGGTTTTACCATCTGAGATGAGCTCACCAAGGGTTGCCTCTTCCCTCGGCTAGTGACACCTCAGACTCACTAGATGATTGATTTTTAATTAGGTTTTGGTCATTGTGTATGCAGAAACTTTCTAACGTTGCCAAATTTTCTGCAGTCACCACATTCAGTTATTCCACCCATGAGCTTGCATCCTTCAGTTTAGGAAGCTCTGCCGAGGCAGTGTTTTGTTTCCTGAACATTCCTATTTGTATGAATCATCTGGAGAGCTTTTGCAGAGAATAGAAGCCTGAGCCTCCCTTCTGTGGACTGTGCCTTGATCTCATTATTGTGTCACGTCATGTCATTTTCTCGTAAGCATCCTCACATCAAGCCAGTCTTCACAAGCACAACTTTTCTTTTGTTTTCTTTTGTGGGGGCTCCCCAGCAATACTGAAGGGTTATTCGTGACTCTGCACTTAGAAATTACTACTGGAAGTGTTGCGGAGACCATGTTGGATGCCAGAGATCAAACCCAGGTCGATCGCATGCAAGGCATACATCCTACCTGATGTACTATCACGTCCATCGAAATACAGCTTTGTAAACCCACCTCCATTCTCTTCACTAGACAGGTGCTTCTTGATGGGCCTCAAAGGGAGCCATCTCCCCTTCCTCAAGGAATGCTCTGAACAGCAGCTCAGAGCAGAGCAGAATGTTGCCTTTCTTCTCCACATTGAGCAGTTTTCTGAGGTCTCTTAAGATTGCTTTTTTTTTTTTTTTTTTTTTTTTGGCAATCTCATTATGTATCTGACTCATACTGAGCTGGCAAACAACAGAAATTTAAGGTAGATTTGTTTGTTATGCTCTTTTATGTTCTTTCTTGCTAGGTAAAATGGGGATGAAAATAGCATTTGTTGAGTTCTTATTATATGTCAAGCACTCCATTAGCCTGTCCTGAGTGAGTCATAAATCATTTCATCGTAACAACATGAGGTGGACTTTATTAGGAGACACGTTCAGCATGGTTTGGAAGTGGTAGCCAATCTCAGAAGGCCTTGACTTCCATCCTGTGTCCCTCACTTATTTTCTCTGTGGCTCTGGTCCTCTGTGCCCCAGATTTCCGATCTATGAAATTGAAATAATAAATGTGCCTACCTATCAGAATTTTTGGTATCGTAAAAAAATGTTTCAGGGGGCCGGAGTGATAGCACAGCAGGTAGAATGTTTGCCTTGCATGCGGCCGACCTGGGTTCGATCCTCTGCATCCCCATATGGTCTCCTGAGCACCACCAGGAGTAATTCCTGAGCGAAGTGCCAGGAGTAACCCCTGAGTGTTGCCAGGTGTGACCCCCGCAAAAAAAAAAAAAAAAAAACAGTTTCAGATACCACTATGGGAGGTAGCTCAATGAAAATAAGCACTCAATTAGTTATCTAGTTTGTGGGGAAGGAATTGGAAAGTGGACTGTGGCGAGATCATAGTTAAAAGGTGTCTTGGAAAATCTGGCATTCTCCTATAAGCATGGAACACATTGACGGTTTCATTTCTGCGAAGTCAGCGTACTTTAAGAAAGCAAACGCCAGTGCCCGGGAGACAAAATGGTGGCACCGGAGTCCAAGGCTCTGACAGAACAAGGAGCTGGGCTGGAGGGAGGGATGAATCTGAGCCAGCTCCAATGACCCCTTCCAGAAGCATTCCTGGAGCTTGATTCTGAACCATCTTTTTGCTCCCCAACAGGCTTCATGTGTTTGGGCTACTACTTCAGTTTCTTCAGAAATGGTCTGCTAATTATTCTCTTCATTCACACATTACTCTTCTTGATTAAATGTTAGTTGAGAAAAGGAAGTAGGAAAAGCCTCTCTTTTCTTCTTGATCCTCTCCTTAAACCAGAGGGTGGTGGTGGTTGTCCTTACTGACCTTCCCTTGGCGACCCTCAGACATCCTAAGCCTGGGATGGTTAGTCCTAACTGAGTCACCACCTTCCTAAATTAAGAAATGTTAGGTGTAATTCTTTAATATATATGACATTGATGTGATAGTGTGTGTATTTGTAGTATATTATGGAAGACTCTGACCTGAGGGTGGAGTACATTTGACATTTAAAATTAGGCAGGTGGGGCCTGTTGGCAGAAGGTAGATCTAAGGATATGTGAAGGAAGGTCTGATGGATACTGCCCGTTAACAGATACACAGGAACTTCCGGCAGACTGTCTCCCAATAGAGTTAGTATGTAGAAATCCCTAGTGAGACTGTTAATCAAGCTGCAGGTATCCAGACAAGGCTATCCGAGGTCATTTCTCTGCACATTTCCCTGTTGGCTATAACTAGCCCAAGATGGAGTCTAATGGACGATGCTTAAAGTTAGGCAGAAAACAGGTTTTTCTTATTCTTCTGTCTGACACGTCCTTGCCATCATGGGCTAGTCCGGAAGGCTGCATTAGCAACTGTAATGCGTTCTTTTGTTCATCTCATCTTACCTAGATAGCACCCCCTGCAGGTTTTTGGTTCCTGGTTGTCTCCTTCCTATTATTCCTAAGTCCTATTCAATGAATGTGAACCGTCTTTGTAATGTAAACCATGCAAACTTTAAGCTGTATTGCCCTTTGAGACGAGGGATAAGGGAGTTGGGGTCTGTGTGGAGGTGGTCCAGTCAGTTCGGCAGTCAAATGAGTTAGTCAGTGAGCTCACGCCAGTGAACTCTGGTCAGTTAGCTGCAGTCAATCAGCTTCGGTCAGTTAGTCACCAAGATGAGAACTGCTGCCCCTCCTGCTGGTGATTATTAAAAATATTAATGCAAATACGTCGTGTTCCTGGTGTCTCATCTCTGCACCTCCGACCCAACAGGACATTTCTGCTTCAGGGGCCAGAGCAATAGTACAGTGGTAGGACATTTACTGTGCGTGTGGCCAACCTGGTTTTAATCCCCAGTTAAAACCAGGTCCTGGAGCCCACCAGAAGTAATTCCTGAGTGCAGAGCCAGGAGTAGCCCTTGACCACTGCCAGGTGTGGCCCAAAATCAAAACAAAAAAAAATTATAAAGTAAAATTAAACAGGTATTTCAGTAGTGGGTTTTGAGTCAAAGTACTGAAAATCTGTACACCCTCACTTGATTTAGTCCACACTAGTGGTGTATTTTTGAGTATTTCAAGCTCTCAAGTCTCTTTGAGAGATTTTTGCATCCTCCTAACCAAGATGAATATTTGCTCAGAGTCACATCACTTTCCTAAATTGGAAAACAGATTGACATGTTACTTCAACTAAAGAGGAAAGCTCTCGAGTTTGTGTTTGGTATAAACTTTAAGTAATTTAACAAAATAGGACAGTGCTTTATACTCTGAATTCTGGGAATTGTTTTTCATTTTAGGATTTGTTTTGCTCATTTGTCCATGTGTGCTTTCAACGGAACTAGGAAATGACTTTCACACACCACATTTTCCATGTCAAAACAAAGAGAAGCTATCTTAGTCCTTTCTGAGCTTTCTTGGCCACGTAAACTTAGTGTTCTTCACATTTTCACTGGAGTACAAGAAACCACAGCCTCAACTTATTTTTGATCCATGCTGGTTCTTTAATTTGAAAAGTTCTTCAATATTGACAGTGACCTTAACAGAATTAATTAACATTACCTTGGAATGTCAACTACTGGAAAGAATGCTGTCTTTTGCATTTTAACAGAAATTAAATGTTTTCATAAAAATGTAGGAGATATCAAGGTGTCTTAACGCTCTTGGTGTCTTACAATCTTGGTAGTTGATTTCTGGACCAGAAGTTGTTCAGATCATGTGAAAATAAATGTACTGGCTGCTCTAACTTTCGTTGGCAAGTAGCAGTTGTTTCTGAAATGAAAGTATGTTTCAAATTAAAATGGTCTTGTGGTTGGATCTGTTGCCATTTGAAGGCCCATGTTGTGTTAAGAGAATTTGTGGTGTGAGGGTCCCCAGAGATACAGAGTCTGCTAGAACAAGGCTCAGACCCAGGTGGAATCTACAGCTGCATGTAGCTTATGCAAGTATGCGGGCCAAGCTCAGTCATTTTTGTAGAATAGATTAAGTAATTCTGACCTCACAAAACCAGGGCCAGTATTACAGATACTCTTTGTTTATATCAAATCTCGTCTTTAACACCTAGCAGCAGCCAGGTGATGTAAATTGAAGGATTAGTTTATCTGGGTTTGACTTCAGTTTATTCCAGTATGGGGCCAGTTAAAGATCATGCTTTGCATATGACTGACCCATACCACTGCGTGGTTCCATTCCCTATACAGTATGGTCTGCTGAGCGTGGAGGGCAAGCAGGCCACACCCTCAAGTCATGGCATTAAATCACCAGCCTGGTAGTCTAGAGAGCCCCAGGCCTTCTGAATTCTGCTTGGGAGATCTCCTCAAGAGTTTTCTCAATCTAAAAAAAGAGGAAATACCAGCTCCTCCTCCATATCACTGTCTGTTGAATAGAGCAAGTCCTAAAGAGGAAATACCAGCTTCTCCTCCATATCACAGTCTGTTGAATAGAGCAAGTCCTCCGTGTTGAGTGTGCTGATCATTAGTGTCACGTTGGTCTGTTCCTGGTTCTTTGTCTTTCTCACCTTAAGAGAACACTTTTTAAAAGAAGCCACTACTTAGAGCTTGCCCTGGATCATGACCAGACTTTAGAAGGAAAAACATAGGTGATATTAACGGTAATCACTCCTGTTAGAGTGAGGTGGAGGGTAATAAAGCGACTACATCAATGGTTGGGGCACTAGAACACCTTAGAACAGGCAGTGTTGGTACTCCTGGTGTCTACCACACTTTTTCTTCACTGTTGGAGAGGATGTCTGGCCTGAGAAGCAAGCCCAAGAGAAATGCCTGCGTAAATCAGCACTTGAAATTAGTTCATCTAAGTAGTTTTGGCTTCTTGGGTCTTGATGACTGTTGGATGAAATATAAAATATATTTTTTGAAATGGAAAGCACTTCTCATGTCCCTTATCTTAATTATGAAATTCCATTTGTAACCGCAGCAAAGATATAGTATGTTTCCGCTTCTTAGATAAGGGAAGCCCACTTAAAGGCATTAGGGAATTTTCCAGAAGCCACTGAAGTGAAGAGCAAGAATCCCAAGAAAGCAAATCCTAAAGAGTTAAAATATTCTCTTTAGTATTGCTTCCAGTCACTTAGGCGTTAGCAATGGTGGCAGTAGTAGTGATGGTAATAATAATAGCAGCGGTGGTGGGAGAAGGAGTCAGGTGTAGGGCTGTGGTTATGCACCTACCCCATACTAATAGAAAGCCTAAAGAATACAGATTTATAGATCTGTGGTTATGTACCTACCCCATACTAATAGAAAGCCTAAAGAATACAGATTTATAGATGTAAGGAGTCTAATAGCTGTCATTGCTACTAGGAAGACATTCATTTTATGTCTTGATACCTCCTTTTTAATTACTTAATAGGGGGTATTTGACACCCCAGCGTTGCTCAAAAGATTGCCTCCAGCTCTGCTTGTGGGGGGAGCTGTGTGAGATGCTTCCTTCAGGAATTCCCAGGAGTCCGTATGTTGTAAAGGATCAAATCCCTGGCCTCCAGCAAGCAAGGCTTGCGCTTGGTCCATTGTGCTGCTCTCTCTGACCCTTGATGCTTTATTTTGTAACACTTTTTTAAATTCTTATAACTTGTTCAGAATTCTTAGCATTTTTTGGAGCAGAATCATCTTAAGCAATCCATTTCCTCACTTCTGTTTGTGTAAAAACAACAATAGCAACAATAACTAAGAGTTGAAAGAGAGAACACAGGGTTAAGGCATTTGCCTTGCTCTCGGCCGCCTCTGTTGCATGCCCGGTACCACAGACTTTCCTCCCAAGCCCCAAAAGAGCAGAGCCAATAATAAACCTTGAGAATAGTCAGGTGTGGGCCACTGCTACCTCCCCACGCCCACCCCCTACACACACCAAAAGAGATGATGAAAAAAACAGAAGGCTACACTGAGCAAGATGTTAGGGTCTCCGGAGCACAGGATCAGCGTGGCTCTGAAGACTGTGGCAAGCAGAAAGGAAAAGCACCGTAGTCTCTGCATGTAGGGAAGAAATGGCGGTTTGGACACTAGAGGTCCTGAGTTTAACCCCTTTTTAGGTGAGGAAATGTGTTACCGCATTGAAAGAAAGAATGAGACTCCGATTTCTGGCTTAATTCCCATTTTCTGAGAAAGAAGAAAAGGTAGACATTTCTGCCTCGAACAGACTTTTCCTATCTAGTTGCAGCAGATTTTCTTTTAATCATAGGAGAAACTATTGTATTGATGCCAGAAAGCTGTTTTTTTAGAAGACTTTTATTTGGAGGCAAGGAAGTGCTACTTTGAGAGACTGGCATTGTCTCCTCTGCAGCCTGCTGCAGCTCTTCACAAAATAAAATGTGGGGAGAATCCCTGCTTTGGAGCAATGAAACTTGTGTTCTGTTTTACCAAAGGTATTTGCTGCATTCAAACTCTGAATCAAATATTCTTCTAGTTTGCAGTGATATGAATAGAGTTGCTGTGAACATTTGTGTGCAAGTTTTTCTGAGAACATAACTTGTAATTTTTCTAAAAGAAAACCGAAGAAAAGGGATTTGAGTCTCATGTGTTGAGTCATCTTAGAAGACTAGTTAAACTTTCTAAAAAAGCATTGTAAGAAACCTTTACCAATGGGCCTGTGTATGCTACTTACATTCTTACCATCAAAATATGAGACTTCAGTTTCTCTTTATAGCAAGCATGGAATTATATATTCATTTAATCCATTTTAATGGGATTTCATGATTTTCCATATATCATTATTATAATTTTAATTTTCCTAGTAGCTAATGATATCAACTTTGTGTGTGAGTGTGTGTAGTGAGTGTGTGTGTGTGTGTGTGTGTGTAGTGACTCCAAGCGATTATTGATGAGAGGTCTTGCTCCCAGTGATTCTTGCATAGCCAGGTCATAGTTGAGTACCAGGGGATTGGCTATGGTGCGTCTCAGGCTCTGTAGTGCAAGGGCCACCAGGGCCACCAGAGCCACCTCTTACCAATGCAGGGGGACCATGTGGTGCGGGGGGACCAGGGTTGGGCACATGTACAGATATGCACTTACTCCCGTACTGTCTCCCAGCCCATCCATCAATTTTTGTGTGCTTGTGTGCTACCTGCATATCGTCTTTAGTATGCTTCTGTCTTTCGTCCAGTTTTGATTTGGGTTGTTCGTTTGCTCATTGATGAGTTTCTTTTCTTTTTTTTTTTTCTCTTTGGGTCACACCCAGCGATGCTCAGGGGGTTACTCCTGGCTCTACACTCAGGAATTACTCCTGGCAGTGCTCGAGGGACCATATGGGATGCCAGGAATTAAACCCGGGTCAGCTGCATGCAAGGCATGGACCCTTCCCGCTGGACTATCGCTCCGGCCCTCATTGTTAAGTTTCAAGAGATCTTTTTGTACTCTGGTTATGATTTCTTTGTGGATATATAAATTTAAACGCATTTGCTCCAAGTCTATAACTTTTGTCTCCAATTTCTTATTGGTGCAAAAGTTTTTAATTTTGATGAAGTGCTGTTTCTTCAGTGTTCCTCTTTTATGGATCATACATTTCACATTGTTTCTAAGAATGCTTTACCTAAACCAATGTAACAAATATTTTTTCCTCTAAATACTTCCATATTTTTTTAAGTTTAGATCTCCATCCATTCCAAGGTACATTATATAAGCTTTTAAACTGAGATTTTTTTTCCCCTATTGATATCCATTTGTTCCAACACAATCTGTTCAAAGACTGTTCTTCCTCAATTGAATTACCTTTGCACTTTCATCAAAAATCAATTAGCCATATTTGTGCTGATCTGTTTTTTGGAATCCCATTTCTGTTACATTGGTCTCTGTCTCAGTACCACACTGTGTTTCTCACTATAGCTCTCTAGTAAGTATAGGTCGGCTAATGTGATTCTTTCAATTTACTTTGGTTTTTAATTTTTTTGCTGATTTTTGTTATCTTGCCTTTTCGCATAACTTTCAGAATCAATTTTTTGTATACTCACAAGGAATCCTACCAGGATTTTATTCGCTTTGTTTCATATCTGTAGAGCAGCCTGGGACATGGCCATGAACACTGAATACTGTTATGACACTGCCTGGTCCTCTCTGCTTAGGCTTATTCCACATGGTTTTTAGCATTTATAAATTTGATTTTATTTCTTTGTTTGCTATCTCTGGGCCTTTTCTCACTGATGGGACTTCTGTTGATGCTGAGTAGGTCTGGTGAGAGTAAACATCTTCGCTTTGTTTCTGAGTCATCCCACCACTTTTTTTATTTTTTGCTTTTTTGGGTGACACCCAGCAATGCTCAAGGGTTTCTCCTGGCTCTGCACTCAGGAATTACTCCTGGTGGTGCTCAGGGGACAATATGGGATGCCGGGATCGAACCTGGGCCAGCACAGGCTGGCTGTGTGCAAGGCAAACGCCCTACCTGCTGGACTATTGCTCCGCCCATACCACCACTCTTTGGACTGTGCCAATAATCAAACTCAGGGCCACACAATGCAGGTGCTTTAACACTGAGCCACATCCCTGGGCACTTAGTTTTGGACCTCGAAGAGAAAGCATTTAGTGTTTTTCCATTAAGTATTATTTTAGCTGTTGGTATTTTTTATAGATGCCCTTTCCAGATTAAGTTCTTTCTATACCTACTTCTGCACTGAAAATTGTTTTATGAATAGTCTTTGGGTTTTACTAGATGTGTTGCCTTATTAAATAATAGGAACGTATGCCTCTTTTCAGACTGCTAATGGTATTGACTAAGAATTGTGGAATGAAGGACTGCAAGGGGAAAGGAATGGAAGTGAAAGAAATGCAGTTTTCCCCATCCTCTCTACTCACCCAGAGCCCTGTTTGTCTCTGAACAAGGCTTTCTTCTTAACTCTGTCAGTGGCAGCCAGACACAGGCAGTTCCCAAGTTCCAGACTGCACTGAGTCTGGTGCGGAGGCTAATGGAAGTGGGAAATGCTAATTCCCTACTGCTTTGGAGATAGCTTGAATTCTTCTTGCATGTTTAAGCTTACAACTAATTATTTAGACTTCTTTTTGCGTCTCTCACACCCTGCAATGCTCAGAGGTTACTCCTGGATTTGTATTCAGGAATTATTCCTGGCTGTGCTCAAGGGACCATATGGGATGCCGGGGATCCAACCCCAGTTGGCCTTGTGCAAGGCAAATGCCCTACCTGCTGTACTATTGCTCTGGCCCCTATTTAGACTTCTTAAGTAGCTTCCCCATTAAAAAAAAAAATCCAAGGTCTAGTATCTCCTTCAGTGGGAGAGATTGAACCCAGTGTAGTCTTAATTCCATCTCACCCGAACTGAACTGTTTTTCCTTATTAACAGCCTCATACATGCTACAAGAAGTGATCTATAAGACTAAAAAATTAAGACTACCTCAAGGTCATGGGGTAAAGCTAGGGGGTTCTGTTACGGTATTTTCCACTTAGGTATAATAAATAATTGCTATAAATGAGCACATAAACTAATTTATGAGGGTATATTTAACCAATCTCTTGCCTGAGAATTTCTATTTGACTGATTTTTCATTATCGTGTAGTTTTTTTGGTTTTTATCATTTTGGAGGAGCCCGCAGAGGTCCAGGGACCATTCCCAGTTGTACTTGGCCTACCAGGCCAATGGTTCAATGCGAGGACCCATGGTTGTGGTGTTGCTTGAACCATGCATTGTTGGAGCTCACTGGAGCCACAGAGTAGTGCTCAGAGACGGCACCAGCACCAGCACTGCACCCAGCAGTGTTTGGGGCACCATGCAGTATAGGGGATTGAACTCGGGGTGCATGCTAAGCATATATTTATGTGCTTGTGTGTGTATGTTCTAAATACAATCTATAGTCTCAACTACTCCTATCATGTCTTTCTGAAACACTGTAAATTCAAGTATAAACACTGAGTCTTTTAGAATCTTTTTAGAATACGTGTTAACACTCTGCCCAGTCAACTCAAGTTTGTGCCTCACCAGGTGTCTGGGTAAAAACCTAGAAACAGGATAAAAAGCGAATAGAGGAGATATGGACCTGGGAGTGGTCTAAAAGTGGGTGACCCCTGGGGCCGGAGCAATAGCCCAGCGGGTAAGGCATTTGCCTTGCCGCCGGCGCCATACCGGCCCGGTTCAATCCCCGGCATCTCATATGGTCCCCTGAGCACCGCCAGGAGTAATTCCTGAGTGCAGAGCCAGGAGTAACCCCTGAGCATCGCCGTGTGACCCAAAAAAGCAAAAAAAAAAAAAAAGGTGGGTGACCCTGATCAAATATGTGCAGTTACTGAGAGAATAGAATTAGGAAGGGCCTAGTGAAAACAGGGAGACAAGCAGGTTGGGGCCGGGCCAGTGTCAGCATCTTCTGGGACAGAGCAGAGGAAGAAAGCTGGTTGCCAGGCGGAAACAAATTCATAGACATGCAGTCACTGCAGGGAGGGGTGCTCAGGACCAGAGTGGCACCATGCCATCTAGGCATTGTTGGAAGAACTTGGAAAACTGTGTCAGTGAGCTGGTCAGGACGCAGAGGAACCAGGCAGAAAGAAACATAGAAAAAATTATTTGCTTATCTTATTTATTAATGTTAATTCTATTTGGTTTTGTTTTAAATTCCTAGACTGTGAGAACATTCCTGGTACATTTGTTTAATTTCCTGTAACCTTCTACATGGCCTGCATCCATTGAGGGTTTTCACACAAAGCATGGGAATGGGAGCCTGCTGGCGGCAGGGGTGCACAGAGAGCTCTGCTTGAGGACCAGCATGGTTTGTCTAGTGAGCCAGATGGAAAGCAGAAGAGAAATGAATGTCTAGTTGAAAGTTGGTTTTCTTCTGCTTTGCGTTCGGGAGGAAATGCACTGGTTCTGTTTCATTGCTCTCCACCCTTCACCACCCGAGCCCATTGACTCCAAAAACTGATTCTGAAGCAGCTAAAAAATAACCAGAATAAAGTTCGAAGGCATGTGTTTAAGGAGGATCTCATGTTAAATGAAGTAAATCAGAAGGGCGGGGACAATATCAGGTGTTCTCACTAATTAGTCATGTGTAGAATAACATGTCTAGATCATATGCAGTGTCGAAGGTGGGCAAAACATTGACTCTAGATTACGGAAACAAAACTTCCAGAGAAGGAAAGAAATGGAAAGTGAAGTAAGAAGAGGCGGTCTGGACATAGCATGAGGTCAAGGGAAGGGGACTTTAGGCTCATCTGTATTATAGAGACGAGGTCCCTGCGCATGTAAACCACAGACCCAACACTGCCATATGTATGAGACCCGACTACAACAGTCAAGTTTAAAATGGTAACTGTCAGAGAGTCCGTTTGGGAGGTGGAAGGCAACACGGGTTCGCTGGTGGAAGGACAGAGTCATGGGGTGGTGGAATTGGAGGTAGGAACATGTATGCCTGAAAATCGGTTCACGAACAACTTTGCAAATCACGGTCTAATTTTTTTTTTTTTTTTTTTTCGAGTCACACCTGGCAATGTCCAGGGATTGTTCCTGGTTCTGCACTCAGGAATTACTCTTGACAGTGCTCAGGGGAACCATATGGGGTGCCGGGAATCTAAACCTGGTTGATCAACTGCAAGGCAAACACCTTATCTTCTCTACTGTCTTTCCAGTCCCCAGAGAGTCTAAATTTAAGCAATTTTTTAAAAAGATGTCTAACATCTTTTTTAAAAGGCATGACTAACCCTCTTATACACGTTTAAAAGATAAGTGGGTCAAGAGCGATAGTACAATTGGTAAGCCGTGCACGTGGCAGATCTGGGTTCGATTCCCAGCATCCCATATGGTCCCCGAGCACCACCAGTGATTGCTGAGTGCAGAGCCAGTAGTAACCCCTGAGCATTGTTGGATGTGACCCAAAAAAGAAAAAAAAAACACTTTTTTTTAAATAGTATGAGACTAATATCTAAGGCCAGGCAAAACAGGGACCAGCAGGACTTATCAGTGGTTGAAATCTATGACTGTGTGTGGGGGATAGAGGGTAGGTAAGATAGAGAAAGAACCAGTTTGCCAATAATAGTTGGAAATGGTAACGCTAGACTAGAATTGAGTCTTGGAAACAGGTAAAGGGATGTACATAATAACCCTTCAGTGTCTATATGGCAAACCACAGTGTGGAGAGAGAAGAAAGAGAGAGAGAGGAGGAGGGGGAGTACCGGCCGGAGAGGTGGGGATATTGGCATTGGGAAATATTCACTGATGGAGGGACAGGTGCTGGAACACTGTATGGCTGAAACCAAATTATGAACAGCTTTATAATGATCTATCTCATGTGATATAATTTTTAAAAAACTGAAAAAAGATATACATGTGCAGGAGCAGTAGTGCAATGAGTATGGCGTTTGTTCTGTTTACAACCAAACTGGGTTCAATCTCCAGCGAACTCTGTAGTACCCTGAGCAGCGCCAGGTATTGCCCCCCCCCCTCCCGCCAAGTAAGATGTAGAAGAACCAAGATACTTCAGTAATGTGGTTTCTTCTTCCCTTCACCCCACCCCCAATTATTGGAATAGAGGGTATTATCTGTCCTCAAAACCATTTAGTTCTCTATTGTCTACAACAAACTTGTTTTTCTTTTCCTACCATGATGACTGCTGTAGGGGCAAATAAGAAATAGGCCCCCATGAAGTTCATTTCCTAGGAGCAATTGCAGTTTCTCAAACTTGCAATGTTTGTATTTGTTCCCTTTTTCCAGGATCAGAATTCAGGCCGTAAATGAAATTGGAGCTGGACCGTTTAGTCAGTTCATTAAAGCAAAAACTCGGCCGTTACCGCCCTTGCCTCCTAGGCTCGAATGTGCTGCAGCCGGGCCGCAGAGCCTGAAGCTGAGATGGGGAGACAGCAACTCCAAGATGCACGCTATAGACGACATGGTGTACACGCTGCAGCTGGAGGACAGGAACAAAAGGTACGCCCGGGTGCCTTCGGGCACAGCCTGTGCCTTCCGGTTGCGGGGAGGCAGCTATACCTGTTCATATGTCCTTTGAAACGCCCTTTATCTCTGCTGAAAAGTTGCCTTTTCTCCATTTGGAATTTCTCAGCTGCCATTCGAAATATCCTGGTTTCTCTCCAGGAGATAATCTATGTGTTTGTTTTTCTTTCATAAAGCCAGATAATACCACAAGAGAAACTGTCAGATGTACATCCGCTGTGTATAATAATGTTTTATTAGTCACAAGTGTGAAGGGAAATAAGACTCACTAAAAGATGTCTCCTCTTTAAATATTCAGTGGCCATCAGGACAAAACATGTTTACCAATCTGAAATAGCTGTGGTGATGAACAGGAAGGGATAGAACTCTAGGTATGGACCATGCAGTATCAAATTAGCCAGAGCAAATAGGAATTCTTTATAAAACTCCATATCCGAGAAACATGCTGGGCAACAGAAATCAAATCCAGCCTTGCACATAGTATTTATTTAACTTAGCTTCGTTTTTCCCTCAAAAAGAACCCATCCAAAGCTAGGCAGCCAAACGATATTTAGTAATAATTCAGCTGCACAAAAAAAAGTAAAAGTTTCGTTAGCACAAATAGAACATTTGTTCTTCTTTGCCATGGCAGGCAGAGAAGATAGGAGAGTGACTGTAAAACCAAGAAGGAGCAAACACTTGCTGAGACACAAAGCAAGGGGAATGTTCAGGTAGCTGCTATTTCCTCTTGGCGTGGCATCGCCCCATGTTCAGTTATTTTAGGAGCTAGTTCCAGTTAGCACCAAAACCTCCATGTTATGTGCATTGGAGTGTTTTAGCTCATCTCATTGCAGCAACCCGGCTATGTGAAAGGCTCTGTGTAGGAGTAGGCCTGAAGTGACCACTAGGATCCAGAGAAGTCAAGCCCTTTTCTTCTGGAGCACAAGTATCAACCCGTAGTTAATAGTCATTCATCAAACCTCAGCACCATTGCTAAACAGTGCTCTGGGACTTGGAGGAGACAGTGGTGTGTGTCGGGGGTGGGGAAGGGAGGTAGGAAGTGATTGAGGGATGCAGAAATAGTAGTTTGAGAGTTTGGAGGAGGATGCAGAAATTATTTGGTTACATAGTAGAATGACTTTTTGAAGCTGTGAATTTTAAATTTAGAGGGCACCTAGCAAACCAAATTATTGCAAAAGAAAGAGAAATGATTGCCCTGTTGGAAATTAGTCCGGTCTCTAAAGCATGGAGTGTGGAAGAATTCTTTGGGTAGGTTCATTACAGACTGAATTCATGCTAGTCCAATGGATTCTGCTCAGAGTACATGGGGTTGAGTTTTCATAGTCACGTTATTTTGCTGCCAAGGGATTCCTCTCCTAGAGAGGGCTGATAAGAACAGGAATTCCAGACTTAATAGAAAGCAGAATAAAGCTCACATTTGGAGCAGTTTGTGAGCAAGTCTTGGATTCCCCCTACTCCGGTCCCTTCACTTCCGTTGGTGGTAGAAAGAGCCTTCCTTGGGAATATCTTCTGGCTATACTCTTTTTAGGAAAAGGGGGGCCCAGAACACTGTTGAAGCTGATGGCAGAAGTGGAAGCAGAGGCAGGGCCTCCTGACTCGAAGTTTCAGCTGCCCCTATTATTGCTTGGGGAGGGGGCTGGGGAGGGGGAGGGCATCTGGGGACATTGGTGTTGAGAAGGGTGCACTGGTGGAGGGATGGGTGCCGCAACATTGTGTGACTGAAACCCACCATAAATAGCTTTCGTAGGTCTATCTCATGGTGATAAAAATAAAATTTTTTTTTATTTTTTTTTTTAAAAAAGGGAAACACTGGCATGGTTAGTGTCTGCCACAAACTGGTCTTCCCCCTCTTGCGGTCCTGCCTGTGTCTGGACAGAACTGCACCGATGCAGATGTGCAGCAGGAAAGCTCCCTGAACACTTGTCCAGTGACGTTGCGCCATCAGGCATTTAAATATGCCAGACAAAAAATAGCACAAAGCCTAGTCATCAATATATATTCTGTCCTAACAACACTAACAACAACAAAAAAAATTAAAAAGCAGCCCAAGGCTGACCTTGTTGTTAATCACATAAATGCCTTGTCTAAATTTAAATGGCTGTTTCAGAAAAGTTACCATTAAGAACAGTATTTTTTCTTAATTTTATGAGCTGGAGTCCAGATTTATCTTTTTTTAAATTAAATTTGTCAGTGTCCTCAGAAACTTATTAAAGTGATGGGGATATAGAACATAATAAATTCTCATTCCTTTTATAGAATGATATTTCTGAGATTTAATATAATCAAACTTGACCTAGTTTGCGTCTGAGATGACCTTTCTTAGTAACTTAGAACTCTTATAAGTTATTGGCCCTTTGAGCCAAACCTTGACCTTTGGACCTTGACTCGTGAGGATCAGAGTACTTGTCAGTTCCATTCCCTTTGACTTGTTTTAGGACTCGCCCAGACCTGCCCACCTGAAAGGTAGCAGAGTAGTATCTATCTTTCTTCATCAAATTTGGTACTAAAATGGATTCAAGCTATGACTTTCGGAAAAGTTCACGTAGCCATTAGCATAGACATTGACTTAATTAACCTCAAAGAAATTATTTATATTGCCAAAAAATTGCCACTGTGGTTTTGTTTCTTTTTCATTTGTTTCTGGTTTTGTTTTTTGTTTTTTTTTTTAACCTGGGATTTAACTGAAAGCCTCACATTTGCAAAAACGTACTCCCACCAAACTGTTTCCCTAGCCAAAAGTATTAAATACCTTGTTATTACAGTGAAAATTAGAGTTAGCAAAAAAAATTTTTTTTCTTTAATTTGCTTTCCTAGGTTTTGTCTCTCTTAATTTCACTTTGGGAAAGCCTTCTTCATCAGTCACTGTGGACACTGGAAAGGGAAGCTATTGATGTCTGAATTGCTCAGCTGGCCTGGTCAGCCATGAGAGTAAACTTGTTTTAATACTTTGCCCACAGACACGCAATGAAAAGTGATAAACTCCATGCTTGCAGTTGTCAGAATAAAGAGTTGAATCTACTTTGACCATTAACGCTGTTCCTATTTTTCCTCCATGAAATAAAAGAATTGAGCTAGATGGTGAACTTAACCTTTCTCACCTTAAATCACCAAGTCTCTATGGGCATCTGTTAAATGAAGTCTGGGGGGTGGGGGGGACGGTGTACATTCTAAATGATTATGGCTTGTCATTGGGGAGGACATGGGGGCCGTTGGAGCATACCTGATACTTGAGTCTACTGCCAGCGTGATGCTTTGAGCTTGTCCTGGTGGTATGTGATGGCCGTTCAGTGGCGGTGATCTAAGCAGGCTTCCCGTATGCAAAGTGTACACTCCAGGCTGTTGAGCTCTGTTTATTGAATAAAAATACTAATATTTTAGCTTGGGGATATTCCCTGTAATAGAAGGGGTCTCAAGCATACTGCTCTAACCTTTGCCCCATGGTAAATCAACCTAGAATTTTCCTGGATGACTTGGACTTGCTGTGTTGGAAGTTTCTTTTGTTTTTTGTTTTTATTTGTTTTTTCAGGAAGAAAGTTTTTTCCTGCTTTATCAAGACTTGTATTTCCCTAATAATCAAGATTGTTTGATACTCTTCATTCCTAGCCATGGTGACTGCCTACATATTTATTAGCAGCTTCAAAGCAGCTCTTTACATTTCTTAGTCTGTTTCTCCCTGGCACTTAAATTATGAGCATTCAGTCAACAGCTTCTTCGTGAACTGAGTTGTAGCACTAAGTCTTAGGTCTTAGTTTTTTGTGAACTTTTTTATGTGTTTTATGTGCCAAGTCTTAGTGTAGGTTATTTTGCCTACCTCTGAGGAGTTTGTCTTGCTCTGAAAATAAATTAACATGAAACACCAAGCAGACAGTGCAAGAAATTTTATTGAATTTCAGTAGAAAAACAAAAATTAGATTTGTTTGGTCATAGAGCAATCAAGGCTATTGTTAACAGAAAATCTGAATGTCTTTAGTTTCCGTGTGTGCGATAAATCCACCACACACACACACACACACATATATATAAATATTTTCATAATGCTGCTTTAACTTAACACGGGCATCAGAATGACACATTTCAGGACTATAGTGCTGTGTCACTGATAATGAACATGGATTTGTCTGTATTGATGAAATGAAACGTGCTGTCTTAACAGAATTTGAGTTAATGGTAATTCTCATCCTGACTCTGGCTGGCCCATGTTCTGATGATTGCACACAGCAGTGAGACCAGAGGAACTTACATCCCACCAACACATTTATGATCAGTCTGTCATTAGGATTTAGTCAGACAGCCCAGGTATTTCAAAGAAGCCTCCAATGTACGGGGAATGGGTGAGGAGAGACTGAATTGAATGGATAATTTCCACAGTCTCTGTCTGTGCCTATGACACTTTCTTCAACAAAAAAGAAAGATAGGAGAAACTTTTTAATATGTATAACATTCACAGGGCAGAAAACGACCTTAAAATAATATTTTTATACATAAAATACATATATACATATATGTATATATTCTAGACAAGTAATAGAAGTATAAAAGCGACATGGATGTGTAAGTGCTAAAGGAGTGAAGTTCTTAATGTGTTATTGTAGAAGTCACTGCTGTTAACTTTTCATAGAGTAGATTGATGAATTAAATGAAGTAGATGTAAGACAAATAGTCATGTGCTGAGCCCACAACATACTTTGAGCATTTGTTTCCTTTGCTCTCTGGACTAGTCTTGGATTCACATCATCACCTTTCATACACCAGATGGCAGTTGTGCTTCTTGATCAGGGTACCAAGTCTCTGTTGTAAGCCAACTATTTGCCTTACATTTTTTTCAGGTCATTTTTTGCCCTCTGTCTGTGTATGCTGTACATATTACAAAGCTCCTATTATTTTTTTCTTTTTTGCTGAAGAAGGAAAAAGAAAGTGTCACAAGAGTCAGTAATAAACCCTGAGCACTACTGGACAAGCCAAAATAAATGAATAACCCTTAATAACTACAATAATGATATACCCTTCCCCAAGATTCTTGAAAATGTCAAAATTCTTTGTCTACCTAGTCCATATTTAATGGGAACTACTAGAATAGATCTGGTCATTTTGCTTGAATTTGTAAAACAAGAATCCACTACTGGTAAGCTGGACAGTTAGTCCCCACTGCTAGGAACTCAGACCTGGAGAGTCGTGAGCTTGCCCAGGCTCATGGTGGAGGTAACACACACTGCATGTTGCCTGAGGACTTTGTGCCCCTCAGTACCTGACACACAAAATAAGCAGCATTTTTGTAGGTACAGCTCTACAGAACGCCTGAAAATTGCTGACAGATTGCCAACATTAAGGGCTGGAGAGATAGTACAGGGGTAAGGCACATGCTTTGTATATGGCTTTCCCGGTTTAACTCCTGGCACCACATTGTCAAGTTCATGAGGAATCTTCAGGAATTAACTGAAGATAATTACCTGAAGAAGGTAATTCCTGAAGATTCCTCATGAACTTAACGTCAGGAATAAAGAAGGCGGGTTCTCCTGAGCTTTTGCATCTCCTGCTAGTTATGTAGGCATTTCACCTGCTCAGGTCCCTCCATTTCTGGTCAGTTCTTCCACCAAGTTTCGAGCAGTGCACCGTGAAGCATTGTGAACCAGAGTTCCAAGCCAAGAGGCTCCCTGTGTCCCGGATTCTGTAGAACAGGACTGTGTCGAGGCTTAAGAGCTGATCCTAGGCCCTGTAGAAGCAACAGCGGATGTTGGGGAAGAGTCCACAGGAAAACTGGACGGCTACTGTATGCCACTGATTGCTTTTAAAATGTGGATTCTTCCATCTTCTCAGCACATGCAGCATATTTGATTATAGCCCCTAAAGGTTTTTGGCTTCCTTATTAATTAGTTTTAAAATTAAGTTTGTCTTAAAAAAATTTTAAGAGTGCGAACAAAATGACACAATCTTTGTAAAACAAATATTTGATGAATATTTTTTAATCTCTCTCCGAGTGGTTCTGGCCACAGGCTGTTAACCTACGGAGCCCCTGACAGGCTGCTGCAAAACTGGCCATGAATCACTAAGCTCTGAAGAAGGAAGATTCTTCTGCTTCTTGGAATGAAGGGAAAAGGACAGGATAGGGTGTCTTTTTGTGTTGGCTTGACTTGTTTTGACTAGTTCAGTATGTTAAACAGAAGTTATTGTCACCATGTTCAGAAAGAAACGTAGGCTCAGCTGACATTTGTCTGTGGCCTGCTTTCTGTAGGAACTCTGCAGATGTACCCCAGCCCTGTGTTGAGAGAGAACTGTTCCTTTTCACTTCATCAAGGGTCCTGGTGGGGTGGGCGCTGCCTTGTTGACAGGTACTCCAACGAGAGTTTGAGCCTCCCCAAACATTTAAGAAGCTAATGAACGACCTCTGATTAGCCATCCACCAGAATCCAGTTAGCTCAGGGAAGGAAATGGAGTTTCTTTCTAAATATCATCTTCTTAACATTGAAAACTGTTTAGAACCACCATGTACTGAGTGACGGTTATATTCAGGTCTGTTCTACTAAGCTCTGTCATAGTCCATGTAAACCTCATTACAGTTCCTTGAAGTGAGCCCCGCACCCCCAACCCATTGTCCTTGCTTCAGGAGGAGACAGCTGGACCACAGCTTTCTGCAGAGTGTAGAGAAATATACCAACAGTATGACCCCTTTCAGTCTTCAGAATTAAAACCCCTGCAGCAGTTTGACTTAGCCCCAGGTATTTCATCAAATGAAATCTTATTTTCAGTAACCTAAAATTGAGAGATGTGATTTTTTGAAGAATTTTGTTTGGATTTAAGTAAGATGATTATATGATTTTCTTTTTTCTTTTGGACTCATAAACCATCTTCCTGTAAAGTCCAGAGTATGCATAAGGTTTTAGGAAATTTGATTAAAAGAACCAAGTCGCTCCTCCCATCTCTTTTACCCCATAAAGGTTCTCTTTCTACTTTCCCTTCTTTTTGTTTCCTTAAGATGAAGGATAGGTGAAGCCTTTAAAAGTGCATGGAATATAGAGCGGCTGCATTTATTTGCATGATATATATAGTATGATACCAATATCCAGGGCCAGGCAAAACATGGATTAGGAGGCCTTGTCAATAGGGGAATCAACTGCAAGTGTGTGGAAATTAGAGGTTAGGTAAGACAGAGAAGGGAACAGTGTGCTAATATTTGCTGGAAATGATAATACCAGCCTAGAACTGAGCATTGAATATAAGCAAAAAGATACACACAATAGCCTCTAAATGCATGTAGTGTGTAAGAGAAGGAAGATAGTGAAAGAGAGAAAAAAAGAGAGAGAAAAGAAATAAAAGAGCCTGCGAGTAGAGGCAAACTAGGGGAGGAGGGAGGGAATTGGGGACATTGGTGGTGGGAAATGGTCACTGGTGGAACAATGTATGACTGAAAACCAAACAGGAGCACCTTTGTAATTGTATATTCACTGTGGTATAATAAAATATTTTGAAAAGTGCATGGGGTCTTGGGGCAGTGCGTGCTGCCAACCCAGGTTCATCCCCAGCATCTCCTCCCAAAAGCTGTTCATGTTTGAGTTTCAGCCATACAGTGCTTCAGTCATTCAGGCATCCCCTGAGCCTTCCGGGAGTGATCCCTGAGCTCAGAGCCAGGAGTAAGCCAAGCCCTGAACTGAGCGTGGCTCAGTAACAAACAAAAAGTGAATGAAATGGGTATTTAAACAACATGCATATTTGTCCTTCCTTTAAAGCTCTCTCACATCAGATTGACATGTTTGGGAAAGATTTTGGGTACAGCCACCATGCTTCATTGCTGAGGTCGTTGTGACCGTGGACCCTCTCTGCTAACCTTTCGAGTAAAGGTCCAAGAGGACTCAGAACCTAAATGTTTGATATGAAATTAACACTGTTGGGGGCTGGAGTGATAGCACAGCGGGTAGGGCGTTTGTTTTGCATGCCGCCAACCTGGGTTCAATCACCAGCATCCCATCTGGTCCCCTGAGCACTGCCAAGAGTAATTCCTGAGCGTAGAGCCAGGAGTAACCCCTGAGCATTGCCAGGTGTAACCCCCAAAAAAAAAAAAAAAAAAGAAAAGGAAAGGAAATTAACACTGTTGTTCTTGGGGGACATTTTCTCTGAAAACTCATGATTGCTGAGTGTCCCCTCCACGCCCATTTCCTTTTCACTGCGCACCCATGCCATGCCCATCATTTCCCTTCACTCACTGAGCACTTTGTACCCAGGTAATTTTGTGAGCAGGAATTAGCTGCCATCTATTTTGGTTACTCCCATTTATTATTAAGAACAAATCTAGGGAACTTGTCTTGCCCTAGAATTCTTCCTTTTGCCTTTTCTGTCAGTTGACAAAAGCTTTGCAAATAATGACAGCTCTCATCCGAGTAATAAGCAGGTAATGATTTATGGCTTCCAGAATAAACCGTGTGCTAAGTTAAAGGGAAGGCCAAATACTTGCTTATTTTAGAAAAGACTTAGGGGAAAATATGACCCCTTTCTCTTCCATGTGCCAGGAACACTGGCTACTACCTCCCATGACTCTTTCCAAGGGAAATTTGAGCTACAAAGTGGGTCTCCTACAATTACCCAACTCAGCCTTCACTGCAAAATGGTATTTTAACCTGAAGTTCTCTGGGATAATGCTTCCTTGTGAACTGTTGTGGCCTCTTTAGTTTTTATCTTGAAGCAAATGTATCTTTTATTTCTGAGTAATGGGCTCCTGAGGCGCCACTGTTCCTGATGACAGTTTTTAAGTAGTTCATTGCTATCAGCAGTTTCCATAATGCTTTTTGCAAATTGGAATGCCCTTTTAAGAAATTGGTTAAATGCTTCAATATAGGAGCAAAGTAAGATGAACGAACAAACTAGCTAGTCCAGAAGCAGCAGGTATTGATGGGCTGGACAATGAATATGTACACTGCTTGCTCCAGGCTCCATTTAGAGCTCACTAAAAATAAGGGTACAGAATCTGTTTCAGTTGCTTGCTTTGTGGTGGTGTTACTGCCTATGCTTAGAATTAAATCTCAACACAAAGGTATGTCTAATTTATTTTCCAAAGGCAAGAATACCCTCCTTAGCACATCAGAGGTAGGAAGTTCTCTCCAAACTCCTCTAAAAATCAGGGGACATTGGTGGTGGGAAATGTGCACTGGTGGAGGGATGGGTGCTGCAACAGTGTATAACTAAAACCCAAACATGAATATCTTTGTAATTGTATAGCTCACAGTGGTATAATAAAACATTTCTTAAAAAATTAAAAACCAGGCTTGATTACAAGTTTGTAAGAAAGATGTAATGCTTTTACTTCTTAAGCTATGACTTTTGTGATATAATTTAGGGCAATTACTCGAGTTAGAGATTCTAGCCCAGGTGAGGCTGAGTTAATAAATACCTGTTTGCCTCAAGCATTAACAAGGCATCTTCATTAACCTACTAATGTGTCAAGAGTGCTGAGTAGGTTGCCATGGTATTCGTGGGTTTCAACATGGACTCTGACTTTCCTGAAATTAAAAATGGTCAACCCTCAATAAAAGGTGCTACCTTACACACCAAAACAGAAGGCGCGTTGATTTGTGAAATGACTAGGACTTAGGAACTCAATTATAAACGTTGACAAACACATGAACATTTCAAGATAAGCACTAACTTGAAAAAGTTTTGTTCCTGCAAAAAAAAAAAAGAACACAAAAGTGGTTTAATCTCAGATCTCTCCATTCACTCATTCATCATCCACGGGGACTGTTCTTCAGAGAATCTGTCCCACACAGGACCGACCTACCCACAGAGATTAGATCTTACTCATCACTAAATCCCCCAGAGCCTAACACACAGCAGATGTTCCAAGAAATTTCTGTTAAATGAAAACATAATTTCTGCTTACCCCTCAGGCCATGTTGGTCTAAGAGTCAAACATCTTGAATTGTGGTGATTCTTTCACTGACAGACTTCCAGTAATATCTGAAGACAGCAGATTGTCCTCAAGACTGTCCTCAAATGCAGTACAATGTTCTGGAAAGAGGAAGAACCAGTTGGCTGTGTGTTTAGATTAATTCATATAATTATTTTCAAAGTGTTCTTTAACCAAAAGAATTCAGATACTGAATTACTGAAACTTCCTCATTAATGTATAAAATGTTATATAATTTCCAAGAGTTTAGTTAGCCATAAAAGATAAATGATGGCAATATAATCTAGTTCTGTTTACCATAGTTTCATTGTGAAAATATTTTTTTCATTGTGAAAACACTGCCTAGTATCCCTGGAGTCAACTCTCTGACGTTTGAAATATATTTTAAAGGATCTAGTAGTCTGCCGTGGGTTGGGGGGGTGTGTGGGGGGAAGGGGGTTTCTTCTGAACAGTGTTCAGGGAGACCTTTTGTCTCTGCATGGGATACTAACAGCAGAGCCTGGCAAGCTGCCCATGTTGTATTTGATATGCCAAAGTAACAATTATAAACCTCATTCCCATGATCTGAAGAAATGGTTTGAGGCTCTTTGTGTTCCTGGATTGAGCAGATGCCCTTGGGCTACACTAGCACGTGACAGGATGTATGGAGATTTACTGGTGTGCCCACTCAAGCAAACTGATGAACAACAGAAAGACAAGTGATACAAGTGATGGGATACTCAGTCAACCAGACTAGATGGTTGTATGCTGGGTCCTGAAGATGTATTGCGGCTCAGACCCTGCAGTACCAGGAACCACTAGATTCCCCATGAAGACGCTGGGGCCTCCAGGGCAACCCAGGGACGCTTATGAAGGGGTGGGAGGACGTGCAGTTCCCCTGCATCAAACTAGAGAACCATGCATACAGACATGCATTCCCTAAGTTTGTGTTATCTACCTGACCCTTGAAATATATTTTTATGTTCACGCCTTCTATGTTTATATATCCTGGAATACTAATTAGCAGAGGTGCAGAACCGTCCTGATTCAGAAGGGAGGATTTGTGAACTGTCACAGTAAAATTGTTCAACCCACCTGTACTGTTTCTGATATTTTGATTAATTTGGATGATTCTGGAGCATAGTACTTCATGCATCCTCCGGAAATCTAAGACCCTAAATGTCTTCTTATGATTTGGGGGAAAAAAGTCTTTGAAAATCTTGGAAAGACATAGGTTCAAACTAAGAGAATTCTCTAGCTAAATCAAATCTTATTGATTTGAAAAATTCAAATAAAGAGGTGCCCCACTTAACATTAATGTTGGTCCCTGGTCCTTAATAGACGGTGGGAATAGTCTTAAGATTATAGAGATGTTGCCATTGTGGAAAATTTGAAGATGTTAATTTTATTTAAAAAACATGAGGTCTAGAGAGATATTACAGGAGTTAGGACACATGTCTTGCATGTGACCAGCCCCTTTTCTTCCCCACACTACATGGTGTATCACTGGAGTCCCAAGCAGAGCCACATCCGTGGGTCCTCACGTTAAACTACTTAGCCAGTTCAACAAGAGTTCCCTGGAGGACAAACCCACCCACAAAGCAACATGAATAACTTTGTAGAAACTAGAGAACAATTAAAGAGATCTCATTCAAACGTCTGTATATGCTTAAGTATATCATTTTTTCATGTAAACAAATATTAGACATTAAGTATAACATAGAAAGCTTCTCCCTCTCTTGGCCTGGGGCTAGAGATAGTGCGGCAGGTGGGGCATTTGTATTGCATGCATCACACCCAGGTTTGACCCCCTCTTGAGGGATCACTCTTGGAGTGATCCCTCAAGAGCCAGGAGTAAGCCCTGAAATGGCAGGGAAAGGAGAGGTTGGTCTAAAAACAAAATCTTAAAAAGAGTACAGTAACTGAGCCCATGCTTTGCAAGAGGCTGAGGTTTAACTCCCACCAACACATGAACCCCCTGAGCATTCAGGGAAGATCCTTGCTTCCCAGCACAGCAGGGTATGACCCAAACACTGAAACAAAACCGTAACAGCAACAGGTTGTATGTAAAACCTGTTGACTTCATCTGCTCCATTAGTGCGCATTATAATACATTGTTACTCAGAGTTCAGGTAGCTGATGGAATCTGCTCCTTCCGCCAGGTTTATTTCAATCTACAGAGGACCCAGCCACACCTACAAGGTGCAGAGACTGACGGAATCCACGTGCTACTCCTTCCGGATCCAGGCAGCCAGCGAGGCAGGAGAGGGGCCATGCTCAGAAACCTACACCTTCAACACCACCAAGAGCATCCCCCCTACTCTCAAGGTTTGTCGCCATATGTTCTGCCATGCTCTTCTGCGAAAAGCAAGGAAAAATAGGGGCTTAGGGTAGCAGATTTTCATATACTCTTTCAATAGTTCTCTTGTCAGCAGGATAGAATCAAAACATTTCAGGAGAGTGGGAATTGAGCTCTCTGGGGGGAAATGAGAGGCCTTAAAGTGCCAGCTGATGATTGCATTTTTCGAGTATAAATGAGTCGTAGAAATAAAGGTGCAGGGGCTGCAGCGATAGCACAGCGAGTGCGGCGTTTGCCTTGCAAGCGGCCAACCTGGGTTCGATTCCCCAGCATCCCATATGATCCCCCTCCCATATGGTCCCCTGAGCGCGCCGCGGAGAAAATCCTGAGTGTAAAGCCAGGAGTAACCCCTGAGCATTGTCGGGTGTGACCCAAAAAGCAAAGAAAAAGAAAGAAAGAAATAATGGTGCAATGTTCTTACCCCTTGGGGTTGTGGATGGATGGTCATGAAAAGAAATATATCCAAGTGAAAGACTTTGTTTAAAATGAAGGTGAATCCTGGTTTTGGAAAGAGCTGGTAATGTTTCGCATGGAATAGTCAGTATTTCCCAGGGGACCCTCTTGAAGATCAGAGATCACTTGATCAGATCGTCACTTTGTTTTTGTTTTTTGTTTTTTTTGTTTTTGCTTTTTGGGTCACATCCAGCAATGCTCAGGGTTACCCTGGCTCTTCACTCAGGAATTACTCCCTGGCGGTGCTTGGGGACCATATGGGATGCGGGGATCGAACCCGGGCCAGCCCAGGCCAGCCGCGTGCAAGGCAAATGCCCTACCCGCGCGGCTATCTCTCTGGCCCCCAGATCAGATCTTCACTTTTGGGTGATCAGATGCTCACTTTTGGGTGACCTCTAGCCTTGAAGGTTGGGAACCAATGTGGGTTCCTTCAGCAGCCCCACCCCCCCCACCGCATGCCCAATCTTTGCTCACCGTACAGATAGAAGTGCATTTGGAATGCCCAGAAGGGGCCTGCTCACTCCTTACTTAAACTTGAGGTTTTTGAGTGGCTAGTTGACTCTTCACCTCCATCATGGGATCAGAAGGTGGGCAAAAGGCACTTCCTGCTCCAGCAGCTCTGCTTAGCCTGTATTTCCTGTGGCCCGAAGCATGGAGCCCAAGGCCAGGCAGGTGTCACCTTGGGGTGCTGAGTCAGCCCCTTCTGCCTAGAACAGAAGCAGTCTGACCTAACTCTCTTTAAGGACTCCTGAGCCTTTGCCCCTTCTCTCACTGATCACTGTATCACTGTCTTCCTATTCATCATCGATTTGCCTCGAGCGGGCCCCAGTAACATCTCCATATGTCCTGTCTCATGCTAGTAGAGCCCAAGGGCATCTGCTTGCTCCAGGAACATAAAGAGCCTCAATCCATTCCGAATGAGGTCTATAATTGTTACTGGTATTTGGCATATCAAATACAACACGGGTAGCTTGCCAGGCTCTGCCGTGCAGGTAGCATACTGTGATAGGCTGGTCTGCTGGGTGGAGTTCTGACTAGAGAGAAGTCCAGATGTGGAAAATGGAGGCCCTCCTGGAGTGGGGGTCGTCTGGCTTGTTGCAAGGCTCTGCTGGGGTGGCGGGCCAGGGCTAGAACCCGCCATCCCTCCTGGCTCCTCGTGAGCGGCTGGGCACAGGGAGAGCCAGTAGCAGCTCTGCCCCATGTCTGTGAGTCTCTCACTGATAATGGTTCTTATGAAAGTTCCTGTTCCCTATCTTTTGCAGGGTGGGTGGCACCACTGCCTAAACGACCTGCCACTAATGGACAGGCACTGACCTGAACCAGTTCCACAAGGGCAAAAGAAAGGTGGTGCTGGCTGAAATGGGCACGAATGGAGTGAGCATTGCCGTCAAAGGGTCCTGTTTGTGTCTAGGCCCCAAAGGCTGCCTGACTCACTGCTTCCACTTGGAAGCTACCACCAAGACACAGTCAGGTCAGGAGGGTGACGAGCCACCCCTCTCACCCCAACCTGGGTCAGGGGATGGCTGAGTCTCTGAAGGATCCCCACAACTCTTCCCAGGGATGTGAGGGTACCTGGAGGAACTTGAAGACCTCCCCTTTGTCCTGTCCTTAGCAGTCCAGAAACTCTTTATCACTTGCTTCTTGTTATGCAGAGGGGAACACAGAAGGATGTGCTTACCAAGGCCCTGCTGGTAGCGTGGCAGCAAATGCTGGCCCATTAGTGCAGTTTCACCTTTGTAGCTATGGCAGGGGAATGTCCTGCAGCAACTACAGTGAAAGATTTGTTGGGATGGAGAAAGTCTGTGAATTACTGGTTAGCAAACTCGCAGGATCTGTGTGGCACTAGCTTTGCTGCTCTTGCTGGTCATTGCTGGAGATTCATATTATAGAAAATCCGTTGTTTCACCTGTATTTTCTAAGATCAGTGCCTCTCCCTCAATACTGAGATTCTATAAGTTATCTAGAGGACAGTTGAGTCTGATAAGGTTTCTTATTTAATATTTTGTTTTAGAGTTAGACTAAATATTTTGACTTAAAGTTAGTCTTAGATTTAGATTTTGACTTAGACTTAGAGTTAGTCAATATTTTGACTTAGAGGTTTTTTTTGTTTTTTTTTTTGCTTTTTGGGTCACACCGGCGATGCTCAGGGGTTACTCCTGGCTCTGCACTCAGGAATTACTCCTGGCGGTGCTCGGGGACCATATGGGATACCGGGATCGAACCCTGGCCGGCACAGGCCGGCCAGCAAGGCAAACGCCCTACCCGCTGGGCTATCGCTCTGGCCCCTTGACTTAGAGTTTTGACCATTAATTCCAGCTTAAAAATAAAACTTTGGGGACCAGACAGGTAAGATAGGCCATTTGCCTTGCACATGACTGGCCCAGGTTCTATCCCTGGCACTCTCTATAGTCACCCAAGCACCACCAGGAGTGATTTCTGAATGAAGAGCACAGAGTTACCCCTGAGCACCACTGAGTATGGGACCAAAAACAAATAAATAAAACTTGCAACAGTTTTTTACAGAATTGCAAATAAAAACAACTGCCCCTTGGACTGGGGCAAAGTCCATATATATATATATATATATATATATATATATATGGAGAGAGAGAGAGAGAGAGAGAGAGAGAGAGAGAGGGTGTTGCAGGACTCCTTTAAGGGCCGAGTTGTTGCAGGACTCCTTTAAGGGCCGCTGCATTTGGCTCAAAACATTAGCATAATAAAGGGCCTAGGTGAGGTGCAGGGAGGGATTACCTAAGGACATTTGACCCTCCCTGCTTTCCATAACAGTGGGAGGAAGGTCTGAGTTGCAGGGGTATAAACTAGCCGGTTTTCACTCTCCACGCGCTTCTTTGGGGGCTCTTGCTCGCTGAGCGCTCGCCCCTGTTTGGAAATCTTCTTCTCCTTTCCCAAAGCCTTTACACGTGGTGGCCGCCATCTTGGCCTACACGTGGCTGGGGGTTCTAGCCTGGAATCCTAAGCACCGGGCTTGTCCTTTTGCTGATTTGTGTGCCTGAACCTGTGATATGTAAAGCCTTTTTAAAACTGCATCGGATTCCTGAGTTTTCATCCATTCCTCGCCAGCTTCGGGAGGTAGAAGGGAACTCTCTTCCCGGCACTGTCTGCGACTCCCGGCGGAGCACCCCAACAAGAGGGTACAGGGAATAAGGCACAAGCCTTGCATTCATCCTATCCCACTTTGATCTCTGGTACTATATGATCTCCCAAGCACCACCAGGAGTGACCCTTGAGAACACAGCCAAGATCACTATCACTATCTTCCCGTTGATCATCTATTTGTTAGAGCGGGCACCAGTAATATCTCCATATGTCCTGTCTCATGCTAGTAGAACCCAAAGGCATCCGCTTGCTCCAGGAACATAAAGAGCCTCAAACCATTATATTAGGTCATGGGAATGACCTAATATAAATGTTACTGGTATTTGGCATATCAAATGACACGAGCAGCTTGCCAGGCTTGCCAAGCTGCTCGTGTACACAGCCAAGATAAACCCTGAATACTACTGTGACAAAAAAAAAAAAAAAACCTACCTGTAAAGAATTAGAAATAATAAAACAAAGCAGTTGCAAACAGGAGACATAGACATTCTTGTATAAAGTAGAACAATACAGGATACTAGGGCTATAGAGATATATTACTGCTATGGAAACTTTTTAAATTCTGTGACACTTTTTTTTTAATTGAATCACTGTGCGATGGACTATTACAAAGCTGTTCATGATTGGATTTCAATCATACAGTGTTCGAACACCCATCCCTCCACCACTGCACATTTCCCAGCACCATTGTGCCCCATTTCCCCACTTCCCTCCACAGCCTGACTCTACAACAAGTACTCTCCCCTCTCTCCATCTCCCTCTCCCTCTTCCTCTCCCTCTCCTTCTCCCTCTCCCACTCTTTCCCTCTCCCTCTTTATTTTGTCCCCTCCCCTCTCTCCCCTTTTTCACATTCTCATTTGCAATATACAGACACTGAAGGGTTATCATGTATATCCCTTGACCTATTTTTAATACTCAGTTCTAGTCTGCATTACAATTTCCAACTGTTACTTTCAGACTGTTCCCTTCTCTACCTTACATACTCTCTTCCCCCACATATGTGGTAGAATCTGACCACTGGCAACGTATTGCTAGCCCCTGTTTTCCCTCGCCTTGACATTAGGCTCATACCATTTTTTCTTTAAACCCACAAATGAGTGCAGTCATTCTATATCTGTCCTTCTTCTGACTCATTTCACGCAGCATGATACTGTCCATGTCCATCCATTTATAGGTGAATTTCATGACTTAGTCTTTCGTAATAGCTGCATAGTATTTCATTGTATAGATATACCATAGATTCTTTATCCAGTCTTCTGTTCTCGGGCACTCAGGTTGTTTCCAGATTCTGGCCATTGTGAATAGTGCTACAATAACATAGAATTGAAGATGGTATTTCTGCTGTGTGTTTATGTGCCCCCCAGGGTATATTCCCAGGAGTGGTATTGCTGAGTCAAATGGGAGCCTCAATTTCTGTTGTTTGGAAGAATGTCCATGTTTTCTAAAAAAGCCTCAACTGAATCTTAATTTCCTTGAAAACAGGGTTTATTGCACCTATTTTTTTCATTCCCTGTCTTATCTAGCAGAGTACCCAGTAGACTCAATAGATAGATAGATAGATAGATAGATAGATAGATAGATAGATAGATAGATAGATAGATAGATAGATAGATAGATAGATAGATAGATAGATAGACAGACAGACAGACAGACAGACAGACAGACAAAATGTGTCAAGGCCAAGAATTCATTAATAAAAAGAATAAGCAAGGAAATTTTCTCCAGTGCCTTGCTACACAGAGAATATCTTCATTATGTAAAACACTCCCTGCTGCTTCGGTCATTGGTTGGACAGATTCATTCCCCTCTGAGGTCTCACTATTGACTATTAACATGATACTGTGATTTGAGCTTGGATGTATGGATTTGTATTTCAGCACCTCGAGTAACGCAGTTGGAAGGAAATTCATGTGAAATTTTGTGGGAGACGGTACCCCCAATGAGAGGAGACCCTGTCAATTACATTCTGCAGGTATTGGTTGGAAGAGAATCGGAGTACAAGCAGGTAAGAACCAGTGTACGGGTACTAGCGTGGCTTCAGAGTGAGGCTGGCTCTTGCCTCCACCAGTTGCTGTGAGCCGTTCAGTTCCCAGTGAATTACATTTTTTTTTTTTTTTTGCTTTTTGGGTCACACCCGGCAATGCTCAGGGGTTACTCCTGGCTCTGCACTCAGGAATTACTCTTGGCGGTGCTCGGGGACCATATGGGATGCCAGGGATCAAACCCAGGCCAGCACAGGCTAGCCGTGCAAGGCAAATGCCCTACCCGCTGGGCTATCGCCTCCGGCCCGTGAATTACATTTTTTAACCAGTCATAAAAACTTACTAACATAGACCTGTTACCAAATTAAGTAAGCCCTCATTTATATTGTATTTTCATGTAATGGTATTCACCTTAAAATTTCAGTTCTCAAACACAGCTTGTAAAGAGTTCTTTATTTGTATTTGACTTTGGCCTTGATATTCACAAATAGCAGTCTAGACTTATGCCCTGTCATTTTTACTGAAGTTTTAATAAGTAGATAAGGAAGATGAATAACCTTTAGTTATTGAGTTCTTTGAGTCAGCTGCTCTCCGTCACTGCTTATCACCTTGTAATATGTACCAGAATCACTGGAAATCGGTTAAAATTCTGATTTACTAGTAGGAGTGAAATGCCCCAGGTATCAAGCTCATAGATGAGGCTTGATGTTTGCTTCTCCGTAATTTTTGGAGCAGGGTTGTACAGATCACCTATAAATGTATGCAAGTATAACCAAGGAATTTAGTTTTTATTATTTTCATGCTCTTTTTTGATCTACTGTTTTCAAAACCACCAGTCATTGTATCATTCCAGTGAGACAGACAATCTCTTTAAGTTCTGTAATGTTCCCAGGAACTTAAAATCCGTTTATGTGAGGTTCAGCCTATGTTACTCCTTAAGGGAAGTTAAAGTCACTCCTTACTAGTACTTCTGATAGAAGCATGTATTTATACCAGATTCAATTGATGTTAAAAATAAAAAAGAATCCATGAACATTTGACTATATTTCACCCTAGCCGTGTTAATATGAAGTGTCACAAAAAATGGGTTTCTCTCGGTGCGTTTTGAAAACAAATGATCCTATATATGACACATACCAGTATTGGTTAACATCAGTAGATGATACTCTCAAGGCTTCCATCATTCCTCTTAAAGAACAAAATGCTTGTTTTCTTTCACTTTGCAGTCTCACCCTGTACAGGGAACTGATTTTACATGGATGACTGTTTCATCTTGCCAGAGAGATAAGACTGGTTTCGGGATGACAACTTGCATAAAGAGCGAAGATTTTCCCCATGAGCATTAGTTTTAATGCAGTAATACTCTACTATCACATGATAAGTTAGAACTGGTCAAAAGAGATGTTACATAAATTCAATTCCCAGAAGTACATCCATTACAAGTTTATCATTATAGTTTTAAAATATTCTCCACAAAATATATATTTCTGTGTGCTTTTGGGGAAAACATTGTTTCTCAAAGCATAAAGATTGTTGTTTCACAGTGAAAGTTCAGCAATATTTGCTTGGCATTATCTGTTCATGCCAAGCACTGACAAAAAAGTAGGTAAATCCACTCATATATAAAGACTTTATAGATGGACTAACTAATTGAAGATCTCTTTGGCAGAATTGCTGTTTGAATCTTAAATTTTTAATGTTAATGCTGGTATACTGATCACATATATTCCTCATTTTTTTATTCTGAATAGGAATTTCTGGGGGGGTGAGCATGGGGGAGAAATATTACTACAGGCCAGGTTCAGTAGATCAGAATTAGGAGCCCCTCATGTAACCATGCGGTTTTTCTGCATTTACTAAGAACATGAAAGCCTCAATTGAGTCAGGGACTATTTGTTCGAATTTTTTGTGTCTCCCTATTCAGTAAGCATTAACTTAAACATGATGTTTGGGATACTTCATTCACTTGTTCTGGATGCAAGATGGGATGAAAGCTATTTATATTATGTGTGCAGAGTGATGGTTAAATTAATTCTACTCCAGAGATGATAATAGGCTTTGAAATCATTGAGGCAAAGCAAAAGAAAATGAAAGGTAATTGCTGCTGTACATAAAGCGTGGCAGAGCTCCACGCTCTTCGGGAGCCCTGTGTAGACCCCAATTATAGCACTCATCAGCTGGCAGCCAGTAATGTATGGACTTGTTGTTAGGCATTTTTATTTTCCAGGACTAGCCGTAGGTAGGCACTCAGCAAATTTCTCCTGAAGACCTGAAAGCAATTGCTAAGGGATCACAGTTACTCGTGCTTCTGGTAGTGATGAGCTAACTGTATTGTGGGGGTGGATTTAGGAGTGAAGATGTTTATAATTTAGAAGAAAAGCTGTCCCTAATAGAAGAGAGTCCTTATGTTCCCCAAGCCTATTGTCATAAACAACATATGGCAAGAGCCAAGGCTTTTTCTGATATTTTGTTGAAACATAGAGTTTAACTTTATCTTGTTTTCTCACTAGCTTTCTCTAGTTCAGCTATGAGTGCTGAGAAGCTAGTTTTGAAATTTTGAAGCTATCTATTAACTTACAGTATGAAATCCTTACCCACACTACAATGCAGTCATGTGTTGCTTTGATTTTTTTTTCACCGTTGCAAGCACAAGTTTGTTTTTCTTTCAAGAAGCTTAAGACTTCTTTTACAAGCAGTATTATGAGCATTCTTCAAAAGAATGAAAATGGTAGGATTATATTTTATTCAGGATACAGCAAACTGTTTAATTCATACATAAGAAATTTGGCCAGAATTGTTCATATTCCTAACCCTGTTCAGACATTAAAAAATTTCATAAAAATATTTCACAGTAAACAAAGATAAGAAAGGTATACAACAGCAAAGAAATGAACTAGTCGACATAAGAATTTTTACAGACTTTATATTCTTAGTACTCAGATTGGATATGTTAGGGAAAGCTTTGAAGCATCTGAAAATTAATAGAGCTCCACATCCAATTTGATGGCATCTCAGTATATACATAATTTTATTGTGTGTATTTGGAATATAGTATCAGTTCTTTCTTAAATATTATAGAGAGATTCTTGGAAAATGGTGCTTTGCACAAAATAATTTATAATGGCAGGTCCTTAAATACCATGGTTTCATTCAAGCTGTCCAGAGGGTTTTTTTTCATCATCAATGTTATAATAACAGTGTTGAACTAAATAGGATAATTCAAGGACCTGCTGTGTATTATTGGAATGTGTATTAATTCTTCATGTCATATAAAGTACTATAAAGATCTCTTAAAAGATGTTTAAGGTCTTGAGATTGATGTAGTCTTTAATAGTTTTCTGCTCATTCCTTAACAGAAATTAAACAGTAAGGCAATGACTATCTTCTTGCACTATTATTTTGCTTTTGCATGAATTAAAAAGATCAAATCCATAGCAAACCAAATATAAAAATCCATAGCAAACCAAATACTACACCCAGTAGTACTTGGTGCTTACGCCCTGACTCTGTGCTTGGGGGATCACTCTTGGCAAGGCTTGGGGGACCATAGGGTGCAAAGGATCAAACCCGTGTCAGTCATGTGCAGTATAAGCACTCTATCCAATCAGCTATAACTCTGACCCCTGTATCCCTGATTTTTTTAATAAGAGGTAGTGACTTGAGGCCATACCTGGTGGAGCTTGGGCGAAGCTCCCGCCTTTGTGCTCAGGGATGACTCCTGGCCATGCTAGAGAGACGGTGTACAGTACTTTAGATCTAAACAAGTCATTTGCATGCATGCCAAGCTCCTTGCCCCCTATATTATTGCTCCAGCCCCAGTCTTACTGATTCTTAAAATGTTTTGGCTTACAGTTCCCTTCTAGTATCTAATGAAGGCTATGACCTCACCCGAGAAAAGAAATGCTCAGGCGTGGTGGTTATGTAAATCCTCTTAGGAAACCAATTTCTATTCAGTTTTATGAAATCCAGTTTGTAGGACCCAAATTTATCAAGGATCTGTGCTTTTTCACTGTGAAGAAAGTCTGAAATAGACCTGACAGTGCTCTCAGAGGTCACAAGCATGCCTCGAGATACCCTCCGGTACCAGTATCCTTTCCTGTGTTCTTTACCTCACGGACAGGGAGAACTGGCCACATTGTGCTCTCTGTAGAGAAATGGTCTCATCCTTGAGTTGGGGGTCAGTGGGTTAAGTCTGCTTCCGTAGTCATATTCATACTAAAGATTTTAATTCACCCTTCAGAGCTTTGGCTGAATTATAAAAAAAGTAGGGATACTAATCCTCTAAGCGGGTTTACTGGAAGCATCGTTTCTGCTCAGTCAGGAGAAGGTGCTGTGTAAATAAGGTGCTGGGCAGCTCCATCTCCCTCCCGTTCTGGGGAAAGGCTGCAGGCATCAGCCAAGATAACCCTCCAGTGAGTCCCACAACCCCCAAGGGCTCTGTTTAAAAGATTTCACGTCACCGTATTCAGTATTCAGGGTCACAGACTCTTCATGTGGGTTATATGGATATTTAAATCCTCCCATTTAGAGAAAGAAAACATGTCAGATTTATTTGAAAATATACATCAAATCAGGAACAGAAATAGTCTTTTGTAAAAACGATATTGCTTATATACTTAATGCAATATGATGATTGGTTACTTCAATAAAGAAAAGCTTAAATGGAGCTCGGCCTTTTAAATTGGGTTGAGGCAGAGCAGAAACCCAGAATGTGCCTCTGTCAGCATGAATGAAAACAAAGAGACCAAAAGCCCAGTCGGCTGCCCTTGTGTGGGCAGTTGCACGGCTCATGAAAGGTTGCATTGGTGGAGGTACAGCTGTATAGCAGGCCTGATGACCTCCTGATTTTGTGACCGCTTGACCTCGAGTACTTACACAAAAGCAAATCAGTAATATTAATTCTTGGGGACCTGAATCTTCAAGAAATAGGCCATGGTGGTTGTTATAATGTTGATGTTTTCAACTAAGAATTAACCAACAAAGCTTAGTGTGTATTGGCAACTCTTTTCTAAAATATACAGGTGGGACCAGACAGATGGTATAGTGAATAGGACCCTTGCCTTGCACGCAGCTGACCCGGGATTGATCCCTGGCATCCCAGACGGTCCCCAAGCTTGCCAGGAGTAAATCCTGAGTACAGAGCCAAATAAAACCCCTGAGCACTGCTGACTGTGGCCCCCAGAAACCAAAAGAAAAAAGTAAAATGTATTAGATACTCCCTATGTTCCATCATTTCATGAAAACAGCTTAATCATTGTTAGAGTTTAATTTTTTTTCAGCGATGAGTCTTTTTTTATTTCTACCTTAATTTGGTCTGTTACTCTGTCAAACAGATATTCAAACATTTATATATAATATATACACACATATATGTATGTATACATTTATACACATATATGTATGTATATACATTTATGCACATATATGTATGTATATATTTACGTGATATATACTTAAGTAATCATTTATCTTAAGTATTCATCTGCTTTGAGCAAACTCTACTAGTTTCCATGGAGATTAATAGGAGACTGTCTCATACTCCAGGTACTGCTGATAAATATTTTTAAAGAAATATTCACATTATATTGTCAGTGCTTTTGAAAGAGAGGCACTTTTTCTATTAAAACCATAAGAATAGCTAAAAGAAAAAGTATTTATAAACCAAGTCCTGACCTTTGATTAAACTTGTCACTAAGGAAGTTTCTTTCAAGTAGATATTTATTTTCCTTCTGTAAGCTTTTTGCCTAATGGTAGGAGGAAGGTGGCTTTCCTGTACTTTCAAAGTACCCTTCAGAATTATTCACTCTGAAAAATCAGGGTTGAGACATGCCATCAAAGTGAATATGCAAAGTCTGTGATCAATTGTTCATGAATTGGGTTCTGTAGAGTTAAATATACTTCTGAACCATCATTTTTTTAAAAGACCTGCAAATAAGGAAACCATAGAAATAATTTAAATAGATATAAATATTCTTATTCACTTTCTAAACATTTCTATAGAGGTTGTTTATTAAATGGTTTTTAATACATCGCCAGGTGTGGCCCCTAAAACAAAAACCAAAAAATCTCAAGTAATTTAGGCAAGTCACAAATATGGAACAAATATTCCCATCACATATCTCAAAGGACTCACAATTCAGATTATCTCAAGAACCCTTACAAATCAATAAAAACAAATTAAAAACAGGCAAAAGGCTTTTAAACATATTCTTCAAAAAATAAGGTATACAAATTACTTCTGGGAAGAGCACACGAAATACATCACTGGGCAGTGAGAAGATGAAAATGAGACACAGTTCTCCACTACACAAGAGGAACCAATAGATGAGAGAGTGGCTGAGCTCCACGCCCTGTGCTGACAGTACAGGGTGAGCAGGCACTGGGGGCAGGTGTTTCGTGTGAAGTTGGACCTTGACTTTTCCTGCGACCCAGCATTTCTGGGGATCTTGTCATACAGAAAGAAAGAAAGATAATTCAAGTTTAAAATATTTGTACAAAAAATGTTGACAGCAGTCTTATTATATGAAAGCTCTGCAGCTAGGAAGTACAGATAACTGTCAAACTGAAGAGGAATACATTAAGGAAGAAAACAGTTGCTGTGCATGCAATAATGAAAGCAACTATTAAATCGACATTATGGTTTAAAGCTTGTGGCACAAGACTCTTGCATCTTGCAGGATATATGAACTTCTCAAACAGGCCAAGTTAAGTGCAGAATTATAAATCATAGTAGAGCTTACAGTAGAGGTGGGATAGCTCTGTGGAGTGGTATTATACACAGTGTAGCTGTAATTGTCAACACTGTCGTGTAACTAAAATTATTCACGTAATTGTATGATTCTTTTGTTTCAATTTGAAAGTGTCCATTTTTCGGGGCCAAGATCATAAGTCCCTTCATTAGAGATAAATTATCTTTTATTGTATAGCCTGAAAAAAAATTTTTTTTTGGTGTTTTTTGTGTTTTGGGTCACACCGGCAATGCTCAGGGGTTACTTCTGGCTCTGCACTCAGGAATTACTCCTGACGGTGCTTTCGGGGGACCTTATGGGATGCCAGGGATTGAACCCAGGTCAGCCACGTGCAAGGCAAACACCCTACCCTCTGTGCTATCTCCAGCCCCTTGAAAAAATTTTGAAGTGAAATTGTTTTATTTAGAAAACATGTGAGAGAGGAGGGAACATCATTTCATAAAAAAAGGGACATATCCCATATCCCAGATTGAGAGATGGGCAATTCCAAAGTGGAATGCTTCTAGCCACAATTATTATGTGTATGTCAAGATGATTTAGGGGAGGGGTGGGGGGCAGGTTCCCAGCGCACTCCCATTGCCAAGCCTGGTAAGTGCTCACACTGCTCTGTCTCTGTGGTGCCAGGCATCAAACTGGTACGCACAGGTCATGCACTCCAGTTCTCTGTGCAGTCTCCTTAGCCCCGATTCTTACTTTCTGAAGGATCTCCATTCCGTTTTCCTATATCACCACCAGCAGTCTATGAGGGTTTTCATTTTCTCCACTCCCATCCCTTTGAGCTGTCTCCTGGGCCCTTAGCGGCATCTTTATTAGGTCAGTTGCTAATCTGGTCATTGTGTGTTGGTCTAATACTAAATTTTGTATTTAAGTTTATGATTTTCAGGTTCCATGTGGGTTTGGTCTTTAAGTGGATTAAATTCTGATTGGAAGAAATGTCTTTCTTTCTATATAGGTTTTATTGTTTTGGAATCAGTGTAAAGTAAATATTGAGGACTCCAGTGTCATAACAGTTCTTGTTTATAGAACACAATGTTGTTGCAAACTCTTGACCAGAAACTTTCCTTTTCTTGAAGGTGTATAAGGGAGAAGAAGCCACATTCCATATCTCAGGCCTCCAGTCCAACACAGACTACAGGTTCCCGCGTGTGTGCATGTCGGCGCTGTTTAGACACCTCTCAGGAGCTCAGCGAGCCTTCAGCCCTTCTGCAGCTTTTGTATTACAACGAAGTGAGGTCATGTGTACAGGGGACATGGGGAGCTTAGATGATCCCAAAATGAAGAGCATGATGCCTACTGATGAACAGTTTGCAGCCCTCATTGTGGTTGGCTTTGCAACTTTGTCTATTCTGTTTGCCTTTATATTACAGTACTTCTTAATGAAGTAAACAAACCCAACAAAACTAGAGGTATGAATTTAATTAATGCTACACATTTTAATACACACATTTATTCAGATATTCCCCCTTTTAAAAGCCCTTTTGTTCTTTGATTTATCTACTTTTCATTTTACAGATTTAGCTAGGAAAAATCTATCAGTGTTTTGGTGCACCTTTTTGAAATGCAAAACTAGGAAGAGATTAAACTGGATTTTTTTTTTTTGGAAAATTTTTTTAAAAAGAAGAAAAAGCAAACTAGATGCCAAAATGCTAGCTTTTTTTTATTACATTTTCTTTAAATTTTTCAGATAGGCCTTTAATTCTGTTTTCACTGATCTCTTTTGCAAACTTTTTGATTTTTTTTTCCATGCTACAGTTTAGTAATTTATATTCACCAGTCACTGCTTATGTCTTGGTCATCTCTAACTGTGAACATGAATCACAGTGTGAATAGTGACAGGGTTAGGAATTCAGTATTGTCAGAGTATCACCACACAGCAACCGCCACAGCGACAACGTACAGAAGATGTGTTCACTCAGATAAGGCTGCCCTAAAAGTACCCTCTTGTCTCTCAGTTATTTAATTTTGTTTAGCTCATTTAAATCAAAATGTGTACTTTAACCTAAAATGTTTTAATAATATGTATTTCTTATGATTTTAACACTATGAGCTGCCTATCTTTAAGAAATTAAGTAACCAAAACGCACCTATAAAATGATGGAGCATTATAGATTTTTTCCACGTTGATTCATAGCAGTAATTTTAAGAGGGCATTGTGCAATAGTTAGTTGTTTCCTTGTTCAGCTATTTTAAAAGCTGCTTTAACGTGTTTGTTTGTCTTTGTATATAACTACTCCTAATCTAATCACTAGAGTTATATATTCTGTTTTGTTTGACCAGAACTATATGACGAGAACTGGTGCCAGTTTAGTGCCTCTGCCCATTATCCATGGTGTACTCTAGTTGTGAGCAGTCTTGTCAATGTTAGCTGATAATCTTTGAAAGTTTTGTGTTTAGGCTGTTCTTTGAGGTATCAATGAAGTGATTGAGTTGCAGTACATTCATTTAATGCACACGTTGTTAACCTAACAGCAGATGAAAATTGATAAAACCCAAGAGAGTCATCCAAATTTGTAATTCCGTTATCTGTGGGGTTGCCCTGGCCTTGTGTGGAGCAGAAATAGTATTTGATGATGATCACAGGGTTTTGGGGGGGTCAAGGAGCCTAGATTCTCCCGCTGGATCTGTCACTAACTTGCTGCGTGATCTGAACACGCCACTTTACCTCTCTGTGCCTCAGTTTTCCCATGCATTAAAAAAATAAAATGAAATAAAATGGGGATTCTAATGTTTGTAAGTGCTTTGAGATCCTTGATCAACAGGTGCTATTGGAGTGCAAAGTGTTACTCTGCATGTTTGAGTCATGAGATAATCAATTTTAACCCAAAGTCATTGGATTATTTATATGAAGTCCATAATGTTCGAGAGTACCTCAGGGACATTTAAGAGTTGGAGGTGCAAATATATTCCAAAAGGGTGCAACAGACACAGTGTATCCCCTGCTTCTGTTTTTGTATATTTTTGCTACTTGGTTTTTCTTGATCATAGCTATTTTGTTCTTGGTCTGTGTCGTCTAAGATCAGTATCCTGTACTAGCTTATATTATTCCCATACCAAAGTCATGGGGAAACCAACATTATTTTGTTTTTGGTTTATTTATACTATATTCTGCATACAGTACTTTAAATGCCAATTACAGTGCAATCTTTATTTATTGTAAAATTTTTGAAATGTACTTATGTACTAATTTTCCCTTGTAGCATGTTATTTTTGTGTGAGTGTTTTATACTTTTGTAATTTTAGGTCACTCTTGTTCCTTGGCATCATCTATAGTATTACCGATCTTCTGACATTTTCTTGTGTTATAAAGATATACGCATCTAGTGCATTAAATGCCAAAAAAGAAAATTCATTATCAGTGATTGAGACGTTTACATATACCCCCCAAAAATCATAATCATCTCTTGAAAGAAAATACTAAGATCAATGAATTACTCTGTGTGCCTATATCAGTGTAAGTAAGTACTAGAGAATTGTTTTGTGTTTTGTTATTGAGTATAATAATTAGGTTAAGTAGCCTCACAAACTGATGGCATCAAAGTAAATCTATTTTTGCCAAAGTTCTGGCCTTCCAAAACTTACCCCTCTACTTAAATTGTTATGACCCACTGAACCATATTGTAGCTTCATTCTCTGAAACAATTCCATGCAGGAAAAGAGACATTTTTACTAAGAACAAGGGGTTAGAAAAACTCCTTTTTATTTTTTGAACACTTCAGAACTTTCCTGTCAAGAACTTCTTAGAATTGGTTAAAATTTTTTCAGTGAAATCATTCTTACAGCAAGCCAGAATTTCTCTGGATATATGTTAAACTTTCAAGATTTTCCTAACATCTGTTTGGCCATCAGAAAACTGAAGTGTGTGAAACACTAGCTGCTGGCACTTTATTTTATTGCTCTCTGTTATTTGGTCTTCATTATTACCCCTTCAGTCCAAAAAATTGTTACTTTGTCTGGCACTGTTTTCTATCACAAGTATGTATATGTGCTATCTATATATAACTATATATATATATATACATACATATATATATGCCATTTCACATGAACAGTAAAATAAAGTGTTATGTTAACCTTCTCTCTTTGCCCTTTCAGCGTTATGTAGGAATGAGTGGCTTTCTGATGTCAAACTCATCCCTGGCACAAGAAATTCCAGTCATGTGAAACAAACTGCCCTTTGTCCTCAAAGGCATTGTATCAAAAAAAAAAAACTTTTTTAAAAGATTTTTTCATATTACCTGCCTTGTTCTTATCAACTTGAAATGTTGGCATTTTCTAACCTTGTTTTGTTGGCTACAGTAATTCAGTATTCATGTCAAAATTGATAAGTGCCCTAATTGAATGTGTTTGAATGTTATCCGTGCACAATTCTTTAAATTGAAAGACAAAAAATGTTTTACCTCACTGTTGTTGAACATACATTCCAAGCTTTTCAACTTTAGGAGAAAAAAAAATCATATGTTTTTCCTGTATTGTAAATTTTAGACTATTTCATATACATTGTATTAAAACTGCCATATCAATTTTAATGTATAGATTTTGCAAATACTATGCTATATGTAATACCTAACTGTATCTGTAGTGTATATGTAATATATTTATGCTCAATAAATGTTTTAATTCTTTCTGACTTAAGTAGAATTTTTTCTGCTTTGAATGGGATTGCTATTGTTTACGTTTTAGAAACCTAGGACTGTCCTCCCAGAAGTTGCTAGTTCAAATGCCTTTTTAGAGGCCAGCCTGGCTGGCAGAGCATGCATCACTTGCCGTGCTCAGGGAGTGCGACAGATTCACTCCTACTTTTTGTCCACAAGACTGATTCCAAGGAACATATACTCGGACGATTCTAAGGAAGCTCAAAATATGCTTCATTATGGACGAGTTAAAATGTAGCTGTAAACTCCCACTGGCTACTATATTTCATTCCTTGAGCATCCATGGATAATGTACCTCTTTCCTAACATTTGGTCCATGTGCCAGAGCTCATCCACCCAGATCTTAACTAACATGCAAAATGCACAGAAAACTCTGACAAACTCAAGTGATTTCCTTCCTCCCTCTTCTGATCTCATTTACAGCAACAGCAATAAAGCATAGAGCTTCTACTATGTTTAGATACTTCTAAGGACTCTCGGCTTCAGTACTTTTTAGATAATTTGCTAGGGACTCTTATTATTTTAACGATTTAGGAAGAGAAAAAAATTGTAAGGAGTAACTATCTTTTTTTTTTTTTTTTTTTTTTTTTTGGGTTTTGGTCATACAGTGTTTCAGCACCCGTCCCTCCACCAGTGCTCATCTCCCATACAAATAAAAAGATATACAATTAAAAAGTTCATGTTTGGGTTTTGGTCATACAGTGTTTCAGCACCCGTCCCTCCACCAGTGCCCATCTCCCACCAACAACATCCCCGGTTCCCTCCCCCTAACCCAGCCCTGCTCCATGGCAGGTTCTTTATTTCTTTGCCTTTCTCTCTCTTTCTCTTTTCCTTCCCTTCTAGACTATGGATTACAGAACATACATTAAAAAGGTTGTCATGTGAATCCTTTTGCCTCTATTTCATGCTCAGTTGTAGGTTGGCATTAGTACCCTCGACTATTATTAGCACCCTGTTCCATTTTCTGTCTTTCCTAAACTCTGACTCCCACGCTTTGTGATAATTTCCACCTTTGACAAGACCTCCCAATATATGCTTCACTTGACCTTGGATATTGGTATCATAATATGTACATATATATTTATGCCATGCAAATAAATGCAGTCATTCTGTATCTGTCTCTCTCCTTCTGGCTAATTTCGCTCAACATAATCTTCTCCATGTCCATCCATTTATAGGCAAATTTTATAACTTCATTTTTCCTAACAGCTGCATAGTATTCCATTGTGTAGATGTACCAAAGCTTCTTTATCCAGTCATCGATTTTCGGGCACTCTGGTTGCTTCCAGATTCTGGCTATTGTGAATAATGCTGCTATGAACATAAAAGTAGGGATGGTGTTTCCGCTGCGTATTTTTGGTTTCCCAGAGTAGATTCCCAGGAGTGGTATCGCTGGGTCAAATGGGAGTTCAATTTCTAGTCTTTGGAGGAAAGTCCATATTGTTTTCCAGAAAGGCTGTACCAGCCGGCATTCCCACCAACAATGGATGAGTGTCCCCTTTTCCCCACATCCACGCCAGCACTTGTTGTTCTTGCTCTTTTTGAATATGTGCCAGTCTCTGGTGTAAAGTGGTATCTCATTGTTGTTTTGATTTGCATCTCTCTGATGATTAGTGATGATGAGCATTTTTTCATATGTTTTTTGGCCATTCGAATTTCTTCCTTGCTGAAGTTTCTGTTCATTTCTTCTCCCCATTTTTTGATGGGGTTGTTTGTTTTCTTCTTGTAAAGTTCTACCAGTGCCTGATATATCCTGGATATTAACCCCTTATCAGATGGGTATTGGGTGAATATTCTTTCCCATTCTGTGGACTGCTTTTTGTATCTTAGTCACTGTTTCTTTTTGAGGTGCAGAAGCTTTTTAGTTTCATGTAGTCCGATATGTTTATCTTTTCTTCTAGTTGCTTTGTTAGTGATGTTTCACCTTTGAAGATGCCTTTAGCTTCAATGTCGTGGAGGGTTTTTCCTATATTTTCTTCAATGTACTTTATGGATTCAAGTCTGATATTGAGATCTTTAATCCATTTTGATCTGATTTTTTGTGCATGGTGTTAGAAACAGGTCCTAATTCATTTTTTACATGTCGCTCCCAGTTTTCCCAACACCACTTGTTGAAGAGGCTTTCCTTACTCCATTTTAGACTCATTGCACCTTTATCAAAGATTAAATGATCATGTGTTTGAGGTTGGGTGTCAGGATACTCAGTTCTATTCCATAGGTCCACAGGTCTGTTTTTATTCCAATACCATGCTGTTTTAATTACTACTGCCTTGTAGTACAGTTTGAAGTTGGGAAAGGTGATGCCTCCCATCTTCTTTTTCCCGAGGATTGCTTTAGCTATCCTTGGGGGTTTATTGTTCCATACAAATTTCAGGAGCGTTTGGTCAATTTTTTTTTGAAGAATGTCATCGGTATCCTCATAGGGACTGCATTGAATCTGTACAGAGCTCTAGGAGAGTATTACCATTTTGACAATGTTGATTCTCCCCATCCATGAACAGGGAACGTGTTTCCATTTCCTTGTGTCCTCTTTTATCTCTTGGAGCAGTGTCTTGTAGTTTTTCTTTGTACAGGTCCTTTACATACTTGGGTAAATTGATTCCTAGGTATTTGATTTTCTGTGGCACAATTGTGAATGGAATAGTTTTCTTAATATCCTTTTTCTTCTCTTTCGTTATTTGTATATAGGAAAGCCACTGACTTTTGGGTGTTGATTTTGTATCCTGCCACTCTACTATATGCGTCTATTGTTTCTAGGAGTTTTTTTGATAGAGAGTTTAGGGTTCTCTAGGTATAATATCATGTCATCTGCAAATAATGATAGCTTGACTTCTTCCTTGCCTATCTGGATGCCCTTGATGTCCTTTTCTTCTCTGATTGCTATGGCAAGTACTTCCAGTACTATATTGAATAAAAGAGGTGAGAGGGGGGCAACCTTGTCTTGTCCCCATTTAGAATGATGCTTGCTGTGGGCTTTTGGCAGATGGCTGTAACTATCTTGAGGAAAGTCCCTTCAATTCCCATTTTCTGGAGCGTTTTAATCATGAACGGGTGCTGGATCTTGTCAAATGCTTTTTCTGGCGTCTATTGAAAGGATCATATGGTTTTTATTTTTTCTCTTATTGATATGATGTATTATGTTGATTGACTTGCGAATGTTGAACCATCCTTGCATTCCCGGGATGAATCCTACTTGGTCATGATGTATAATCTTCTTGATGAGTCTTTGGATTCTGTTTGCTAGTATTTTGTTGAAGATCTTAGCATCCGTGTTCATCAGGGAGATTGGTCTGTAGTTTTCTTTCTTTGTGTTGTCTCTCCCTGCTTTGGGTATCAGGGTGATATGTGCCTCGTAGAAGCTGTTTGGGAGTGTTTCTGTTTCTTCTATTTCCTGGAAGAGCTTGAAAAGGACTGGCAGTAGGTCCTCCTTAAAGGTTTGGTAGAGTTCACTAGGGAATCCTTCTGGACCTGGGCTTTTGTGTTTGGGCAGACTTTTAATTACTGTTTCTATTTCCCCGATGGTGATGGGTTCATACAGGTATTGGAGGTCTTCTTGTTTCAGCCGTGGGAGGTTATAAGACTTCAGTAATTGATCCATTTCTTCTAGATTCTCATGTTTCACGGCATACAGGCTCTCAAAGTAATCTCTGATGATCTTTTGGATTTCTGTGGTTTCTGTTGTGA